>OX439010.1:16322808-16922808 GCA_949316495.1 Amphiduros pacificus
TCAGATGAGGCTCAAAGTAGGTTTGATATAAATCTAATATTAGTAAAAATGATCAAATATAAAGAGCAAGGTAAAAACCATATAAAAAGAAAAATCTTTCCTAAACAAATTAACAATTGGAATAATTTTTAAGTTCTTTTGAAACAAAACAATTTTCTTGCATTGTATCATTTTCTTGGGTTCAAATCTTGGGACATGATTAGTTTTTAGAATTTTAACTTGACAATTTTTAACCTTAATGGGTCAATCAAATATGACAATGGAGATTTTCACATTTTCACATGATTTTGTTTAAAAATTGGTGCATGAATACCTTTAAAGAGATACTTTCTATTAAAATACATTTCATAAATTACATGATTAAATGATCACAGATGCATAAATACATTGAAATTCATAGACAAAAAAAATAGCAGTAGCCATGGCAAGACAAACCAACATTTAAAACTAATCTTGCAACCTCCATAAAATATGATCATTTACTAGTATTGCAATTTGTGTTAGTGACGTCATCGTGGGGGATTTAATGCATGTGCAACTCCAGCTGCAATCATCTTAAATTTTCATAAAACTTTGCTAATATTGGTCCGATTGTCACGCTTTATACACCAAAATGTCACATTTTCCATGTTCTGTCCAATGCACATAACCATTACATAATGCATCTGTACTAAGACCGAAAATCGCCACATCACTATTTTGGCAAGTTGATAATTGCCCCACGATGACATCATTCATTTTTTTCCAGCACGTGCATTTAAAAGAGCTATTTTTCTCCCAAAAAACATGTTTAAATTGTGCAGTCATGCTTACAGAGCCCACAGATCAATGTGCGTTATAATTCTCCTTCATACTACAACAGTGTACCAGGGAAGTGAAAGTTACCCTTTAATTTAGAACAAGTATATCTTCCAGCCGAATTAAAAATGTTTACTTATTGATAGCATATTGACCATAACAATTCCTTCCTTCTTTGTATGCACCTCATGCAAGCCACAGTATGATCATATTATGGCCAATTGTGGCCAAGACTGTTGACAAGACTTTCTCATTTCCACAATAATTCTATGTGCCTGGTAAAGACCCCAAAATACTTTGATGAATGGTGACCTTCACCTACTTTTCAAGGTCACAGGGACAATTATGTGAAATCCTGATCATTGTGATAACTTGAGAACAAATGATGGCAGCTTCATGAGGGTTTACACATATAAGCATTTGGTGAAGACCCCAGATGACTTTGATGGACGGTGACCTTCACCTTCTTTTCAAGGTCACAGGCCCATCATCTCAATAATTCTAGAGTAAATGATGAAAGTTTTATGAAACTTAACACACATAAGCTATCAAAGGAAGTAGATGTGCACTATTATATTTTGTTTTACCCCTGTATCAATTTGCCTTGGTGCAGTTACGTTCTGTTCACAAATATTGTGTGGAGCGAATGTTGTGCAGTAAGTTACCAGGGCTGAGGGTTGATGCATCTTTGATGCCTATGTTTCTTTTGAATTTTGTTTTAGATGAGCATGCTGAAAAACTGAAAAACCGGAGCATAATTGAACAGCAACAGTTGACTTTCTTGGATACTTTAGTTTATCTTCTTGAAAAAACCCGGCCACAGGATCCTATCGCAATAGCACGCATTATGCAGATGCTGACCGCTATGAGGAATTTTCAGAATGAATTAAAAATAGAAGTGCAAGGTTTATTTAAGGACTTTCCTGATCTGGAGATACCTCAGCTGACTTATGAAATTTTAGATGGTCAATATGAATTATCAAAGTTCAGTTCCCTAAAGAAAATACCGGAACCAGACTCTACGGAGAACGGTGATTCCTCTTATTTCCAAGTCGCTGATTCAAGTTTAAAGACAGAACCTGTAGATACAGAGGGTGATACTCTAGTTACCATGGATACGATGGGAAGCAATCCATACCTGGGTCATTAGGACCAAATACAAATGAAACAGTAGGACTCAAACAAGGATGACGTTGGATGGCAGAATATGTTCCAGTATGACCGACATTCCAATCTGATGCATTCAAATTTTTTGTTCAGTTATGAATATAATTGACCGTTCTCTGTGATAGGCAAGCCATGAGGAAGTCTCAGTGCTTGAGTTTCATCATTTGTGATCCGCCAGTCATTTCTTGTGTCATGTACATTGCATGCTGGGATGGGTTTGTAGATTTGACAGAGCTGATGACCACCATTATCAATGTTATGGAGGGAATACTTTGATATTTTTGAAAAAAACAAACAAAACAAAAACTAAGATTTTTTAATCATGAGGAGACCAGAAAGACAGTTGTGGATGTAATAAACTGAATGAATTAAAATGACATTTTCATGAGCATTTGTAACTAGAATGAGCAAAGCTATTGTCCATGTCTTCAAAATTCACCCATTTGTGAGAGATATTTTCACACCAGGAGGCAGCAGGGCCCACTCAATCAGTGGGAATTCAATGCACACTTTATTCTTCCCTAATTTGTCACAAACACTAAAAAAAAATAGAACTTTAGTAAAAAAATTCTTCATATTCCTTTCTTCTTGATAAGAAAAACCATAAAGATTTAGAATGAAACATCATCCATGAAAATGGTGTTTGACACTGGTCCAATTCTGCAGCTTACCTCTGAAATAACCGCTCACATTTTACATTGTTTCATGTCCCATGTTCAGCTGTTTAACAATTTTCATAAATGATAAAAAAAATCAAGATTAAGCTCTTCCCATATTCATAGTATTTGCTTAGATTTTAAATATCATGGATATTTATTAATATAATAAGTTTATATGAGCAGATACATTAATATTTTTATTTGATGTCACTTTGTTTGTGCTGTTAAGTGAATAACTTTGTGCTGATTTTTGGCAATATCAAAAACAAAAGTATTTTTAATGAGCAGTTTTACTTATTTTATAAATTTGGGATATGTTGTACTCAAAATGGATTTAAAAAAAATCAAATGTAATTTTCTAGAACAAGCTGTAGATATAGCCTGGTATAATGGATATATATTTGGGTAAACATATATAAACACAGTTTTGAACAAATGATAGAAATCAATATTTATGTATATAAGATGAATCCATGATGAATTTGTAAATAAAATGAACCATATACACTATGTACACTTACAATACACTTGATTAGATATATATACAAATATGATTTGCAAGATTTTAAAATATATAAAGTATGCATTAATAAAATGTTATCCTTGATGGATACTTTACAAATTACAGATTGTTCTTAGCAAGTTCTTGCTGTTCATGGCACACCCAGTATATGTACCGGTACATATCAATGACCTCACACCCAGTATATGTACCGGTACATATCAATGACCTCACACCCAGTATATGTACATAACAATGACCTCACCCAGTATATGTACATAACAATGACCTCACATCCAGTATATGTACATAACAATGACCTCACACCCAGTATATGTACATAACAATGACCTCACACCCAGTATATGTACATATCAATGACCTCACCCAGTATATGTACATAACAATGACCTCACATCCAGTATATGTACATAACAATGACCTCACACCCAGTATATGTACATAGCAATGACCTCACACCCAGTATATGTACATATCAATGACCTCACACCCAGTACATGTACATAACAATGACCTCACACCCAGTATATGTACATAACAATGACCTCACACCCAGTATATGTACATAACGATGACCTCACACCCAGTATATGTACATATCAATGACCTCACACCCAGTACATGTACATAACAATGACCTCACACCCAGTATATGTACATAACGATGACCTCACACCCAGTACATGTACATAACAATGACCTCACACCCAGTATATGTACATAACAATGACCTCACACCCAGTATATGTACATATCAATGACCTCACACCCAGTATATGTACATAACAATGACCTCACACCCAGTATATGTACATAACAATGACCTCACACCCAGTATATGTACATAACGATGACCTCACACCCAGTATATGTACATAACAATGACCTCACACCCAGTATATGTACATATCAATGACCTCACACCCAGTATATGTACATAACAATGACCTCACACCCAGTATATGTACATAACAATGACCTCACACCCAGTATATGTACATAACAATGACCTCACACCCAGTATATGTACATAACAATGACCTCACACCCAGTATATGTACATAACAATGACCTCAACCAGGATTTACGCTCTCATGAGGATTTATATAAAACTGTAGCTGTATTACAAGGCAGACTAGAAGGGGAACAAGGCAACCAGCCAGCTGTATGCTTATTGCAAGACTCCACTTTATGTTTTTTGTTAAAAATGGGTACTCTGACTTTGAAGTGTTGAAATGATGTTACCATGGCAACCATCAATTTCTGAAAAAAATCTCTTGGCAAAAATCTTAGTTAGACCCTACCCTTTCAAATGACATATGGCTTGTCTTGATCTGTGAGAACACCCTTCACCAAAATTTGCAGAGCCTCTTAAGCCTAACACCAGGACATGTATAGCTCAGCTCAAGCTATGTTCTGCAGTTTATGTTACCAGCATGGTATGCACACTATGCCAGCAGAAAAACTAATGATCCTGAGATTTATAGCTTACACAGGTACCCTCACAGGCAGGTAGGAACTCGCCCACAGTACCACTGACGTGCTTACAACGTGGTGAGCATATAGAAGAAAACTGGTGGTAATTGGATTGGCCAATAGGTGGCTGCAGTACTACAGAAAATGGCGGCCTGTAACAGCTTAGTTGTTAGGTAATTCAAAGTTACAGTGAATTTAATGGATAAGACATAATTTTTTTAATGACTAAAATATGATAAAAAAAATAAATGATCATGTCTGATGGAAGTTTATTGCTATTAATTACTGCAATATATATCCATATAATTTTAGGCAATGTCAAAAAATCAGCATAACATGCCAGTTGATATGCTAGAAGAGGTTTCTGAGGGATAATCCCAACTGAGTAATGAGATGTGGCCAAAGATAGCCGAATTTGTTCACAGTTGGGTGTATATGTGCCATGTGCTTGCAACATGCTGAGCATTTGCGTACATGGTTTTGTCACATGTTCAAAACATAATGTCAGATTACAACGTCTTCACAATGTAGAAAAAGCGTGCTGAGCACGTGCTCACAATGTAACACAACAACGTGCTCACAACGTTATCTGGTGTTCACTGATCTACGTCCATACAACGTCATATTACAACGTGCTCAGCACCAAAGCACAACATGTTCACAACATAAAAAAACGTTAAATTGTTAGCTGGGCTGTTGCTGGTCTCCCAAGTATGACTGAAACCATTGTATTGGTATATCATCTGAGATGATGCCTCCAGAAAAGGAAACACTCTGTTGCCGGTCTCCCAAGTATGACTGAAACCATTGTATTGGTATATCATCTGAGATGCCTCCAGAAAAGGAAACACTCTGTTGCCGGTCTCCCAAGTATGACTGAAACCATTGTATTGGTATATCATCTGAGATGCCTCCAGAAAAGGAAACGCTCTGTTGCCAGTCTCCCAAGTATGACTGAAACCATTGTATTGGTATATCATTTACACCAATGCATGTGAGTTTATCTGAAAGTGTGGTTTACCTGTAAGTGTTGAGTGGACACCTTGAACAATTGGGTAAATATCTCATAAATAATAGATGCCTAAATAATTGAGTAAATACTTTGAGCAATTAAAGGTTTTAAGCATCAATTCTACAATTCGGTGAAATTGAAGGCTTAACCATATATGAACATCAGGACAAATTAAAATTATAATAGAGTAATAGTATAAGTTACTATAAGACATAAGAGTTGCACTCCCAGCACAGGTCTGTCTGAGCCATAAGCTGCACGTGACGGGTAAACACGGGTGGCGTGAACTTTGTTTGACCTCGATTGAGGCTCAAAGTAGGGTAGCACTGTTTGACGTCATTCTGGCACTATTCAAAGGACAATAACTTTGGTGACGTCATAAGCATATTGCCATACTCTTATGACGTCATTTTACCTTTCAGTGCCTCTATGTTCACACTCCACATAAAAATGATGTAAAAAAAAGAAAGAAGTGTGCTTTCATAAAGGAGCAATAGATTAGGGTCTTGTTAAAATAGAATTAACAGGCAAATATGGGGATGCATCAATAAAATAGAAAATATACATCAAAATAGACATCATTTATCACCAATGCGTGAATTTTAAACGTTTTTTTTCAAAATCGATGCTTAATCCCTTTAAGTAGCAGAGACATTTAATACATTTCACATGTTTAAATATCTTTGTAAGTAGATATCTGTGAAAATTGAGAAAATAGCTGGAACATTTGAGTAGATATACCTGAAAAAGAACTCAAACATTCATTCATTTGGTTCTTTGATTGAAAGATATTTTGGGTAAAAGGTTTTACTACTCTAGGTCTATAAATTAAATCATAACCATGAGCCAGGGAAACTTCAACTCAGTCAAACAAATGTCACCCTTTTTGAAAGGGTGGTCCAGGGTACATTGTGCCAGTAATTAATGTTACATTGGTACATGTGTAAACAAACATAAAAATAGTAGATAAATTAATTAGTTAAGCAAATATCCATATGAAAGCAATACTCCTTTTACTTCATTTATTTATTTTTATTTTTATTTTTATTTATTTTGTTTTCAATTTTGTTCCCCTTGCACCTGAGAGCAATATAAATATTTATTATTGCTCTCAGCTTGCACTCAGGTTTTTTTAAAATCCAATGTTGCGAACTTTATGTTGAGAATTTTATGTCGGAAATACAAAAATACATGTTAATAAGACAATTTAATCTCTTGTTTGAATTGAACAGAATTCTTCATTTTAAAAAATATATATATGTAAATGTCGCTAGGCATCTTTTCTGTCAATGTCATATGACTCCCCTCTGGAGCCTCGATAATGATCGAACCACGGGTTGACATGACCTACTTAACACGTCTGACCTCATTATCTGGGAAACCACTGAACAGAATCCGATCGCGAACGTGAGCACTATCTCGTACTTTTGGATACAGACATTTGGGATATGCATGCTTTCTTGAGTAAGTAGTCAAGCATCTTTTCCGTAAACATCATCATAATGTGGCCAAAAATGTCGCGCAGCTTAACCCGATGATTGGTGGTTTTAAGCTCTTTAATCGATGAACAGGTGTGTTTGTTTACAAATTAATGGGAGACCAGAATCTAGTACATGTTGAAGTTCACAGGTGACTTGACCTGGATATGTCACTGACTGGCAACAACGAGCTCAGACCGCAGGGTTCTGCAGGGTTCGCCCTATGTACTGCAGGTAAAAGGCATCATTCTTAGAACACAGGTGATATGGTCTATATATTGGGCATGGTCGGTGGAAAGTCTGGTCATAGACTCATAGAGAAAGTATATTGTCTGGTGCACCTTTGTATTCAGTGTTATGAAGAAAAGAGCTGAGGGACGGACCATTAATCTTTGGGGGGGGGGGGGGGGGGGGGTTGAAAAAAATATCAATGAAACCATTTGACATTTATTTTAAAAGAGAGGTTCTAAAAGGCTTGTAAAAACATTTTTCAGATGTGTTAAACCTTATTTAACAGTTCCACTTTTCAAGAAAGCCAAAGCTTCATGATATCCAGGCATGCAGAGAGAATACCTCTTGGCTTGGAGTAATTATGAATGGAGGCGCAACGGCGCAAGATCAAAAGGGACATCATAGTTGCCGCCATGGCCATTGTTATGATGACGCCATATAGGTGCAAGATATGAAAGTTTTGACGTAATTTTTTTTCAGAACTATTTTAAGTTATCAAAACCTCAATTTAGAGCTACACATATCGCGAATGAAATGTTTGTTTATTTATGCAGATTATGGGGATATAAATTTTATTTCTCTGCTCCAAGTTTTGACGATTTTATGACGAGATTTTCAAATTCATATCATATTTATGAAAATGATTAAAATTTCCGTTTTCCTCTCAGATTGTCAGGAAATCATGTACTTTATTGTTATTTTTTTCTTTCCAGTTTATTTTTAATTATTGGCGCATATATTGGCAGATTGGAAAAATATATCATGCTGTTCAGTACAAAAAATACTATCAGAAAATCCTATTTATATTCCTGCCAATATATGCGCTGACATAGATACTTTGCCTTTTGAAATGTTATGTCATCATTTCAAATAAATGAAATATGAACAATAAAAAACTGCATCAAGAATTTTATAAATGCTATATCATAAACAATATTTTGTTTTAAAAGTTTTAAAAAAGTAATATGAATACTACCGCTCCCTTTATAAACATATATGAAAAAATAAAAGGTTTGGAATATGCATTTTTCTTTTTTTCATAATAGTTATTATTGAAGCAATCAGAACAGAAATGAACAGATTTATTTGAAGTAATTTGAGAGAATGGTATTGTAAGCTTCAAAAGAGCAACTAATCTGATTTTTTTCTTTGAAAAAAATAAACCAAAATATGGTATAATACTTCAATAAAACATTGGCCATTTCATTTTTTAAAAATATGAATCTTTAATTTTCCACTGTTCTGATGTCGGCAACTATGATAGGATCAAAGCATTTTGAATCCATTGTGTAAAACAATGCGTTACCATGACGTCATAGTTCATATAACGGCCGTCATGCCTCCATACATAATTACTCCAAGCTCTTGGTAACTTGGAACACATTTTTAAAATTTACTTTTATGTTGAGCATTAATTACCTTTCTTTGTAATCTTGTCAACTTAAAATTACCTAGCTATACTAGGCCTCTTCAATATATGCCTAGCGATGACGTGACCAAATGTTGTACCATTTGGCGCTCATGAATATTAATGAGCTAGAGAACTGAGTTACGTCATCATATCGTGCACTTGCTGTCCTACTGAAAGGCTGTAATTACGTCAATGCACCGTGCATGTTTTTGGGCGGGGCTAATGGAACGGGCCTATTTGAACATATCTGATCGCATAATCGGAGAGGGTGTTATATACTGAGCCTGATGGAAAGGAGAGTAACTTAAAATATACCATTTATGTAATGTGAAAGATTCATTCTCATAGCTCATATCTAAAATGGACTGTCACAAATTAATGCATAAAATATTCTCAAAAAGTTGTCGTTAGAAATTGATAATTATGATCACACTCATGTATAATTTTCTGTACATAATAAATGACTGCTGGAAATAGTTGTATTACCGGTAACTTTAAATTAATGTGAATAAAGCATTATATAATTTCCTCATAAATGATATAGCCTAGCTCATTCAGGCCATGGGCTGTGGCTGTATCATTATGTATTGAAATGATTAAATGTTACCCACCAGATGGGATGGCCACGGGCCATGGCGCAGTTGGTATATTATTACCAGTTCCTCTGTGGTGATCCAAAGGTTGTGGGTTCGATCCCCAGCCATGCTGAGATTGAAATCATGATACAATTTCACATTGTAAATATGTGACCGGGTGGATTGTTATGTCAAAGACCTGCGACATGACAATTCAGTGAGGCAGCACTATATCTGTTACAAGTAGGTCTCATCACGAAATGACTGAAATAATTGTGAAAGTGATGTAAAACCCCAAACAAACAAATTAACACATTTAGATAAGCAAAAATATAGGGATGTGTACACCAAAGACCTCATATTTGAATCTTGAATCTTGAATCTTGACAAAAATTGGTGATCCAACATACCAGGAAAAAAATGTGGAGGTACGATTTGTTTTGGAAAAAATTATATTGAAAAGGGCCACTTATGTCATTTTATTTTTCTCCACTCCCACAAATCAAGATGTAAGTAATTGAATCAAAGGAGGCAAACGCTCATCAGTTATTACTCATTAAATGATATTTAAACAGAAAAGAAAGAGCAGGTCTACCACTAGGTTTCAGGGCGGTGCACCATCCAACTCTCTTATGGTCTCGCGCAATCATTTTTGCACAAATTACAATACAGTTCTCCATCTGAAACAGTATCTTTATAATCAACAGCATCCAACATGATGATCCAAAGATGGTCCATTTGTACAAAAAACAGTGAAAATTCCCTTGACAAGCTGGCCAAATTACCACATGTGGGAAACAGGAAGTGGCGACGGTGGCGCCGCCATGAGATCAATTCACCTGAGCAATAATGCAGAACTTCAGCTTGTTTCCAATCTCTGTTTTAAATGTCACTGTGCTAGGCACCTCATATTTGGTACAGATGATCATTTTTATGCCCTGGCCTAGCAGAAGGGTGTATATACTCAGACCTGTGATAAATGTTTTCTGGTTTCATCTTTATTTTCCAGAAATCTGGTAAACACTGATGACATTGCTTGCTTAGAAACAAACACGTGACTTGCATAGAGATAATATGTGGCTTGTATTGAGATAATATGTGGCTTGCATAGAAACAATACATGGCTTGCATAGAAACAATAAATGGCTTTTATAGAGACAATATGTGACTTGCATAGAGACAATACGTGGCTTATTCTATAGATATGCTTAATGAAGTGCTGGGGTCAAAAGGTCATGATTAAGGCAGTGTGACGTCATTATCATGATTACATTGTAACAAGTTGCAGCCCTTCAGAATGTTACAAATGACTAAAGTACCAATGCACATAAATATGCATTTTTTTGCCATAAACTCAGACAGTATTGAAAACCAGTGTTTTTAATAAAAATTTCTGGCAAATAACTGAAAAAATAACAACTTGCTTGAACTTGAACATTTGTCCCTCCGTTACTAGTAACGGAGGGACAGGTTTTCTTCATATAAAGTCAACCAAAAATTAAATGAGTTTCATAAAGCATACTGAAGGTTATGATACTTCACTATAAGCACCTTACTTCTAGAAAGTTTCACATTCCTTGTGATATGAATTATAGCATAAGGTAAAAATATCAATATTTATTGTAACGGAGGTACATGTACCCAGCTTTACTAGGCCTCTTCAATATAGGCTTATCGCCGACGCGATCAAATGTCGTACTATTTGGGCGCTCATGAATATTAATTAGCAAGAGATTCGAGTTACGTCATCGTATCGTGCACGTGCTGTCCTACTGAAAGGCTGTAATTACCGGTACATCATCGCACCGTGCGCGTGCACCTGGTTACGTTCTGGGGGCGGGGCTTATGGAACGGGCCTATTTGAGCATATCTCATCGCATAAGCGGAGAGGGTGTTATATACTGAGCCCGATGCAAAGGAGAGTAAGGGACATGTAACGAAGGGACACATTCATATTTTAAAGTTTTCCCCAAAAAACATCTTTAGACTTGTGTGATAAGAATTTGACTTTAAATCATGATAACATAGCATCTAAACTTTATTTAAGTCCCATTTCCACTACTTTGCATGTGATTTCTAATAAAATACACCATATTTTCTAAATTGATAGAAAAACGATGACAGACAGCAAAATGAACCAACAAAATAGGGTTTTAAACAAATTGTGATTATTTCGCAATCAATAAGGGTAGAGAAAAAAATAAAACAGTTTCAGAAATTACAGTTTTTAGTTTATAAGGTACAATTTAAAAGTAGGACATATTTTGAGTTTCACTTTTTCATGTTAATGTTCACTGCCCCTTGGCTGAGCCCTAGTACTTTTACGCCTGGTCAAACCTGGTAATACTGTTTTGCTGTGCCATATTAAGCTGTGCTGTGTTTGTCAGCCAGTCTTCATGCAGTGAAAGCAGGAAATTTTCTTTCACATGCATTGACACCTGGAACATCCAGTTCCTCTTTCTACTTATCTAAATATAGCTTAGGTGGGGTGATGGAGTCAGACTGCCATATATTTCACATCATTTTGCAACATTAAATTTTCAACCCGCAAAAACCAGGTAAATAACAGGAAATGTTCACATACCTGAAAATGTTTACAAACTTTACAAAGAAGCAATGCTCAGCACAGCTTTTTGGCTTTTAATATCAGCAGGTTAATGTCAGCAGGATTTGCATATTTATTCACTGTGAGAACACTGATATGAAATAGCCAGATCATGCAATGTGATATATTATGTACATTTATTGATCAGCCTTTGTCCTATTCAGCATGTTGTAAATCATTAAATTTATTACCGCCATACATAATCATGATAATATTCCTATCACAGCATTTTTCAACGATTTATTTTTCTATTTGAAAACGTTCTGTGATGCAAATAGACTGCAAATGCATTCCGATCTATGATTATACTGTGTTGAATGAATTAATGTGTAAAACCATTTACTTAAATTTTGCACTGATCCAGTTTAACACCCTACTCGGTCATTTGATCATGAAGCATTTCCAGAAAGAATTCCATCTGAGAAGAATGATTTCTGATGATCAAAACCATACTAAATGGAATGTAAGGATGGGAAAAATTAACAACAAGTATTGAAAATATCTTTCCACCTGCCAGTGGTTTCTCTCGAATGTGCAGCCTCTGCCAGGAGGAAACCATCTCAAGGTGGGGCTAAACATAGATCTATATATGGCCCTGAAGGATTTGACATTAAACACTGGCCCAGTGGCCTGAAGGGGTTTTGGAGCCTCTGGGCCAGTGGTTTTGAAATTCAACTTGCCAAGATTTATGTGAATATTCCATCTATTATCCATGTTTTATGCTATCAGCCAGTAGATTAGGCAATAAGTCTGGACAGCATATTTGAGATCATCTTAGAACTTGCAGCCAGTCACCGAAATCCTTGATGTCATGGCCTGTGACTGAATAAGTTCACACGTGTTCCTCACATAGCTCTATTAACAGAGGCAGAAGATATAAGGGCTGTCAGAACTGTACAACTTAGCTGAATATGTCGGCCTTGAACCTGGCATTGCTCCAGTGAATGACCAGACATGACCACACCTCTGGCTTAAAATTAGTGGATTGAATTTAGAATGAAAGTACCGGTATGAACACCAGTCCCTTTGATTCAAAGGTCGTGGGTTTGATTCCTGGCTGTGCAGGCATTGAATTTATGTTACAACTTTCCATATGAGCTGAGACCTGTGCCTGAAGGGTCAACCTGTTTTCCTTGTAAATTAACCGTGACATGATAATTCAGTGAGGCAGAACCATATCTACTATGAGCCAGTCTCATCATGGAATAACTGAAATAATGTTGAAAGTGATGTAAAACCTTATAAGACCTCTGCCATAGATCAACATTGCTTACAATTAATTTACATGCAGATGAGTTATTCCATCGATACTTAGCTTCCTGTTTACATGGATCATTGCTGGATGAAGATTGATTTTATTTAGAAAGAATTCTTATTCCAAATGTGTATTTCTTTCATTTATATTGATTTATGATATATGATATGATATAATTAAGATTGAGATATAAATCTTTACGAGGCAGCTTATACATAGTTTGAACAGGTGAATCTAGTGAATCTGAGAGGAGAAACTGCATAATAAAATGATACAGCACAGTTCATCTAATAAAGATTTAATGGTTTGCAATTTAATGAGCGTTTCCTAATCCTAGATTATATTTTACACCTTTGGCAGGATTGTGGTTACAATACTTTCACATAACATTCTGTGCAGATGGTTGTTGTCTAAATTAGCTTGGCAACAGGCAACTTTGATTCAAGGTACATGTATACAGAAACCTGAACTGTCATATTTAAACCTTTCCTGTGATTGTTTAAAGATATCATCAAACCCAAACAGGACAACAATCTTTCAGCACAATGAGTGAAGTGCAATCTGCATGGTTAGACTTATTGATTAATAGCCACATTCAAAACTAAAAAAAAAAATCTTTCTCTACTAGTTTGTTTTATGCATCTCATAAAAAAGAATTTTCCTCTTTTAGAAGCCTGTCAGTCTATGTATTCTCAGGTAACATGAAGTAGATGATATCAGTTCAGCCGGACCCACAGTAAACATCAAGAGGAGCTGCGTAGGCCTCTTCGTCTAATGTTGTTTTGCCTTAATGACAAGATGGTTGAGGTTCCAATTGAATAGGCTGTAAATCTATGTAGTATCCCAGTATTATCATCCCGAGTCATTAGTTTTGTGGCCATATTAAGGCTATTTTGCCACTTGATGGTGCTTTTGCATTAAGATTGGAATGTGTGAAAAGTTATATGGTTTGTCACTGAGTATGTCATCGACAAATTGTCAGAAATTCTCAGGCATGGCTTGCATGATTTTGTCAAACTCTCCAGGTTATTGTATAACTATACTGTATATTTTCATTTGGTCTTCTGTTGTATTAATTTGTGAATCCTGTGTGAGCTTGATTTTTTTTAAACTGCCACTTGTAATTTTTGGCAAGTTAAATTACAGATCTATGTAGATAAAACAGATGACATTAAGAGATGCTCATGTTTATTTCTCTCCACAACTATTTTATAACTTCTCCCTTTGATGAAAAATGATAAACTGCAATGCTTTGAATGTGCAAATCTTTAAAGCATTAGTCCAGCCAAAGACAGTGGTGAGACATCTTTAAAAATAGCAAACATAGCACATCATAATGTGTTTATCAATTGTGATCATTGTCCATTCTTGGGTCAAAAGGTTGAATGTGTTTTATCACCTCGTATTTATGTATAAGACGTGAGTCATAGTCTATAATGATATGCCTGGCAGTGATTGATGAGTGACAGATTGAGTGAGCTATTATTATCATCTTTATATGGGAGGCAGTAGGTATTGGATTGAGTGTTAGCATTGACTGTTGTCCTAATGAAGCTTTTTGATGTTGTGAGGGTCTATAGATACAGCGTCCCAGAGGGAGGGGGCTGAAACTCAGTCAAGTGAAAGCAAATTGCAAGTTTAAAACAATTCCTTTAGAACCAATTGAAGCCAAACATGAAGTGACCACTGATCAGATTAAGACATGAATGACCATCATGTGACTTCATAGGTTCACACAGAGCTTGGTCATGTTCATGCATGACCAAATAGATGTTTGGCTCCACCTTCTTACTACACTAACAGGTTATTGTTATGATTGAATTACTGATTGGGCAAAGACAGGTAAATTCTCTTCTTTACTCGACAGGAACATCTTCATTTTTCAAACATTTGAGAGTTGTGTACTTACATGCAGTACATCAATACAAGTTGAAAAAAAGTGAAATAATATTTTCACAATCTGTTCAGTGTCAATGGCAAAGTGAGTGTAAAATTAACATTACTGGTCAGGGAGGTGGAACCCACCACCTGTCATCCTCCACTCATATTACCAAATAAGACACATCCGTTGCTCTCACAAATGTGCTAATGGGGCCAATCTAAAAATACCAAAATATTAATGTTAAAACCAAAATATTGCATATTTAGGCATTTCTGAGTACTGCATATTAGCAGGACACAAAAGAACAGTATGAATTTTATTTAATCTTACGACATACATGCTAAGGTTGTTCCAATGAAGAAGATGGTTATTTACTTGATCAAATGAATGAATATCATTGATATGTTTGTTTGCTTTGTAAACAATTTGTTTCCAAAGTTAGAATGTTTAGATCTATTTTTAAGCACAATAAAGAGCATTGGCTGAACGCCAGATAAACATGGATAAATTAATTGCACTACGTCATGGGTACAACAAGCCAGTGCAGTGGTTATACCTGCTGGAGTGCTTGATGCGGTGACTCATGCTCACATGGCCCTGACTGGCAAGGTGTTTGTGCTACTACCACGGCTACTGCTGAGACTGCACTGCTGACACTGCAATGCTTGTAATCATTCTCACGTGCCTATGACATCAATGGAGGTGTAGTAATTTTACTACCGGGCCTTACACCTCACACACTCACACAGCACAGTGATACTGCAGCCACTTGGTATAAAATGACACACCTCCACAACAAACCAGGGTGCAAAGCATCTCCCAACCACAGGGTTACCACACCATGGAGGCTGCACCAGAGCAAAGTAAGTTACTATAGATACCATATATAGATTATTGGACAAGAGATGGTTCTGCATGTGATGATATACTGTTGAATGTGCAAATTAATATATATATATATATATATATATATATATATATATATATATATATATATATGAATGTATTTATATATATATATATATATATATATATATATATATATATATATATATATATATATATATATATATATATATATATATATATATATATATATATATATATATATATATATATATATATATATATGAATGTATTTATATATATATATATATATATATATATATTTAATTCATTCATCATATATATTTCATTAATTCATCAATTGTGTCCAAGTAAGATTGCCATATCTTACCCTCTTTTGACATTCCAATATGATGGCATTTTTTTAGTCTGCAAAAAGAACACATGTATGTCTTCTTGTGGGACATATTTCACATATATATATATATATATTATATATATATATATATATATATATATATATATATATATATATATATATATATATATATATATATATATATATATATATATATATATATATATATATATATATATATATATATATATATATATATATATATATATTTATAAAGGGATGTTCTCTGCCAACCTGGATATTGATGAACAAATGTTTTATCAGACATTATTTGATACCAAGTTTGACTGGCTTTCTTGGAAATGTGAAGGCCAAAGAATAACAAACAATATCTCAAGGTGTTAATTGAAGCTTGCATAACAAATCAGGATTGCCAAGTTTCAAGCCACCCTTTTCAAGGAGTGACAATTTTAGGAAACTGTATTGCATTTTCGGCAAGTTATTGGTGACAGTTACTGAAGCAAAGGCAAGAATAAGAAAGGCTTAATATACTCTGGTTTATTTGTCTTTACATGGATTGAGTGTGGTGGCCTCTGTCAGCTGGTTTTTTTCCATTTCCATAGCTGACATGGAAGTTGTGATGTCAGCGACCTTTACTCCAAATACAAAATACCAATATGTTTAATGTCACTGTCATAAAGATGATACAATCAGGAAACAATTAGCACCTTGTCTAACAATCAGCTGTGGCGTATCACCACCAATATAACTGCAGTAAATATGTTCTATAAATTAAAGATGTATTGTGAATATACACCAATCTACATGTAATCTATACCAAGCAGTATTTATACTGAAATAAAATAAGTCATATTATAAAAAAAAGAATTGCTACAGCAATGTCTGACAGCGGTACTGTACCTCAATCAGCATTTCAGTCTGACCATTAACGAGCTTCATCTTGAATCATCAAGGAGGTTCTCACATTTGTACACTTTTCTCGCTCAAGTATATTTCAATATCTATCAATGTCTGTTACCGAGGGTATTACCTCTGGGTCTGTTGGTTTGTAGACACCATTGCTTTACCCTTTCACTCCAGTATTGAGCAAAGCAGAATGAAGCACAAGAGATGGCTATGGTATTTAGTTGGTGGGTACCTAAGTGTCCATAGTCTGGCCTTGTAGGTAACCACTCACAGTGTTAAGCAGAGAATTAAAATAGGTTCAGAAATATAAATTATGTAGAAACATACGAGCGTGAAGTTCATTTGATATTTGATATTTGATATTTGACGTTTTTTTCAAAGTATGCCTCCAAGTATATATCTATACACACTTATAGGATATGGGTCAAAACAGGATATAAAAGGATATATACCCTGTCAAAAGCGGATATATCATTTTTATTCGCAATAAATCCAATTTTTATAAATTTATAACTTAGAAATGTTTTTTAAATGATCTCAAAGACTTTTGATTGACTAATGGGGCCTTAGACATACTTGGTAGACATGTCTAGATTACGTCTAGCCCCCTCAATATGAGAGCATAAATCTGAGTTCAATGGAATAGCCCTTTTCCCCTGGCAAAGTCAATATATTCGACCAACTGACTGGTATGAGGTTGGGGAGGGGGGGGGGGGGGGGAGAGTACTAAAAGGACTTTTGATTGACTAATGGGGCCTTAGACATACTTGGTAGACATGTCTAGATTATGTCTAGCCCCCTCAATATGAGAGCATAAATCTGAGTTCAATGGAATAGCCCTTTTCCCCTGGCAAAGTCAATATATTCGACCTACTGACTGGTATGAGGTTGGGGAGGGGGGAGAGTACTAAAAGGACTTTTGCTTGACTAATGGGGCCTTAGACATACTTGGTAGACATGTCTAGATTATGTCTAGCCCCCTCAATATGAGAGCATAAATCTGAGTTCAATGGAATAGCCCTTTTCCCCTGACAAAGTCAATATATTCGACCTACTGACTGGTATGAGGTTGGGGAGGAGGGATGGAGAGTACTAAAAAGACTTTTGATTGACTAATGGGGCCTTAGACATACTTGGTAGACATGTCTAGATTATGTCTAGCCCCCTCAATATGAGAGCATAAATCTGAGTTCAATGGAATAGCCCTTTTCCCCTGGCAAAGTCAATATATTCGACCTACTGACTGGTATGAGGTTGGGGAGGAGGGGGGGAGAGTACTAAAAGGACTTTTGATTGACTAATGGGGCCTTAGACATACTTGTTAGACATGTCTAGATTATGTCTAGCCCCCTCAATATGAGAGCATAAATCTGAGTTCAATGGAATAGCCCTTTTCCCCTGACAAAGTCAATATATTCGACCTACTGACTGGTATGAGGTTGGGGAGGAGGGATGGAGAGTACTAAAAAGACTTTTGATTGACTAATGGGGCCTTAGACATACTTGGTAGACATGTCTAGATTACGTCTAGCCCCCTCAATATGAGAGCATAAATCTGAGTTCAATGGAATAGCCCTTTTCCCCTGGCAAAGTCAATATATTCGACCTACTGACTGGTATGAGGTTGGGGAGGGGGGGGGGGAGAGTACTAAAAGGACTTTTGATTGACTAATGGGGCCTTAGACATACTTGGTAGACATGTCTAGATTACGTCTAGCCCCCTCAATATGAGAGCATAAATACGAGTTCAATGGAATAGCCCTTTTCCCCTGGCAAAGTCAATATATTCGACCAACTGACTGGTATGAGGTTGGGGAGGGGGGGGGGGAGAGTACTAAAAGGACTTTTGATTGACTAATGGGGCCTTAGACATACTTGGTAGACATGTCTAGAATACGTCTAGCCCCCTCAATATGAGAGCATAAATCTGAGTTCAATGGAATAGCCCTTTTCCCCTGGCAAAGTCAATATATTCGACCAACTGACTGGTATGAGGTTGGGGAGGGGGGGGAGAGTACTAAAAGGACTTTTGATTGACTAATGGGGCCTTAGACATACTTGGTAGACATGTCTAGAATATGTCTAGCCCCCTCAATATAGAGCATAAATCTGAGTTCAATGGAATAGCCCTTTTCCCCTGGCAAAGTCAATATATTCGACCTACTGACTGGTATGAGGTTGGGGAGGGGGGGGAGAGTACTAAAAGGACTTTTGATTGACTAATGGGGCCTTAGACATACTTGGTAGACATGTCTAGATTATGTCTAGCCCCCTCAATATGAGAGCATAAATCTGAGTTCAATGGAATAGCCCTTTTCCCCTGGCAAAGTCAATATATTCGACCTACTGACTGGTATGAGGTTGGGGAGGGGGGGGAGAGTACTAAAAGGACTTTTGATTGACTAATGGGGCCTTAGACATACTTGGTAGACATGTCTAGATTATGTCTAGCCCCCTCAATATGAGAGCATAAATCTGAGTTCAATGGAATAGCCCTTTTCCCCTGACAAAGTCAATATATTCGACCTACTGACTGGTATGAGGTTGGGGAGGAGGGATGGAGAGTACTAAAAAGACTTTTGATTGACTAATGGGGCCTTAGACATACTTGGTAGACATGTCTAGATTATGTCTAGCCCCCTCAATATGAGAGCATAAATCTGAGTTCAATGGAATAGCCCTTTTCCCCTGGCAAAGTCAATATATTCGACCTACTGACTGGTATGAGGTTGGGGAGGGGGGGAGAGTACTAAAAGGACTTTTGATTGACTAATGGGGCCTTAGACATACTTGGTAGACATGTCTAGATTACGTCTAGCCCCCTCAATATGAGAGCATAAATCTGAGTTCAATGGAATAGCCCTTTTCCCCTGGCAAAGTCAATATATTCGACCAACTGACTGGTATGAGGTTGGGGAGGGGGGGGGGGGGAGAGTACTAAAAGGACTTTTGATTGACTAATGGGGCCTTAGACATACTTGGTAGACATGTCTAGATTACGTCTAGCCCCCTCAATATGAGAGCATAAATCTGAGTTCAATGGAATAGCCCTTTTCCCCTGGCAAAGTCAATATATTCGACCAACTGACTGGTATGAGGTTGGGGAGGAGGGGAGAGTACTAAAAGGACTTTTGATTGACTAATGGGGCCTTAGACATACTTGGTAGACATGTCTAGATTATGTCTAGCCCCCTCAATATGAGAGCATAAATCTGAGTTCAATGGAATAGCCCTTTTCCCCTGACAAAGTCAATATATTCGACCTACTGACTGGTATGAGGTTGGGGAGGAGGGATGGAGAGTACTAAAAAGACTTTTGATTGACTAATGGGGCCTTAGACATACTTGGTAGACATGTCTAGATTATGTCTAGCCCCCTCAATATGAGAGCATAAATCTGAGTTCAATGGAATAGCCCTTTTCCCCTGGCAAAGTCAATATATTCGACCTACTGACTGGTATGAGGTTGGGGAGGGGGGAGAGTACTAAAAGGACTTTTGATTGACTAATGGGGCCTTAGACATACTTGGTAAACATGTCTAAATTACGTCTAGCCCCCTCAATATGAGAGCATAAATCTGAGTTCAATGGAATAGCCCTTTTCCCCTGGCAAAGTCAATATATTCGACCAACTGACTGGTATGAGGTTGGGGAGGGGGGGGAGAGTACTAAAAGGACTTTTGATTGACTAATGGGGCCTTAGACATACTTGGTAGACATGTCTAGATTATGTCTAGCCCCCTCAATATGAGAGCATAAATCTGAGTTCAATGGAATAGCCCTTTTCCCCTGGCAAAGTCAATATATTCGACCTACTGACTGGTATGAGGTTGGGGAGGAGGGATGGAGAGTACTAAAAGGACTTTTGATTGACTAATGGGGCATTAGACATACTTGGTAGACATGTCTAGATTATGTCTAGCCCCCTCAATATGAGAGCATAAATCTGAGTTCAATGGAATAGCCCTTTTCCCCTGACAAAGTCAATATATTCGACCTACTGACTGGTATGAGGTTGGGGAGGAGGGATGGAGAGTACTAAAAAGACTTTTGATTGACTAATGGGGCCTTAGACATACTTGGTAGACATGTCTAGATTATGTCTAGCCCCCTCAATATGAGAGCATAAATCTGAGTTCAATGGAATAGCCCTTTTCCCCAGACAAAGTCAATATATTCGACCTACTGACTGGTATGAGGTTGGGGAGGAGGGATGGAGAGTACTAAAAAGACTTTTGATTGACTAATGGGGCCTTAGACATACTTGGTAGACATGTCTAGATTACGTCAAGCCCCCTCAATATGAGAGCATAAATACGAGTTCAATGGAATAGCCCTTTTCCCCTGGCAAAGTCAATATATTCGACCTACTGACTGGTATGAGGTTGGGGAGGGGGGGGGGGGGGAGGAGAGTACTAAAAGGACTTTTGATTGACTAATGGGGCCTTAGACATACTTGGTAGACATGTCTAGATTATGTCTAGCCCCCTCAATATGAGAGCATAAATCTGAGTTCAATGGAATAGCCCTTTTCCCCTGGCAAAGTCAATATATTCGACCTACTGACTGGTATGAGGTTGGGGAGGGGGGGAGAGTACTAAAAGGACTTTTGATTGACTAATGGGGCCTTAGACATACTTGGTAGACATGTCTAGATTGTGTCTAGCCCCCTCAATATGAGAGCATAAATCTGAGTTCAATGGAATAGCCCTTTTTCCCTGACAGAGTCAATATATCCGACCTACTGACTGGTATGAGGTGGGGGGAGTACTAAAAAGACTTTTGATTGACTAATGGGGCCTAAGACATATTTGGTAGACATGTCTAGATTGTGTCTAGCCCCCTCAATATGAGAGCATAAATCTGAGTTCAATGGAATAGCCCTTTTTCCCCGAGAGAGTCCATATATTCGACCTACTGACTGGTATGAGGTGGGGGGAGTTCTAAAAAGACTTTTGATTGACTAATGGGGCCTTAGACATATTTGGTAGACATGTCTAGATTATGTCTAGCCCCCTCAATATGAGAGCATAAATCTGAGTTCAATGGAATAGCCCTTTTTCCCCGAGAGAGTCCATATATTCGACCTACTGACTGGTATGAGGTGAATTTTGAATCATTAATGGGGACTAAACATACTTGGGAGATAATTTGGAGATATTGTCCCTTTACTGTTCTATATTCATATTTCTTTTATTTGCCATGATTGGTAAGACACAAGGAACATACTAGTAATGTAATTTATTTTGCATCAGATGAAAAACAAGTTTGAATTGGAATATCAAATATAAAATAAGAATTAAAGATTAAAGACAAACAATATTTCTTTGTTTTCAATATCAAATATATATTTATAGATATAGAAAAAGTGAATACCATAAGACATGCAATAATCCGTTCATAACTGTAACATTTGGTTGGCTGATTGTCAATCTTATTGGCCAGTGTATTCAATATATTACTGAGTGGCATGAGGTGTAATAATACTAATACTCTTTGCAATGCGAGTGATTTTACATCAATAAAGTGTAAGATTGAAAATAAGAGATACTTGACAATTTAGTGATATATTTGTTTTACATTTTGACAGTTAATAGGATAGTAAACTTTCAAAATCTGTTGAGAACATTTTTAAGAACATTATACTCTCTGTCTTTCACTAATTTTGGGTTCTGAATTTGTCATAACAATCAAGGACAAATTTTATGACAAGTACATTGAAGAGTTGCAAGTACCCTGTGGCATTAAAGAAAATTTGCACAGGTTCAAATAATCTATGGCAGAACACAACCAGGGATATTGTCCAAAGCTATTAATGCAGATATAAGGCATTTTAAAATTGAACATTACATGACAACGTCATTACATGTTATTAATTATAAAAATAAATATCTGATATTTGTAATTACAGAGAAATTGTGCTTGACAATTTTTTTCTATCAAGGTAATAGCCTGACGGAAGGTTACACAACATTGAACATTATCTCAGTAGTCCAGTCAAAATATGAAATGACCCAGAACAAATTAGAACAGAAACCATTTTGGTGTTATTTGTCTCAGAATGTTACCCAGATGAACATATAAAAAGTCTACCAAAATCAACTTAGTGGAACATCACCTAATTTGCATAAATTCAAAAATGGCCGCCTCTCATTGAAGCTTCACCCTATTTCATGCTTATATTCAGGTTTTTTTGTATGATTAAAGGTTCCTTGCACACTGAAATAATGTCATGACCTTGCTGTTGGTGTTCAGAAGTTATTTTAAGGCCATGATAAGGAAATAAATAGCTTATGTAGTGTTTCTAGTAATGTATTTCATACGATGCCAGCATCATTCTGCTATGAAATACATTGTGTGTGTATATATATATATATATATATATATATATATATATATCTTTATGGTGGAAAGAAAAAAAGAGTATTAATACCAGTTCGAAAAAAGGACTGTCTGAAGTGTTGCCACTTTTTGTGAACAGCATTATGAGACTTGGCCAAAACTATCAAAGCTAGAATATAATTTGTTAATAACCTACATGCTGCCAATGCTGTCAAACATCAGGCATGCAGCACCAATTTCTACACAGGCAAGTCAATTCCTCACAAATTCCAAATTTAATGTCAAACGAGGTGTGGTGGCACCACCTTCCTTCACTACCTTTAGATGTCCATATACATAACTTAAGCATTTAGGTAAAATAATGCTATGGATGTGGACACAAATAACACAAAGTTCCTATTCACACATACATAATTTGAAATATCAGTTCAGATATTAGTTATTTTGTGTACTTAATTATCAAGGATCTAATCACAGAATGCATGTCAGATTCCATAAAAGTGCCAAATACAGATATGTTCATTTATTCATGAACAGATATAAAATCATTGGGAACATGAATTAGGTTAACATCATCTGTGTGATCTTTATGAACGTGAATTTTCAATAGACCATTTAGCCTCTTCTGTGTCATGCTGACCCAAAAGTATGTTTTCACTTTGAAAACTGATTGTTTGTTCGCTGGTAGCATTTGTTGCTGGCATTACAAGAATTTCACTGTATAGATATGCACCATTAGTAATCATAAAATTAATTTTGGAATTTCATGATGGTGTATTCTTTTCAAGAACTATGTTGCTTTGTAATGTGTCTATTTGAGTTTTCAGTCTCTGTGCATTAATGTCTGAAGCATACAGATTTGTCATAATTGCAAACTTCTGGTCATATGTATAACCAGCAGCAGCCTTTAGCAACATATTCTATAAATTAATATACACTTTATAGCCTTGATGATCAAATCTATCGTCTTTAGCATTGATTATGAAATCTGCAGCTTCATAATAGATTTTACTGTAATGTTCCTGTGTGGTGCCAGGGTGATATGTAGGCCCTAATCCAGAGAGCTGGGGACCAGTTACCCCTAATACATTAAATTTTTTATTAACTTTGTTCTAAAATTGATCAAATGCTGTGTCTGTCTGTTTTGTTTTGAGTGTTATAATTGTTGGGCTAGCCATTCTCTGGCTTTCTGCTTCTGACACTGGTGGACTTACTAAGATTATAACTGTGTTTCAGAATGTTTTCTGCCAATAAGACACCAAAGTCATGTACATATCTAATACTCCTCTAACTCTACTGTGCATTTTAAAATCTCTAACATAATCTAAAGCCTCTTCCAAGACTTCATTTAAAACTTTAAAATTCACAATGACATTGTTCATAGTATCTGTCTTTACTGTCCATCTGGTTAGACTAAGGACCCTTATGCCAGGAGAACCAGTAGTTATTGTTTCTTTTTATCTTAGTAGTCACCAAGCAGACCAATGATGAGTTTCAATAGGTTCTCTGGCAAAGATAGAATTTGTCTTCAGACTACTACCTGACACTTTCAAGTTTTTCTAAAAATTCTAATTGGAAATTATTGTTTCTCTCCTTTTTGAGAACTTGTTATTGTAGAATAATATGTGTTGTAGATGATATCTCAGAAAAGGTGTAAAACAGACAGATATAATCAGAATACAAGCAAAGTTCTAATTTTTGACTTATTATTCTACTTTTATTGGTCATTGTTATGAGGAAGAGTACAAAATATGGGTATTACCAATTTGAAAAGTTTCCCATTGGATTTACCATGTCCAAAAAACATAAAATAGACTCTAATATTACTCAAATATATCAAATAGGAGTCATGCTATATAATTTTTAAGATTTGCCCTGCCATGTGTCGGCCATTTTGGATTTATGCAATTTACGCATTGTTCCACTACTTGGATTTTGGTAGACTTTTAGTATGTTATTCTCTAGGCTCTTCTGAGACATTTTCTATGAGTTTTATTTCTGTTCTAATTTGTTCCGGGTTAGGCCATTTTTTGTCATATATTGACTGGACTACAGCCCTTTCACACAGTATGCCAATTCTGTTTGAAATTCAATAAATTTCACAAAAATATCCTATGAAATAATAGTTTTGTCAGAAAAAAAGGACAGACTGACATAGCGATGCTGTTGGCAACAACATTACCTTCCGTCAGGCTATTACCTTGATAGAAAAAAATTGTCAAGCACAATTTCTCTGTAATTACAAATATCAGATATTTATTTTTATAATTAATAACATGTAATGACGTTGTCATGTAATGTTCAATTTTAAAATGCCTTATATCTGCATTAATAGCTTTGGACAATATCCCTGGTTGTGTTCTGCCATAGATTATTTGAACCTGTGCAAATTTTCTTTAATGCCACAGGGTACTTGCAACTCTTCAATGTACTTGTCATAAAATTTGTCCTTGATTGTTATGACAAATTCAGAACCCAAAATTAGTGAAAGACAGAGAGTATAATGTTCTTAAAAATGTTCTCAACAGATTTTGAAAGTTTACTATCCTATTAACTGTCAAAATGTAAAACAAATATATCACTAAATTGTCAAGTATCTCTTATTTTCAATCTTACACTTTATTGATGTAAAATCACTCGCATTGCAAAGAGTATTAGTATTATTACACCTCATGCCACTCAGTAATATATTGAATACACTGGCCAATAAGATTGACAATCAGCCAACCAAATGTTACTGTAATGAACGGATTATTGCATGTCTTATGGTATTCACTTTTTCTATATCTATAAATATATATTTGATATTGAAAACAAAGAAATATTGTTTGTCTTTAATCTTTAATTCTTATTTTATATTTGATATTCCAATTCAAACTTGTTTTTCATCTGATGCAAAATAAATTACATTACTAGTATGTTCCTTGTGTCTTACCAATCATGGCAAATAAAAGAAATATGAATATAGAACAGTAAAGGGACAATATCTCCAAATTATCTCCCAAGTATGTTTAGTCCCCATTAATGATTCAAAATTCACCTCATACCAGTCAGTAGGTCGAATGTATGGACTCTCTCGGGGAAAAAGGGCTATTCCATTGAACTCAGATTTATGCTCTCATATTGAGGGGGCTAGACATAATCTAGACATGTCTACCAAGTATGTCTAAGGCCCCATTAGTCAATCAAAAGTCCTTTTAGTACTCTCCCCCCCCCCTCCCCAACCTCATACCAGTCAGTTGGTCGAATATATTGACTTTGCCAGGGGAAAAGGGCTATTCCATTGAACTCAGATTTATGCTCTCATATTGAGGGGGCTAGACGTAATCTAGACATGTCTACCAAGTATGTCTAAGGCCCCATTAGTCAATCAAAAGTCCTTTTAGTACTCTCCCCCCTCCCCAACCTCATACCAGTCAGTAGGTCGAATATATTGACTTTGCCAGGGGAAAAGGGCTATTCCATTGAACTCAGATTTATGCTCTCATATTGAGGGGGCTGGACGTAATCTAGACATGTCTACCAAGTATGTCTAAGGCCCCATTAGTCAATCAAAAGTCTTTTTAGTACTCTCCATCCCTCCTCCCCAACCTCATACCAGTCAGTAGGTCGAATATATTGACTTTGTCAGGGGAAAAGGGCTATTCCATTGAACTCAGATTTATGCTCTCATATTGAGGGGGCTAGACATAATCTAGACATGTCTACCAAGTATGTCTAAGGCCCCATTAGTCAATCAAAAGTCCTTTTAGTACTCTCCCCCCCTCCCCAACCTCATACCAGTCAGTAGGTTGAATATATTGACTTTGCCAGGGGAAAAGGGCTATTCCATTGAACTCAGATTTATGCTCTCATATTGAGGGGGCTAGACATAATCTAGACATGTCTACCAAGTATGTCTAAGGCCCCATTAGTCAATCAAAAGTCCTTTTAGTACTCTCCCCCCCCCCCCTCCCCAACCTCATACCAGTCAGTAGGTCGAATATATTGACTTTGTCAGGGGAAAAGGGCTATTCCATTGAACTCAGATTTATGCTCTCATATTGAGGGGGCTAGACATAATCTAGACATGTCTACCAAGTATGTCTAAGGCCCCATTAGTCAATCAAAAGTCCTTTTAGTACTCTCCCCCCCTCCCCAACCTCATACCAGTCAGTAGGTCGAATATATTGACTTTGCCAGGGGAAAAGGGCTATTCCATTGAACTCAGATTTATGCTCTCATATTGAGGGGGCTAGACATAATCTAGACATGTCTACCAAGTATGTCTAAGGCCCCATTAGTCAATCAAAAGTCCTTTTAGTACTCTCCCCCCCCCCTCCCCAACCTCATACAAGTCAGTTGGTCGAATATATTGACTTTGCCAGGGGAAAAGGGCTATTCCATTGAACTCAGATTTATGCTCTCATATTGAGGGGGCTAGACGTAATCTAGACATGTCTACCAAGTATGTCTAAGGCCCCATTAGTCAATCAAAAGTCCTTTTAGTACTCTCCCCCCCCTCCCCAACCTCATACCAGTCAGTTGGTCGAATATATTGACTTTGCCAGGGGAAAAGGGCTATTCCATTGAACTCAGATTTATGCTCTCATATTGAGGGGGCTAGACGTAATCTAGACATGTCTACCAAGTATGTCTAAGGCCCCATTAGTCAATCAAAAGTCTTTGAGATCATTTAAAAAACATTTCTAAGTTATAAATTTATAAAAATTGGATTTATTGCGAATAAAAATGATATATCCGCTTTTGACAGGGTATATATCCTTTTATATCCTGTTTTGACCCATATCCTATAAGTGTGTATAGATATATACTTGGAGGCATACTTTGAAAAAAACGTCAAATATCAAATATCAAATATCAAATGAACTTCACGCTCGTTAGAAACATGGTTTGAATATACCAAAACAAAAGATTCATGATTGATATATATTTATTTTTTGAGAACATTTTGAGAAGGTCAAGAAGGTCAGAAGAAGATCATGCACAACTGTGACCCAATAAAGTCATATGGAACTGTGACCCAATAAGGCCATACAAAACAGACCCAAGAAGGTCATGCACAACTGTGACCCAATAAAGTCATATGGAACTGTGACCCATTAAGGCCATACAAAACAGACCCAAGAAGGTCATGCACAACTGTAACCCAATAAAGTCATATGGAACTGTGAACCAATAAGGTCATGTACAGCTGTGACCAATTAAGGTCATGCACACAACTGTGACCCAATAGGGTCAAGCATGTCAATGCTGGACTTCCAGTGGTTGTATAGTTGCATGGTTCAATATGGTCAGTCATGTATACCTCTGGCACTCGATATGACATCCCCCATTGACATACAGGGTAGGCATTAGTTTTTTTTTCCCCAGCTAAAAAAATCTTGCTTGGTATATCGATTTTATGACTGCTATTTTTGTGTGAAACATGGGACAGTTCATATAAACACAGGACATATTATTTGCCAATCCCAGAGATATGTGTGCTGGAAAATTGGTTCTAAAATTATTTAAACTCATTTTTGATATTTTTCTTTGATTTTCAGATTGCTTGGCTCATTCAATAACATTGTGACAATGGATGACAAGATGACAATTTTTTTAAAGCAATTGATGTAAAATTATTTCTTATTTTTTTAAAAATTTTATATCTTATAGCGATCTGTTAGGTGCTCTGAATGTTTTGTTTTGGAAACCTAATATATATAACCTAACCTAATATATATATATATATATATATATATATATATATATATATATATATATATATATATATATATATATATATATATATATATATATATATATATATATATATATATATATATATATACAGGTAGACTGCTTTATCTTATCACAAGTAGAATATATATTTCACAAGTAGAATTTTTCTCTCATCAATTTAGATTAGTCTTTACATGATTGATAAATATATTTTGTGAAAGCAATATTGATAATCTGGCAGAAAAGCCTCCAAAAGGTTATTCTATGGAAATGAAGCATTAATACCTCAGTCAGATTTGCACCAGGGAATTCATCAGCAACAATCTGAGAAATGCAGGAACTGGTCACATTATTAGAGGGATGTCCTACAGACATCCTAAAGACATCTGCATCATCTAACAAACATCTGTAGGATATCCTGAAGACATCTGCATCACCTAACAGACGTCTGTAGGATATCCTGAAGACATCTGCATCATCTAACAAACATCTGTAGGATATCCTAAAGACATCTGCATCATCTAACAGACGTCTGTAGGATATCCTAAAGACATCTGCATCATCTAACAGACATCTGTAGGATATCCTAAAGACATCTGCATCATCTAACATACGTCTGTAGGAAAACCTAAAGACATCTGCATGATCTAGTAGACGTCTGTAGGATATCCTAAAGACATCTGCATCATCCAACAGACGTCTGTAGGATATCCTTAAGTTATCTGCATCTTCTAACAGACGTCTGTATGATATCCTTAAGACATCTGCATCTTGATGCTGGAAGGGTCATCGGGAACTTATAGCTGCAACATAAAAGTTGCCAAAAGCCTGCAGTGTACTTTAAGATGATATTTGGTGATAAGACATCGGGGAAATGCTGGCAACTTTGATGTTTTAGCTAAAAGTTCCTGATGACTTGTACGATGTCTTAAAACTGCCTAATTGTGGCCGATGATCTGCCAGCGTCCTGATGGCTCCCTGGCTTATCAGCAGATTTTGTCAAATAAAGTCTCAGCGGCCAGGCATCTTTACTGAAATCGGAGCAAATACGACTAGGGTATTATAGAGGTGCAATGGTAAAGATGGCATGAAAATTTCTTCCACAACATGAAGCACTTATTTCTTCTCTTATTATGTCTTTATTTTAGGCTAAAATCATAAAACATCCAAGTGGAGAATAGTTTAGAGGGATGTTTATTAATTGAGCGAGTCAAAAAACTTTACCTTTAAAGCGCTTTGAGCAGACCTGGTCTGATATAGCGCTATATAAATCGTTATTATTATTATTACCTTCACGGGTTTTGACATAGAGCTGCTTGGAATTCAGAAACAATGTCTGATTCACAGGATAGGGTTTATTTAGACCAGAAGTTTAATTTATCATCTGTCTATTTCTAACCATTCAAATCAGATTCTTTATCATGAGTTTAAACTTTGCCCACAGATATATACTGATATGGATATATATACAATGCTAAATACCTGGAATTGATGAGAACTGATGGAGAGGGTCTCAACTTACAAGATAAAATGTGTCTGCCACCAGGTCAAAACACTTCAAATCTGGAGTAAGAAAATTGATATATTTGATTTCCTTGAGCTGGGTATGAATTTATTTGAATGTATTCACAAATACATTATGGATATGAATATCATAGCAAAGTTAGGCAGACTCAATGAAGTAGGCGTGACTCAATAGAACCATGGCAAAGTTAGGCAGACTCAATGAAGTAGATGTGACTCAATAGAACCATGGCAAAGTTAGGCAGACTCAATGAAGAAGGCGTGACTCAATAGAACCATAGCAAAGTTAAGCAGACTCAATGAAGTAGGCATGACTCAATAGAACCATAGCAAAGTTAGGCAGACTCAATGAAGTAGGCATGACTCAATAGAACCATAGCAAAGTTAGGCAGACTCAATGAAATAGGCATGACTCAATAGAACCATAGCAAAGTTAGGCAGACTCAATGAAGTAGGCATGACTCAATAGAACCATAGCAAAGTTAAGCAGACTCAATGAAGAAGGCGTGACTCAATAGAACCATAGCAAAGTTAAGCAGACTCAATGAAGAAGGCGTGACTCAATAGAACCATAGCAAAGTTAGGCAGACTCAATGAAGTAGGCATGACTCAATAGAACCATAGCAAAGTTAAGCAGACTCATTGAAGTAGGCATGACTCAATAGAACCATAGCAAAGTTAGGCAGACTCAGTGAAGTAGGCATGACTCAATAGAACCATAGCAAAGTTAGGCAGACTCAATGAAGAAGGCGTGACTCAATAGAACCATAGCAAAGTTAGGCAGACTCAATGAAGTAGGCATGACTCAATAGAACCATAGCAAAGTTAGGCAGACTCAATGAAGTAGGCATGACTTGTCAAGTCAAGGACCTGTGGCATGAAAATTTAGTGATATATCTGCAACAAGTAATCATGAAATGACTAAAATCATGTTGAAAATAAGTAGGTCTCATCATGAAATGACTGAAATAATGTTGAAGCATGAGACAGCTGAGTATCACCAACAACAAAAACAACAACATTTTGGCTGTACCTTGCTCAGATCTTAACATTTTTGTCAATGATACAAACCATACATATGCTAATTGTTCATGAGGCCATTAGTCACCCGTGGGAAGTACCTTAGGATCCAAAGTTAGTGTCGTCAACTTAAATCCCTCAGAATAAGTCCCTTTACTATTTTGGAGGGATGCCTATTTGTATTGCCATGTCTTCAGGATTACAATGTAATGAATGTGACAATAATGCCGTTTGTGGTATTATTGCCTGTAACAAGAGGTGGGCAGAGTTGGGTGAGGAATATGGAACTCACAGTCAAATCTGACACATATTTACAAAGGGAGATATGTTTTAGGTTTAACTGACTCATGTCGAGTGACCAAATGTCCGGCCAGAAAGGCAAACCTAAACCACAATAGTCTGCATAATAATCTTGGATGATTCCAATTTGCACAGTTGTTAATAAAAAACAACTCTGAGACATAATCATCATACAAACAAAATTTGTGTATTTTTGGGCAATTTACCTCTTTTGATTTAGAGAATATTTAGTCCTAAAGTGATGTTTATTTATTAGCTTCCATTTCATAGAAACATCTCTCTGACCATATATCTATGAAATGCATGTCAATAAATGTTTTGACTTGATTGTGGTTTATCGGAATGTGACCATGCAGAACCAAGTAGAAATGTGTTCTCATCCGATTAATGCTCTGTATATAGAGAGCATAACACTTCAAACCTAACACCGTAAGTTATGCTTACTTCAGGTAGACTGCTTATCTTATTAAAACAGGACAGCTCTACTTACTGCTTGATCGATTTTATATTTTCTAGTAGCAAATGGTTTTTAAACAAATAAATAAATAAAATAAGAATAAAAAAGGAGATACCTGTGTGGAAAGCTGATGCTAGTCTTAAACCTAATCGATACACTAAAAAAATCTTAGCTGTATTAGATAGTACATTTGAATGGCATCAGACTGTTTGCCAGGTTCAGATCAGGAATTATCAATTAACATTGAAACAGGTTGATTTAATATGGGACTGATTTAGAAATGAGGCACATCTCTGCAAGGTTTGAACTCGATGGAGATTAAAGATGAAAAATGTTTTTTTTGTAGACTCAAAGCTTGTGCTTTGATATAAGAGAATTATTGAATAACAACAAGTCAATAATCTTGGCTACTTAAATAGAAGCAGGAATGATGAATATATCTTTTTGATGCAGATCAACCAAAGAATGGTCTCCAAATTTTGCACCCCTTTGTACTACAGGTGCAAATAGCATTTTGTTTATGAAATATTTTGCACCCACTGATATTAAAGGGATTAAGCACCAATTTTGCAAAAATCGTTTAAAATTCACATATTGGTGATAAATGTATTTTCTCTTTCATGTCCATAAACTTTTTGAAAAATGCATTCCCATTATTGTCTGTAAAATCTATTTGAACAAGACCCTATTTTATAGCCTGCTTATGGAAGCACACTTCTTTCTTGACGTCAATTTTATGTGGAGTGTTATCATAGAGGCATTGAAAAGTAAAATGATGTCATAAATGTATGACAATATACTTATGATGTCATAAATGTATGACAATATACTTATGATGTCATGAAATGTATTGACCTCTTAATAGTGCCAGAATGACGTCAAACAGTACCACCCTACTGTGAGCCTCAATTGAGGTCAAACAAAGTTCACGCTACACGTGTTTACCTGTCACGTACAGCTTTTAGCTTAGACAGACCTCTACTGGGAGTGCAACTCTTATGTCTTATAGCAACTTATATTATTGCTCAATTATAATTACAATTTGACATGATGTTCATGTGTGGCTAAGCTTTCAATACACCAAATAGTAGAATTGATGCTTAATACCTTTAAAATTGCACATGCACCCTGATCTGTGTTTGAAGTGACTAAAACGTGACTAATTGATCAATGTTGGCCCAAAGACCCTAAAAATAAAATTGTAGGTGCAACTGATTATTTTCTTGAAAATACTTCTAGTCACTGGAATGAAGTTTCTTTGAATTTTGATGGCAGTGATATCATCGTGTAAGGAATTTTAATTAATTTTACAAAATCATACTAAAGCGACTAATTTAAAGTAATTATACATTTTAAGGAATTTAAAGTAATTATAACAAATCTTAGGAAAATAAATGATTTTATCATAGTGGGGCCCTGATATGGATGAGGAGAATGTGATCCGTGACTGACAACTCTGATATGTTATGTCATGTGACAGTGTTAAATGATTTGAGATGTCAATCAGTTTGTGTAATCGGCTGCAGTTTGCCCTTCTGATTGTCAGAAGTCTGGGTCAATCATATGTTTGGACACTAAATATTGATCAATTCAATGACGATATTGACATAACCTAGAATATCAGTGTCCCGCGGGTGGAGTTAGAATTCATTGAATTAAATCTGGACCAGATGAAAAGACACCAATTAACATCAGAAAATAGGAACAAAGTATGCTGTTTAGGTTTGAATTATTTTGGTGGTTTTCACAGTTTGAATAGTTTAGAATTTGATTAGAATTTGCTGTTTAGGTTTGAATTATTTTGGTGGTTTTCACAGTTTGAATAGTTTAGAATTTGATTAGAATTTGCTGTTTAGGTTTGAATTATTTTGGTGGTTTTCACAGTTTGAATAGTTTAGAATTTGATTAGAATTTGCTGTTTAGGTTTGAATTATTTTGGTGGTTTTCACAGTTTGAATAGTTTGGAATTTGATATTTATTCAAGCATTGATGACAGTGATGTGCTATACCTAAAGGATGTGCACAAAAATTAAATAATGCTTTTTTCTTTATAGATTTCAACAGAAGCGAAGAAACTATGCAAAAGTTTCACTCAAACCTTATAAACGTTTCAAGAACAGAGAGCAGTATGCGTATCAAACAGGAAGTAAAAACCGAGAACCATGACATTGAGAACAAACTGGAAAATGGCATCACTACGAAAACAACCAAACGGCCCACTCAAAAGATGACCCACAGGAAAGCTAAGAAGACGTATACGTATGATATATTCTTACCGCCCTGTACTGTATGTGGAGGAGTGGCCTCAGGAACTCACTTTGGAGCCATTACCTGTGAAGCTTGCAAGGTAAATAGCTGTAACTATCTCATGTGACGCATGCACAGTGAATAGCTGTAGCTATCTCATGTGACACATGCAAGGTAAATAGCTGTAACTATCTCATGTGAAGCATGCAAGGTAAATAGCTGTAGCTATCTCATGTGATCCATGCAAGGTGAATAGCTGTAACTATCTCATGTGAAGCATGCAAGGTAAATAGCTGTAACTATCTCATGTGACGCATGCAAGGTAAATAGCTGTAGCTATCTCATGTGATGCATGCAAGGTAAATAGCTGTAACTATCTCATGTGAAGCTTGATAGGTAAATAGCTGTAACTATCTCATGTGACGCATGCAAGGTAAATAGCTGTAGCTATCTCATGTGATCCATGCAAGGTAAATAGCTGTAACTATCTCATGTGAAGCTTGATAGGTAAATAGCTGTAACTATCTCATGTGACGCATGCAAGGTAAATAGCTGTAACTATCTCATGTGAAGCATGCAAGGTAAATAGCTGTAACTATCTCATGTGAAGCTTGCAAGGTAAATAGCTGTAACTATCTCATGTGAAGCATGCAAGGTAAATAGCTGTAACTATCTCATGTGAAGCATGCAAGGTAAATAGCTGTAACTATCTCATGTGATGCATGCAAGGTAAATAGCTGTAACTATCTCATGTGAAGCATGCAAGGTAAATAGCTGTAGCTATCTCATGTGAAGCATGCAAGGTAAATAGCTGTAGCTATCTCATGTGAAGCATGCAAGGTAAATAGCTGTAGCTATCTCATGTGAAGCATGCAAGGTAAATAGCTGTAACTATCTCATGTGAAGCTTGCAAGGTGAATAGCTGTAACTATCTCGTGTGAAGCTTGCAAGGTAAATAGCTGTAACTATCTCATGTGAAGCTTGCAAGGTAAATAGCCGTAACTATCTCATGTGAAGCATGCAAGGTGAATAGCTGTAACTATCTCATGTGAAGCTTGCAAGGTAAATAGCTGTAGCTATCTCATGTGAAGCTTGCAAGGTAAATAGCTGTAACTATCTCATGTGACGCATGCAAGGTAAATAGCTGTAGCTATCTCATGTGAAGCTTGCAAGGTAAATAGCTGTAAGATCATTAATTATGTAATTATATAATTTTGGTAAAGTGTACAGTATGCAAAAAGACCTGTTTCTATTCAAATTTCAATAGATTCAGAAATAAGGAATTAATTTGGCATTTCTTAAAGAAAAATTAAACGTTCCAAATTTAGCATATGAAACAAAATTTGGCAGCCAAAACAACATTTAAGAAAATCCATTTAATTTTGTAATATATTTAAATGTGTTATAATTTTGAAATTCCTCAGATATTGAAAAAATCTGTTTTTATAATATATAAATTAAATTGTTTTGAGCTTTAATTCAAATTTCTTGATTATGATAACATTATTTGTGATCATTTTCTTTTTCCAACAAGCCATTTTCCCTCTGTTCTTGAATTTAAAAATAAATTTAGTTAAAAAAGTGGGGAAACATCCCTACCTCAGAAATATAAGCAAGACACACAGGTGATATAAATATGCTGTGTGTGAGATAACAATTAAGACCGCATCTTGGGCATCATCCACTGTTTCTTTGCAGGTATTTTTCCGCCGCTGCTTGGCTCAGAAGTATGAATACAAATGTGCCTCTCAGCAAAACTGTGATATTTTGTCGAAACGCAGGCAGAATTGCTCATTTTGTAGACTGAAAAAGTGCAAAGCTGTTGGTATGTCAAAAGATGGTGAGTTTTTGATCAGTGTTTTAGTGCTGGTGTTTCTGGTAGACTTGTAGAAGGCGTGATTTTCCCTTTGGTCAATGTTTAACCCCTCCAACATCTGTGGTTTGGGCCAGAATACTGATAACTTGCTGTCATCTTTGGGTTTGTCATTTGTGGTTTTATATAACTATCTCAGTATGCGCAAAAATCATAATTCCACTGTGACTTAAAAGGAAAGAAGATTGCAAATGACATGTTTAGAATGGTGGAATCCTGTTCATGGCAAGCTTTAGAAATATTAATTGAAAACAATAAAAAATTTGAAACATTTGATTATGTTCTGCTGTTGTCTGTGACATTTTTTCATTTTGTTCTGCTGGTTTAACAAATGTTCTCCTGTTTGGATATTTTAGAAAATATTCTGCTATTAAATTGTATGCTCTGCTGTAAATGACACATTTGATTATGTTGTGCTGTAATTGACACATTAAATTATGTATTACTGTTATTGACACATTTGAGTATGTTCTGCTGTAATTGACACAGTAAATTATGTATTAGACATTTGATTATATTCTGACAAATTTGGTTAGGCTCTGCTGTAATTGACACATTTGGTTAGATTCTGCTGTAATTAACACATTTGGTTAGGTTCTGCTGTAATTAACACATTTGGTTAGGTTCTGATTTTATTAACACATTTGGTTAGGTTCTGCGTTTATTAACACATTTGGTTAGGTTCTGCTTTAATTGACACGTTTGGTTAAGTTCTTTAATTGACACATTTGGTTAGATTCTGCTGTATTTGACACATTTGGTTAGATTCTGCTGTATTTGACACATTTGGTTAGGTTCTGCTTTAATTGATACATTTGGTTAGGTTCTGCTTCAATTTACACATTTGGTTATGTTCTGCTGTATTTGACACATTTGGTTAGGTTCTGTTGTAATTAACACATTTGGTTATGTTCTGTTGTATTTGACACATTTGGTCAGGTTTTGCTTTAATTGACACATTTGGTTTGGTTCTGCTGTATTTGACACATTTGGTTAGATTCTGCTGTAATTGACACATTTGGTTAGGTTCTGCTTCAGTTGACACATTTGGTTAGATTCTGTTAATTGACACATTTGGTTAAGTTCTGCATTTATAGACTGAATTATATTTTGGTGTTATTGGCTTATTTAATTATCTTTTGCTGTTATTGGCACATTTGATAATGCTGTTTGTGATATATTTGATCAGGTTCTGTAGGTATTGACTCATTTGGTTAGGTTTTTCATTTGATTAAAATTTGATTAAAATTTGTTAAAAATACACTGTTCATTTAGTTGCCTATTCTAGTCATTTTTATGACAGGGGCCATGGTGCAGTTGGTTAGAATGCCAGCTTATTAGCACCAGTTCCTCTGTGGTGATCCAAAGGTTGTGGGTTCATGCCGAGATTGAACTCATGATACAATTTCCCATATGAGCTGAGGCCCATGCCTAAAAGGTTTACCCATTGTCCTTGTAAATCTGTAACTGGGTGGGTTGTAATGTCAAGGACCTGAGACATGACGGTTCAATGAGGCAGCACTATATCTGCTACAGGTAGGTCTCATCACGAAATGACTGAAATAATGTTGAAAGTGATCTAAAACCCCAAACAAACAAACAAATTTATCACAGGGTCTGTACAATCATACAGGATTGCATGTTGCTTTCATCTCAATGCCTGTTACATTTCTCCCAATTTGAATCAAGCAACTGGTGTGAGCCACTGGGGTCTGACAGTGTCTGACAGTGTCCTATAAATATACCTTAGTTTGGTCACAACATGGGGCTTCAATGTGCTTGTTTTACTGACTTGTGTGAACTTATCAGTTGGAGGCAAACATCTATTTGGTCACGCATGATTGTGAGCAAATGAGGCCACACACATCCGCGTGTCACGCAGGAGGTATATGTTTATAGAATGGCAAGGTCAAACCTTTCTCTCCACAATGATAATTCGTGACTTGGGATGCATTTTATTTGAGTGCAGCATTTTTGTCTTTTGGGCACTTGTTTAATATTTAAACCTTGACTAAATCATTTTTACTGTTGTTAACTATTAGTTTGTCATTCTAATCAAAGAGACTAAATTTTCTAACACAAAAGTGTTTGTGTGTTAAAGGTGTTCAGAAAGGAAGATACACAGTTTCAAAGAAGACAGATTGCATCCGGCTGGCCAAAGGGGAAGATATTCAGACTCTGAGTAGCACCACCCAGGATCCAACCATAAACAGCACTGACTCCCCTGAAAGCAGTCACCAGGGGGCTCTCCCACAAAGAAAGTGGGTCAGGTCACCAGAACAAACACAGTTCTATGATCACATCATACAGCAACTTTCTGAAGCAAGTTCCAATTGTACTATAGTCACACAAGAATTACTCGACTCCATTCCTGAAAAAGAAGCAGAGGCAAAAGTAAGTGTAGAGGTAATCCATCCGTGAGACAGAGACAGAGGTAATAGTCAGTGTAGAGGTAATCCATCCCTGAGACAGAGACAGAAATAATAGTCAGTGTAGAGGTAATCCATCCCCGAGACAGAGACAGAGGTAATAGTCAGTGTAGAGGTAATCCATCCGTGAGACAGAGACAGAGGTAATAGTCAGTGTAGAGGTAATCCATCCCTGAGACAGAGACAGAAATAATAGTCAGTGTAGAGGTAATCCATCCCCGAGACAGAGACAGAGGTAATAGTCAGTGTAGAGGTAATCCATCCGTGAGACAGAGACAGAGATAATAGTCAGTGTAGATGTAATCCATCCCTGAGACAGAGACAGAGGTAATAGTAAGTGTAGAGGTAATCCATCCATGAGACAGAGACAGAGGTAATAGTAAGTGTAGAGGTAATCCATCCCTGAGACAGAGACAGAGGTAATAGTAAGTGTAGAGGTAATCCATCCCCGAGACAGAGACAGAGGTAATAGTAAGTGTAGAGGTAATCCATCCCTGAGACAGAGACAGAGGTAATAGTAAGTGTAGAGGTAATCCTTCCCCGAGACAGAGACAGAGGTAATAGTAAGTGTAGAGGTAATCCATCCCCGAGACAGAGACAGAGGTAATAGTCAGTGTAGAGGTAATCCATCCGTGAGACAGAGACAGAGGTAATAGTAAGTGTAGAGGTAATCCATCCCCGAGACAGAGACAGAGGTAATAGTAAGTGTAGAGGTAATCCATCCCCGAGACAGAGACAGAGGTAATAGTCAGTGTAGAGGTAATCCATCCCTGAGACAGAGACAGAGGTAATAGTAAGTGTAGAGGTAATCCATCCCTGAGACAGAGACAGAGGTAATAGTAAGTGTAGAGGTAATCCATCCGTGAGACAGAGACAGAGGCAAAAGTAAGTGTAGAGGTAATCCATCCCCGAGACAGAGACAGAGGTAATAGTAAGTGTAGAGGTAATCCATCCCTGAGACAGAGACAGAGGTAATAGTAAGTGTAGAGGTAATCCATCCCCGAGACAGAGACAGAGGTAATAGTAAGTGTAGAGGTAATCCATCCCTGAGACAGAGACAGAGGTAATAGTAAGTGTAGAGGTAATCCATCCGTGAGACAGAGACAGAGGCAAAAGTAAGTGTAGAGGTAATCCATCCCCGAGACAGAGACAGAGGTAATAGTAAGTGTAGAGGTAATCCATCCCCGAGACAGAGACAGAGGTAATAGTCAGTGTAGAGGTAATCCATCCCTGAGACAGAGACAGAGGTAATAGTCAGTGTAGAGGTAATCCATCCCTGAGACAGAGACAGAGGTAATAGTAAGTGTAGAGGTAATCCATCCCTGAGACAGAGACAGAGGCAAAAGTAAGTGTAGAGGTAATCCATCCCCGAGACAGAGACAGAGCTAATAGTAAGTGTAGAGGTAATCCATCCCTGAGACAGAGACAGAGACAGAGGTAATAGTCAGTGTAGAGGGAACCCATCCCTGAGACAGAGACAGAGATAATAGTAAGTGTAGAGGTAATCCATCCCTGAGACAGAGACAGAGGCAAAAGTAAGTGTAGAGGTAATCCATCCCTGAGACAGAGACAGAGATAATAGTCAGTGTAGAGGTAATCCATCCCCGAGACAGAGACAGAGGTAATAGTCAGTGTAGAGGGAACCCATCCCTGAGACAGAGACAGAGATAATAGTCAGTGTAGAGGTAATCCATCCCCGAGACAGAGACAGAGGTAATAGTAAGTGTAGAGATAACCCATCCCTGAGACAGAGACAGAGATAATAGTCAGTGTAGAGGTAATCCATCCCTGAGACAGAGACAGAGGTAATAGTAAGTTTAATATATTTATTTTAGCAGTATTCTTAATATTTGTTGTGTTAAAAAAATCATTTATGATAATTAGAATTTAACATATCATTTAAGATGAAGATTTTAAGATTTGATGCATATTTTTCAGGAACGGACACAAATAGAGGATTCTGTATTTGGTCTGAAGCCCCTATCAGCTGAGGATCACAGAGATATATTCACACAGACAGGAATAGATGTCGATGGCCGATTAGAGTCAATTAATAAATGTTTGTCAAGTGGTGAAAGCTCCCTTAAGAAATTAATTCTTTTTCTGAAAGCCATACCAGGTTTTCAGATGTTTGACATAGCAGACCAGATTCAAATTTCAAAAGGTGGGTATTTTGTAATGTTTTTCAAGTACTTAAATCAGGTAATGAAATCAAGTATTTGTAACTGAGATAAACTGAGCTGGTCTGGTATACAGACTCATCCAAGCTTACTCTTGATTGTATGAATGTTTGAATGAAGATTTGGTCCTATTAATGTAAACAGAAGGTCTCCTCTACACATGTAGAATAAATAGCAAGTTAACCCTGTTCCCTTCAAAACAAGCAGAAAGGAAATGCACACCAGATCCCCTCCATAATCAATATTACATTCACCAGATGCCCTCCATAATCAATATTAAGCTCACCAGATGCCCTCCATAATCAATATTAAGCTCACCAGATGCCCTCCATAATCAATATTAAGCTCTCCAGATGCCCTCCATAATCAATATTAGGCTCTCCAGATGCCCTCCATAATCAATATTAAGCTCACCAGATCCCCTCCATAATCAATATAAAGCTCTCCAGATGCCCTCCATAATCAATATTAAGCTCACCAGATGCCCTCCATAATCAATATTAAGCTCACCAGATGCCCTCCATAATCAATATTAAGCTCACCAGATCCCCCCTATAATCAATATTACATTCACCAGATGCCCTCCATAATCAATATTAAGCTCACCAGATCCCCTCCATAATCAATATTACATTCACCAGATGCCCTCCATAATCAATATTAAGCTCTCCAGATGCCCTCCATAATCAATATTAGGCTCTCCAGATGCCCTCCATAATCAATATTAAAAGTTCACCAGATCCCCTCCATAATCAATATTAAGCTCACCAGATCCCCTCCATAATCAATATTCAGCTCTCCAGATGCCCTCCATAATCAATATTAGGCTCTCCAGATGCCCTCCATAATCAATATTAAAAGTTCACCAGATCCCCTCCATATTCAGTATTAAGTTCACCAGATCCCCTCCATAATCAATATTAAGCTTACCATATGCCCTCCATAATCAATATTAAGCTCACCAGATGCCCTCCATAATCAATATTAAGCTTACCATATGCCCTCCATAATCAATATTAAGTTCACCAGATCCCCTCCATAATCAATATTAAGCTCACCAGATCCCCCCATAATCAATATTAAAAGTTCACCAGATCCCCTCCATAATCAATATTAAGTTCACCAGATCCCCTCCATAATCAATATTAAAAGTTCACCAGATCCCCTCCATAATCAATATTAAGTTCACCAGATCCCCTCTATAATCAATATTACATTCACCAGATGCCCTCCATAATCAATATTAAGCTCACCAGATCCCCTCCATAATCAATATTAAGCTCACCAGATCCCCCCATAATCAATATTAAAAGTTCACCAGATCCCCTCCATAATCAATATTAAGCTCACCAGATCCCCTACATAATCAATATTAAGCTCACCAGATCCCCCCATAATCAATATTAAAAGTTCACCAGATGCCCTCCATAATCAATATTAAGCTCACCAGATGCCCTCCATAATCAATATTAGGCTCACCAGATGCCCTCCATAATCAATAATAAGCTCTCCAGATGCCCTCCATAATCAATATTAAAAGTTCACCAGATCCCCTCCATATTCAGTATTAAGTTCACCAGATGCCCTCCATAATCAATATTAAAAGTTCACCAGATCCCCTCCATAATCAATATTAAGTTCACCATATCCCCTTCTTTAATCAATAGCAAGTACACCAGATCCCCACTGCAAGTACACTGGCTCACTACATACATAAAGTCATGCTATAATTTGATCTTTTAATTACAGTTAATACCAATTGAAATAATAAATGTATATGTTAATATCTGTTTATTGTCTTGCCTGCAACAGCTGTTGGCAATACTAAGATATCACTTTCCGTCTGTCCATCAGTCTGTCTGCCCGCCAGCATTTAGAGCCATGATAATGCAACAGCTATACTAAGATATCACTTTCCGTCTGTCCATCAGTCTGTCTGCCCACCAGCATTTAGAGCCATGAGCTTTATTCAGTGACTATTATAGATAGAACTATCATAATTGGTGAGACGATACATCCTAAAGAGTAATATTAGTTACCCAGATGATAATTACACTTCAGTGAGCAATTCAGCTTTTTGCAGAAAAAACTTTGACATATCTTTCCTCTTGGCTATTGTGTAACTTCCAAGCTTGAAACTTTGTAGAAATGTGTATCATGGTGTTCTCAGCAGAGGCTGGTTGAAAATGTCATGCTTGTGTGAGTAGTCATGACTCAGTTAATGCTTAAATAAATCTTGGAATTTGACAGTAAGTGATTGAGCTGTCATTATTGGCATGATGATTCTACTTGATTAACAGTATTGGTATCAGTGATGATCGTCATGCTTGGCTGAACAGTCATGCCTCGGTGAACAATTTAGATAAAATATTGACAGGGACTTTTTAGTGGGCTGATACATCTTGAAGGGTGCCATTGTTAGGTTAGATTAAAGACATGCTCCAGTGTCCATGTTGTAGACCATTTTAGTTGGATTATGTAAATGGACAATTATTTAATATCAGTGAAGAACTACATGCTTCATTGACCAGTCATGCCTCAATCAACACTGGAAAAAAAAATTGAAAAACAAATATTCAGTGACCATGTTTGAATTTATGTACTCACATTTCTCCAACTGATAAGTATGACTTGGAAGAATTTTGATCGTTTCAATATTCTGTTGAATATAGGAAGTGAGCAAAATCAGGTGACAGATCCAACTGTGAGTCTGGTTTTCAATTTTGTGATGAAAATAATAACTTAGATAAGATTGTTTTTCCATTTCAGTTGCTAATTGGCATTGGGTATACTTTACGACCATTCCCTTGTGGAATACAGACACTTATATGTACACTTGCCCAGACTGTCAGGAAACACACACTAAAAACGACTTTAGTAAAATTTGGGACCAGGAATATTTGGAGCTTTTATTCACAATGATCAGGAGACTGAAGGCCCTAGAACTCGGCCCATCGGAACTCGCTGTCATCAAAACACTCTCCATATTATCAATAGGTAAAGTTGTATTCTCAATCTACTGAATTCTATTTCTAAAATATTGAATGCAAGATAGATGATAAGGAAAGAAACATCTGACCAATTTATGAATATGCATGAGATGTTTAGTGGAGAATTATAAATGAAAATAACCATTTAGGAGAAGGAATATATAATAGTGTTTATTTTTATTTGAATATTAAATAAGTTTAAACTTAATGTATTTCTCCTGTTTCAGATGACCATATAGAAAACATAAAGGACAGAACTGCTGTAGAGAAACAACAGCTGGTCGTCATGGAAACCTTGGCATATTTGTTAGAGAAGAATCGACCCGAGGATCCATTGGCCATTGCCCGAATAATTCAGCTACTGACTGATATGCGGACATTATTTTATGAAGCAAGAAGAGCTATGATTAAAGTGTATTCAAATCATCCGAATCTTAATATGCCAGAGTTGACATTTGAGATGATGGAAGATGATCTGCAAAAGGCTTTCTCCAAATTTAGGATAGAGGATGAGAGTAGCACAGGAGCAGACCTGCAGAACAGTATTACAGAGAGATCAGATGTCCAGACAGAGAACCCATCAGAACATTTGAACACCTAAAGGTTTAGGAGGGCTTTGACATCCTACACGATGTGAAGGGCATAAACTTCCCACACTGGTAAAAGGATGGGAAGAACATAACCTTGGCATGCCACACTGGTAAAAGGATGGGAAGGACACAACCTTGGCATCCCACACTAACCTTGGCATGCCACACTGGTAAAAGGATGGGAAGGACATAACCTTGGCATCCCACACTGGTAAAAGGATGGGAAGGACATAACCTTGGCATCCCACACTGGTAAAAGGATGGGAAGGACACAACCTTGGCATCCCACACCGGTAAAAGGATGGGAAGGACATAACCTTGGCATCCCACACTGGTAAAAGATGGGAAGGACATAACCTTGGCATCCCACACTGGTAAAAGATGGGAAGGACATAACCTTGGCATTCCACACTGGTAAAAGGATGGGAAGGACATAACCTTGGCATGCCACACTGGTAAAAGGATGGGAAGGACATAACCTTGGCATTCCACACTGGTAAAAGGATGGGAAGGACACAACCTTGGCATGCCACACTGGTAAAAGGATGGGAATGACATAACCTTGGCATCCCACACTAACCTTGGCATTCCACACTGGTAAAAGGATGGGAAGGACATAACCTTGGCATCCCACACTGGTAAAAGGATGGGAAGGACATAACCTTGGCATTCCACACTGGTAAAAGGATGGGAAGGACACAACCTTGGCATCCCACACTGGTAAAAGGATGGGAAGGGCATAACCTTGACATCATACACTGGTAAAAGGATGGGAAGGACATAACCTTGGCATCATACACTGGTAAAATGATGGGAAGGACATAACCTTGGCATCCCACACTGGTAAAATGATGGGAAGGGCATAACCTTGGCATCCCACACTGGTAAAAGGATGGGAAGGACATAACCTTGACATCATACACTGGTAAAAGGATGGGAAGGACATAAAGGTCCACCATTATTCTGACTGAGGTGATAATGACAGCATTTCATGACATTTTGTAATGCTGCTTGCAAAGTATTAAAATGTGATCATGTTTTACATTTATCATTAATTTTGATGCGAGTAGCCATGGTCATAAATTATTGGAACTTGCTATATATTGTATAGTACCTCATACTTGGTGCACTACAAGGGTGCTCTGCAACCATTAGATATTTTTACCAAATGGTCTCAGGGTCAAACTACAATTATTTCCTCAAGTCACTCGTGTGTCCATTTTTGAGGGGGGTGACGACCTGAAGTATTTGTTTTTTTATTACTTGACTAATTTTTGGCATCTAGGCATGTTTCATTTTTCAAAACGTTTAATCATAGATACATGTTATAAAATGTTAAAATTGTATGCTTTTCAGTGTGTTTGACCTCATTTAAAATCATTGAAAACCTGTTGATCATGATAAGTTTAGAACAAATAAAAGTAGCTTTACTAAACCGGAACCATCAATCCATCTTTTCAATATCTTGAAAGGGTATGCTTGTCAGCAACAAATTTGGTGGTGATCTTCAAAAATTCCAAATTTGATGGTGATCTTCAATTTTAGGCAAAATGATACATTTAAATACTCCTGTACAATGTATAATTCAAGGTGCACTCCAAACAATTAAGGAAATAATTTTGTTGAGTAGCCTTTATTTATCTTACTTGTCCTGTAAATATTCAAAACCTGAAAAACTAAAATACCCATTTCAATCTTCAGCTCTCTATCCCAAACCATCAAAAATGGTAATCTTGATTGACATTTGGTGGGAAGCAATGGTTTAATTTAATGTTTATAGTATTTTTTCAGTCAAAAATCAAATGCTCACTGAAACTAGATGATGATTTTGGCTCTATGTTTTGAATGATATTTACATGAATACTTAACATAATTGTGAGCTTTTAAAATCTGGAGGCAAATAAAGGCAGACATGAAAACTTCTGACCAATAAAATTTAACTTGTAAAATCCTCTGTCCAATAAAAGCCCACTTACTTATAATATCCTCTGTCCAATAAAGGCTCACTTATAATATCCTCTGTCCAATAAAGGCCTACCAATGATATCCTCTGTCCAATAAAGGCCCACTTACTTATAATATCCTCATTCCAATAAAGGCTCACTTCTGATATCCTCTGTCCAATAAAGGCCCACTTACTTATAATATCCTCTGTCCAATAAAGGCCCACTTACTTATAATATCCTCTGTCCAATAAAGGCTCACTTATGATATCATCTGTCCAATAAAGGCTCACTTATGATATCCTCGGTCCAATAAAGGCCTACCAATGATATCCTCTGTCCAATAAAGGCTAACTTATAATATCCTCTGTCCAATAAAGGCCCACCTGATATCCTTACCTACAAGGTGACCTGACCTACCTATGATGTCCTGTGACCAGTAAAGGCTTACCTATGATGTCACCTGACCAAAAAAGGCCTACCTATGATGTTCTGTGACCAGTAAAGGCCTACCTATGATGACCACTGACTAATAAAGGCTTACCTATGATATCCTCTGACCAATAAAGGCTTACCTATGATATCCTCTGACCAATAAAGGCCTACCTATGATATCCTCTGACCAATAAAGGCCTTTTTATGATGTCCACTGACTGATAAAGGCCTACCTATGGTGTCCTGTGACCAGTAATGGCCTACCTATGATGTCCTGTGACCAGTAATGGCCTACCTATGATGTCACCTGACCAATAAAGGCTTACCTATGATGACCACTGACTAATAAAGGCCTACCTATGATGTTCTGTGACCAGTAAAGGCTTACCTATGATGTCCACTGACTAATAAAGGCTTACCTATGATGTCCTGTGACCAATACATGCCTATCTATGATATCCTATGACCAATAAAGGCCTATCTATGATGTCCTGTGACCAGTAATGGCCTACCTATGATGTCACCTGACCAATAAAGGCTTACCTATGATGACCACTGACTAATAAAGGCCTACCTATGATATCCTCTGACCAATAAAGGCCTTTTTATGATGTCCACTGACTGATAAAGGCCTACCTATGATGTCCTATGACCAGCAATGGCTTACCTATGATGTCACCTGACCAATAAAGGCTTACCTATGATGACCACTGACTAATAAAGGCCTACCTATGATGTCCTGTGACCAGTAATGGCCTACCTATGATGTCACCTGACCAATAAAGGCTTACCTATGATGACCACTGACTAATAAAGGCCTACCTATGATGTCCTATGACCAGCAATGGCTTACCTATGATGTCACCTGACCAATAAAGGCTTACCTATGATGACCACTGACTAATAAAGGCCTACCTATGATGTTCTGTGACCAGTAAAGGCTTACCTATGATGTCCACTGACTAATAAAGGCTTACCTATGATGTCCTGTGACCAATACATGCCTATCTATGATATCCTATGACCAATAAAGGCCTATCTATGATGTCCTATGGTCAATAAAGGCCTACCTATGATATCCATTGACCAATAAAGGCCTATCTATGATGTCCTATCACTATGACCAATAAAGGCCTATCTATGATATCCTATGACCAATATGGGCCTACCTATGATGTCCTATCACTATGACCAATAAAGGCCTATCTATGATATCCTATGACCAATATGGGCCTACCTATGATGTCCTATCACTATGACCAATAAAGGCATACTTTTGATATCCTCTGACCAACACATGCTTTCTTGTGAAATCGTATGACCAATATAGAACCCTGCAAATAAGCTTACTTGTGAAATCCTGTCACAACTAAAGGCCTATTTATGAAACCTTTCTTCTCTTTGATTTGGTTTGAGCACAAACATATTAGTTTTTCTAAACATATTAGTTTTTCTAAGATTCTGGGCCATACCAATGTTGAAGTTATGTAACAAGTTCTTACATGAGCAGTGGCTGATGCATGAAGAGTTAACCCGCTGACCTTGTAAATCTGTGGCCAGGTGGGATGTCCTATCAAGAAACTGCCACATGACAACTCAGTGAGGCAGCAATATATCTGCTCAAGCAGGGCTCATCATGAAATGACTGAAATAATGTTGAAAGTGATGTAAAATCATAAACAAATTAATAAATACATATGACTGATAAACTACAGTGACCAATCTCTGCCACAAATGGTTAATAATAAAGGTTTGCCTCACAGTAAAGGATAGAGGTTGATTACCAGTTATGAAGCCATGTAGCCATGACATATTTGATCTCAGTATAAAGTTATGGATGTACTCCACTATTTGGATAGATATTGTATGACAAATCATGTAATATGTCAGTCAGAGTATTACTGGCTTAAAAACAATGAAGTGTGCAGAAATGCAAACTATCTGTACAGGTAATAAATGGTGATGTTTAGTCTTAGTTTATTTACTTTTGGTTTTAGCTCCTTATTTATCTGTGACTTGATCACATCAAGTAATGACTTAAGATTATCAGGAGCCTGTGAGAATAACAAGTTAAATTATAGAATAAAATAACAAGCCAGGCTTTGATTTTCAACTCATTTTTTAGGCCAACAATCGAAACAAAGATCCTAGAATACTTGTTAAGTCATTGTGGAATATGTAGTTCTATATTGTTTCTGCCCATTAAAAATGTCCTAGTCATCATTTTTTATTATCAAATGAAATGTGTATTGTTATGAAATTTAAGATCTATTTCTGAAACTGTCAATGAATAGTTTCGGCATCTCAGGAAAACATTTGTTCATTATTTGTCTGAAATATAAAAATATATGTACAGTGTCAAAGAAAAATTGGGATCAGCTTATTGTCTGACAAATATTGATTGATTGATTGATTGAATTTTATTGACAATAGAAGGTCTTAAAAACAATGAAGTGTGCAGATCAATACTACTTAGAAGTATCTTCTAAATATATACATTTGATACTCACAGATTATTTCTAATTCAATTAATACGAACAAATATAAATACAATTAACACGAACAAATATAAATACAAAAAAGAAAATAGACAATAGAGCACCACTTGGTGGCATTCAATTCAATATACATACATTTTTTAAAGTGCTTTGGCAGAATCATATACAAATCAGACGAGATTGTTTATTCATAATTTTGTGATTCAAGAAATGGATGGGTGTTAATTTTGATAGCTTTCAGAATGATGGAAATTTAGATCAGTCTTAACTGAAACATTGGTTCTGGATTGCGATTAATGAATCATCTTGTATGAGTGGTCTATGTTTGTCAAAGTTGGCATTGTTATCATTAATCATGTTATTTGTAATAAACATAATGAAATACTTGGTCTATAGCACCAGAGAATTATTATAAATCTAAGCATCCTACATATTTTGATTTTAAGCATTACAATTACTCATATTGGACTAGAATCATAATTGGACGTATTGTTTAGCACTGTTTCAGATCTCTTTTTTAGACATAAATATACATATTTTGCTAGAGATCTAATCACTCTCTTATTTTCACATTTCATAATGACAGTGAAATATTCCAAATTATTTACCAAGTGATCCCATGGTAATTCATCTATGACTACAGACATAAGTTCTCTACTTTTTTTTTGATATAAAGTGCATGTCATGATAAAGTGATTTTCATCTTCAACACCAAGTTCTTAATTCTGGCGGTGTTTTATTTGGTCTGTCATATCTGCCTGTTTCTATTCTTAAGTTATGAGAACTTATTCTGAATCTAAATAGGGATAATGCATGATTCAGATTTTTTACACATGACAAGTATTTTTCCATCATGAATTCAGACTTGAAAAGAGAGTATGTCCTCAATTTTGGATACAATAAGTTATTTCCAATCTTTTCTATGCACTCAGTTCTAAATTTGTTCTAAAGTTCTGCTTCTATTATCGTTAAATCTGTGCTGGTATTTAGACATTGCTCCTCCCAGTGGTGTTGTTGATTTACATCATACAGAATATTTTTTATTTGGCTGCACCAGTTTATTTGTCCTAGTTCATGCAATTCAAGAAGTGAGTTATATGCTTTTTCACTATATGGTTATTTTTTAGTAAGAGGATTCTTTTCCAGTATTTATTGCCTGAAATTTTTGTTTGAGGATAAGGGGAAATCTTCCAGACTCGCTATATATTGCATAATTACTGGAAGATATTTTAAACGGAGATTGCTTTTTAGATAAGATAAATTTATTTTTTCTAGAGATTTGACTTATTTTCCTGTAAACCAAACATCAGCAGCATATTCCATGATTGGGCTTATTTGAGTATCAAATGTTTTGAAGGCTAAAATTGGTGAAAGTTGTCCTATACTATATAGTTGTCAAATATATGAGATGGTTTGACTCAATGAAAACAATAATTTATGAAGTATTATATTACTCATGGATAATGAGAACAGTTTTTGCTTTGTGCATTAGTATTTTTGTAACCAGATTTTTTACACACTGTAACCAGATTTTTTACTTACACACTATAAGTGAGTTATATTATTTTTGGTCTGCATTTTCATATTCTGACCTTGAAATATCTGAGTCAGTGCTAAATACACATGATGAATCATTGCAAACTTTACAATATTCAGGTAAATTTCCAACATGGTTTCAGAGCGTGCCACTCATGTGAATATAGTTAATTACAGCTTTACAAGACAGGTTTAAGGCAATGAAATAAAGAATAAAAATTAATGGATGCTAATAACTGGAAGAAAATCAAAAAACAAAACAAAAATCCTGTCTTCATCTCCTGAAAATGCAAGAAAATCTTAAGATTTGAGCATCCCACTTACCTTAAATTTCTTCCTCAAGACCAAGCCCTAGGAACAGTACAATAATACCTTATTCTTCTGTCATTCAAATGTGGTTGACTCAATTTTTGCAGCTGGAGACTGTGATCAAGTGTTTATATTTTCTTTATTTAACGTCATCCAAAGAATAGTCAAGCTTTTTTGGGAGATTTTAGATATACTCATACATAAGATATGATTTATCACTGAAAGAGTTGGGTATTTAAAAATCTCATGCAAACGGGATTCGGGCTTTGCTGATAGGTGATTGGAGAACACTATGGAAGTGCACAAAACAAAACTCTCTAAACTCCAAGCATTAAAACAAAACAAGATTGAAACCCACAGACTGTAATTCTTATTTATTATCTTTGTTATTCAATATACCATCAGAGCAGAACTTTGTACTTCAAAACACAAAGTAGGTTAACAGAGGTGTTCTGATAATCTTGATATCAAACACCGACGTATTGATCTATATTTCACCGATAGCCACATTGCAATGTCCATATTTGTCTTGTTTGAAGAAGGGATATTATCTCACATTTAGTATTGCTTGATTAAGGTAAGATATGACATAATTTAATGTGATTAGATGTAAGATTACATAAATAAATCAATGTGAATAATTCATCAAAGGAAATTTGAAATATTATCATTTATATTTGGAAATACATGTTTAAGTTTATTTGTGTTAATCTTGTCCTTTGTTTCAGAAAATGAATCAAACATTTGGCCCATTGAAGGATATTATCTCAGGAAAGAAATCTCAGAATAATGAATCAAAATCCTTATTTTTTGTTGCTGAGGCACCTTTTCTGCCACCATGTGAAGTGTGTAACGGCAAAGCCTCGGGATATCATTACGGTGCTATAACCTGTAACGCGTGTAAGGTAATTAATATATATGTGATGTAGATTAAGGTAATTAATATACATGTGATGTTCATTCAGGTAATTGATATTTTTGTGTTGATAGGTAGGTGATATATATGTGTTGTTCATTAAGGTAATTAATATATAGGTGATGTTCATTAAGGTAATTAATATATATGTGATGTTCATTAAGGTAATTAATATATATGTGATGTTCATTGGGGTAATTGATATATATGTGACGTTTATTAAGGTAATTAATATATGATTTTTGGAATCATAGATTTAGCTTAATTCAGCTTAATGTAGCTTGATGTATTCAAACAAAAATTTTGATTCTGAAGATTGAATTCAATTAGTAAATCAAAATCTCGAACCATAGATTTTGTTAGAATATTTAGCAGTGTATATCAAACATGTTTAAGCTGAATTTTCAAATATATATCGATCCTACCTTCATTTTAGATATTCTTTCGTCGCAGTTTAGAAGAAAAGTATGTTTACCAATGTAAGAAGGAAGGAAAGTGTGAAATACGTCCTACAAGAAGACTTATGTGCTCTTTTTGCAGACTAAAAAAATGCCATCATATTGGCATGTCAAAAGAGGGTAAGATATGGCAATCTTACTTGGACACAATTGATGAATGAATGTAAGATGTATGTATATCCAATCTCCAATTTACAACCGTCACAACTAAAATGCCATATATGAACCAATTGTAAAGGAATGATTGACTAACACGTGTGAAAAATAGTATATCATGGTCTTAAACGGATTTGTTTCCATGGACAAAGTTATGCTCTTTAATTTAATCTTTCTTTTAATCTTTCAAATACCCCATAAGTTAGCAGGAGATCATATGATTGGAGGTTTACAATCGAAGACTCTAATATTGTATCGAGTGGACTCCCCTGTATGATACTAGTAGATTGGTATTGATGTATAATATTGTTCCGGGTGGACTCCCCTGTATGCTACTGGTAGATTGGTATTGATGTATAATATTGTTCCGGGTGGACTCCCCTGTATGATACTAGTAGATTGGTATTGATGTATAATATTGTCCCGGGTGGACTCCCCTGTATGATACTAGTAGATTGGTATTTATGTATAATATTATTCCGGGTGGACTCCCCTGTATGATACTAGTAGATTGGTATTGATGTATAATATTGTGCCGGGTGGACTCCCCTGTATGATACTAGTAGATTGGTATTGATGTATAATATTGTCCCGGGTGGACTCCCCTGTATGATACTAGTAGATTGGTATTGATGTATAATATTGTCCCGGGTGGACTCCCCTGTATGATACGAGTAGATTGGTATTGATGTATAATATTGTTCCGGGTGGACTCCCCTGTATGATACTAGTAGATTGGTATTGATTTATTCCTTGGTATCATAAATACAAAATACTTTTGTGGGTACTCAATATTTGTGTCAGAAAAACTGTTTTTTTTTCTTCACTAAAGATGAAAATGAACTCCTTTTTCTATACACAATTCAGGGTGTTTTAAAGGCAGATATACACTGAGCAGAAAAGCAGACTACATCAAGCTCGCCAAGGGAGAAATATTGGGGCCAGCAAAATATATCACATCCAAACCCTTGCCAAATTCCAGCTGCAGACCGATAAATGTTAATGGCAGTGCCCCTAGAACTCCAGAACAGATACAGATTTATGAAAGTATCATTAAAGGAGTGACAGAGGCGGACACTCTTAATGCTTTGGCCAGCAAGGAATTTTTGGAATCACTGCCAGAGAGAGAGGCAAAAGTCTTGGTAAGACCTCCTGATTATCATACTTTAAGCTTTTCTTTCTCTTGCTATATAATTAGAGATAGATATTTTTGTACCACGATTTAAAAATATAATATTTGGCTTTGTTCTAATAATTAATATAAATATGTGTAAAGTTTATAAAGCTGGAGGTTAGATACTCTCCACAGCAGATCCAGGATTTATACCTGGCTCTGCAAGTAAACGGCATATTCAACTCTTTGGTTGTCCACAGAGGACACACCCAGTGCAAGCAACCAGGGCACAATGAGTAAAATATTTCATCACATGGGGTAACATGGCCAATTGGTGTCATTGTTATTATATTAAAGTGAGTACAATAAGGATTGAGATTTCAGTGACATGTATACCAAAATAGTCAGACAAAAATAGTTAGCAGGGGATGGATCATTAATCTTCAAGGGAGGAGAAGGAACAAAAATCTTAACTTTTTCTTCTTGGGCAAAGCTTATATGTCAGGCCTCACCATGAACTGACTGAATAGCATTGTAAGTGATGTAAAATCCTGAACAAAATTATATAAATGGTTTAATCTTTCAACCAGATATTTCAAATACACTCCCCTCCCAAATTATGAATGATCCATTCTAAATTACTTTTGAACATTATGAAATAAGCATGTGCACTTGTACAGTTGTGATGTTGTGCATGAGCATGTACCATGAGCCAGCCAATTGGCCAACTGTATGGTAATTGCATGCAAATATGCAGACTAATTCTGTGCAAAGAACAACGTATTGCGGCAGAGGTAGTATTTGATTCTACCTCGCCATGCAGAGTAGAGGTTAGATGGAACTGATAAATTCTCGGCATGATGTCACATTATGTTCAATACAAACTATCAAGCATTAAACGTGTGACAGAAAAATGACATGTCATTAACACAACATGTATTACTATATCTTTAGGAGCAAAAACACTTGCTGAAGAAGAGATTTGGTATCGCACCTGTTTCGAGCGAAATGTACAGAGAGGTGTACAAGGAATCAGGTCTTGACATCGATGGAAGAAGAGAACAACTAAAAAGGTGTTTGCAGTGCAGTGAAGATATGTGTTTGAAATATGTGGGATTTTTAAAGTCGCTGCCAGATTTTCAACACTTTACTATGAATGATAAGGTCAATATGACCAAATCCCAAGGTAAGCGATTGAAATATCGTTATCATTGTTAATATAAGCATACATGTTCAGCATTGCGCCACTCTTTGAACTTTTTGTTTTATATGCCACAATGCCCTTGCGGTCCAGATAATAATAATAATAATAATAATAATAATAATAAACAATTTGTATAGCGCTATATCAGACAAAGTCTGCTCCAAGCGCATTACCGAAATAGTGCTTTCTATACAGATAGGTCTTCAGTTTCTTCTTGAAGGTATCAACTGATTTACAACTTTTCACTTCAAGGGGCAGGGCATTCCAGTTTCTCAGAGCATATACCATAAAAGCCCTATCACCATATGATCTCATATTTGTCTTAGGCACCATATAGGGCCACGGCCCGTGGCTCAGTTGGTTAGAGTGCCAGCTTATTAGCACCAGTTCCTCTGTGGTGATCCAAAGGTCGTGGGTTCGAACCCCGGCTATGCCGAGATTGAACTCATGATACAATTTCACACATGAGCTGAGGCCCGTGCCAAAGGGTTAACCCGTTGTCCTTGTAAATCTGTGACCGGGTGGGTTGTCATGTCAAGGACCTGAGACATGACAACTCAGTGAGGCAGCACTATATCTGCTACAAGTAGGTCTCATCACGAAATGACTGAAATAATGTTGAAAGTGATGTAAAACCCCAAACAAACAAAAACAAATAGGCACCATATATTCATTTCTATCATTAGATCTAAGACCTAGGTCTGATTTTTTATACTCTAATAAATCAAATAGATATTTCGGGGCAAGGTCATTTTGCACCTTCCAAGTCAATAAAGATATTTTGAAGTCAATTCTAGCTTCCACAGGCAACCAGTGTAGGTCCATGAGTTTTTGAGTGATATGATCACGTTTTTTGAGTCTGCCAACTACTCTTGCTGCAGCATTCTGTAATTTTTGCAGCTTTGCTAATTCGCATTTTGGCAAACCAGCCAGTAGGGCATTACCATAGTCAAGAGTGGAAGTAATGAAAGCATGAGCAAGTGTATTTGCCGTATTTTCATCTAAACAGTTTCTGATCTGAGCCAGGTTTTTTACATGAAAAAAACCATTTTTACACATTTTCTTAGTTGCGATTTCATGGATAGTTCACGATCAAAATTTACACCGAGGTCCCTAACTACATCAGATCTAGCAATATTTGAATCACCTACTACAATATTACTAGGCAAATTATTTTTTCTGAATTCACAGCTTTTACCACATAAAAGCATTTCTGTTTTCTCATCATTGATTTTCATTCTGTTTTCTATTAAGAATTTCCTTACTCTTTTAATGCAATTTTCCATTTCATTACATGACCTAATGATATTTTCTTTTGATTTTGGATCTATGGAAATGTAGAGTTGTGTATCATCAGCATAAATGATGCTTGAGACCATAATCACCGATAATATCAGCCAGAGGCTCCATATATGCTGTGAACAATAGCAGTCCCAAGACTGAGCCCTGAGGAACTCCATATTTAATATCCATATTTTCAGACCTTAAACCATCAATAGTGACACACTGTTTCCTATTTGATAAATATGACCTAAACCATTTCAGTGCATTACCCTTGATTCCACATCTGTTTTCCAGTCTATTAAGTAGTATATCATGATCAATGGTATCAAATGCCGCTGACAAATCAAGCAATACCAGCATTACTGTATTTCCATCATCAATATCCATTAAGATATCATTTTGTACTCTTAATAACGCAGTCTCTGTACTGTGAAACTCTTTATATGCAGACTGAAAAGCCCCTTGTATATCATTTCTAACTAAATGACCTACAAATTGTGTTGCTACAGCCCTCTCAATAAGTTTGGATAGATAAGCAAGATTTGAGACTGGTCTGTAATTTTTCTTTATCAGTTCTAGACCTAATTTCTTTATGAGGGGTCTAATTATGGCCATTTTCAAGTCATCTGGCATGTTACCCATTTCAATCGATTTATTTATAATTGCTTTAATTAACGGTAACAAATGACCCAAACACTCATTTAGAAGCCATGTAGGAATTGGATCTAGCTCACATGACTTCTTTGCTGCTTCTTTGATCAACTTCCTAACATCAGCATCGTTCAATAAAGTGAAATTTTCCAGGTGAGTAGTGAACTTTTTCTGCTCTATCACAGGTTTTACATTTTTTATTTCTTTATCCATGTTATCCCTAAGTTTCGAAATCTTTTCAAGGAAAAAATTATTAAATTCAGTAGCCAATTTACTGTTGTCATTACTCTTAGGGAAAGGGGTCTCCTCTTTCGTATGTAGTAATTTATTCAATATTTTAAACATGGTTCCCCCATGATAATCATACCCTGTGTCATATCGTCAGGGTTCTGTGCCTTAATGTTTTCAGTCCTATTCCATGTGATTTTCCTCAGTTTTGCACCAGAAAGGTGTTGAATGTTTTTTACTGTGGAACCTTTGTTACCTATTACTGCACCCATTTTATTTGCCGGAATCTCTCTTACAACATTAACTTCTTTTTTCAATAATTCTTGAATGGTTTTTGTTATAACCAGTTCACTTGTGGGTTTCGAAAAATCTGATGAACTAGGTGCAGGTGAGATAGGTTCAACTGGAAAATCATGTAGGTCAACAGTAGTGTCAACACTAATTTTCGTTAAAAAGTCAACCAAAGCTTGTGCACCTAACTCTGTCACACAATATCCATCATCAACCATAGTATCTGCCCTGAGAAAACGATCAAAAGCCTTCCTGAAAGTCACACTTTTAAGTTTTGCCTGATATTTTTGGTCAATTTTGAAATTTTCGATTTTTCTGTTGAAATGCGAAAATTCAGTCGAATTTATTTTGGATGGTGGCAGTGTGCTAAGAATGATGTTGGCATGAGTGTTTGCAACCAATACATTTACAATCGTGGATATACTGTCAAAGACTTCATTCACACTAATTTTTTTCATGATGTCTTGTGCACCCAAAATGATAATTATGCAGTGAAAATCTCTTAATGTAGAATACGTGTCCTTTTTGTTCAAGGCCTGTCTAAGTACCATTGCAGACGTACTATCGTCGCATGCAGGTACAAAAGTGTATTCCCTGTCTGCAGTACAAGATACAAGTCGATTGCCGTTTGTGTTTTCAGTGAGTAGCAATGACCGCCTCAGTGGCGACACCTTTAGGAGATTGATTCATTGTTAATAGCTTATTCTCATTGCGTTCATCATCCAATTTTTCAGAAATTACTGCAATATTCATATCTTTACGATATAACTCTTCACTCAGTTCATTTATTTTTAATCTGTAAAATTCAATGTCTTCAGCATTTGATTCTAACTTTATTTTTAACTGTTCATTTTCATTTTTCAGTTTTTCTATCTGCCTATCTTTTTTGGTGTTCCCAGTTGCCGCAGTGCCAGTAGTGCCAGTGTTAGGAGCAGGAGTTCCCGCCGCATTATTCGTCATACTCCTAGTACTAGCCGCCCTCTGTGGCCTTCCCTGTGGTTCATGTTGAGTCGGTTCACCACCATGCTCTGGTTCAGGGACCTGTGCCTCGTTCGTAGCCATAATGAGCTTCAAAATCAGAAATATAACAAAGTTGTTTTTAATGTTACGAAAGTAGAAATACTTGAAAACTCTATAATTGCCACCAAATTTTCTATATGGAGAAAATTTGAGAGTGGAAAACCGATTTGTTTTATTATGATATTAATGTAAAGTAATAAGCACTTAACCCCTATATGGAGGAGTAGTAAATGCGTGAGATCTATTTAATCCTATGTGCACCAAAAATAGAACTTATATTACCCCTATATGCAGGAGTGCAAGTAATCCTATTTGATTTTCAAAATTGACAAAAACAAGTGCGACCGTTAGATACCCTATATGGAGGGCACTATTTTAATATCTGTTTCAAAAATATATAATAGATTTGCGAGAGAAAAGAGTTGATTTTCTATATGGAGAAAATCCAGACAATTTTCTATATGAAGAAAATCACGTATACACACGCTACTGTATATAGATGAGAAAAAATCTACTCTCTATATGGAGAGAATAGAACTATTTAATGGAACTAATAAATAGAACAAAAACTTTTAAAACTCCTTTATGGAGGAGTTTCAGTACCTATGATTTCTCAAGACCTCTGTATGTAGAGAATTTGAGACTTTACTATTTGATTTCAATATTAACCACTGTATATATACTATTTTTATACTATAATATTTTATTGAAACTTACTTTTTTGGTTGACAATGATCGTGTAGATCGTCACCCGGTCACGTTTGAATCCTGGGTTACGACGCTTTGCATAAAATCCTCAATAAAAAACTGTTTAAAATGTTAAAACCACAAAGCGTGCTCTTGTCTTCCAGCCTGTGTAATTCTTGTGATGTGTGCTTTCCACTGCTACCGGGTGACGATGATTGCCACACAGTAGTCAGGGTTTATATACTATAGCTGTTTACCTAATATGGTCACGAGAAGTGTCAGAATTGATAAACTCACCTTGATCACCTTTAACAGTTCTGGCGTATCCAGGAATAGTTAAACTCAATATATTAATTTTATTTATGGTTGCAATATTTTCTGGTTTGTGTATTAGCAGTCACTACTGGATACGCTATTCTAATTTGTAGAAAAGTAGACGCAGTCAGAGAGGAAACTTAATGCGGGTTCTTCGTGTACGCTAGGTATTGCGGGAGGAAATACTAAATACCTGTTTATTTTTGTTTCCGCAAGAAACTTCCAGGAAAACACAATTATATAACAGAAAATCGATCAATCGGGACCGACACTTAATATATTGAGACCGACGATTGTATTATGATAAGTCCTAAGGAGGTTTTATACGTGCCCGGTATATATAGGTTTATATATACAATCCCACGCCGTCGTTGTTTCCGTCCTGTTCAAGTTGATTTATTGCTTAGAAGTCCAACAAAAAATTCCCAATTTTCACGAAAAGGTATATTTAGGTTGGTACTCCAGAGATTTGGTATGATTTCCTTAAGAGAAGGTATTTTTTAAAAGGATGAACGATGATTTAGTTTCCTAGAAATCGCAGCTCCTAGAAAACACGTCCGCTCCTCCCCGCTACCCGCATATATCAGATACCTTTTGGCTGGAATGACATGACTTTCAATGAGTTTTTTTCTTTCCTGTCATTGCTCAGTCTGGCTTGCTGGCGGTATGCCTTGGTAACAATACAGGGGTAGGACCCAAAGTAACCTTTGTTAAAAAGAACTTGGCATTATATTCCGGTGGTAGGCTTCTCTTTGAAAGCTTAAATTAAAATTTATGTTCTCCGTTTCTCTCTGTTCCGTTGACATTAAAAGCTGAATCATCATAGATATTCAATCCATTATAAGGAGATTTGCACCTAAAATCTTAATTAATTCATTATATTTGTGCTATATATCCGAATTTATGTTACCTTTCAGTTGGATTCACATGTTGGTACACTCTATCCATCCTGCCATGTTTTAACTTGGAGGAGCATATCTACACTTGTGTTGGTTGTTGCCAAACGTTCACCAAAGAGGACTTTCTTAAATTCAACAATGAAGAAACTATAGAATCCTATGTTCAGACACTCAAGCAAGTGAGAGATCTGGATTTATCTCCTTCTGAAAGTGCCATGGTAAAAGGGCTAGCGTCCCTGTCATCAGGTAAAACATCATTCAAATAATCTATTAATAAACTCATACTGCTCTCTGTTTTGTTTTTCTTCTCCAATAAAGCATAGAGGTTTAAAAATTAACATATAGTTGATCAACGTATAATATACTGACATTGATTTATTTTGGAACTACTTCCAGACTGTGTGCGTGGGTTGGAAAGGAAGGAAGATATTGAGCGACAAGAACGTTTATATCTTGAGGCTTTGGTCTATCTGTTGGAGAAAACCCGTCCACGGGGACCGTCCATAATAGCTGGTATATTTCAATTTCTGGTCCAAATTCGAAGCAATCTTGAAGAGAGGAGACAAGATGCAGCACGATTTCTGGAGGACTATCATGATGTCATCATAGATAATATCTCCCCTGTTGCTAGGGCAATGATGGATGACGACTTCCTGGATACGCTACTCAACTTTAAGATTGAATGAATGACTATAAAACACATCAACCGATAGCCAGATATGGCCAATTTTGATGAGGCCGTAATACGTTGCATCTCTGCCATATGTTGCATAAATTGTATTCAGCTTGTATTATCATGATTATAATATAGTGTCCTTCCCAAAAGTTTTAAATATTGATGTATAGGCCTGTTGAGCTTTATATTGGCATTATACTATATGAAGACAACACATGCAGGAAATGTTTGATTTGGGTTTTTACAGTAGAATCCAGTGGATTGGGACGAGCGTGAAGTTCTTTTGATATTTGATATTTGATATTTGATATTTGACGTTTTTTTCAAAAGGTGTCAACAAGTATGTATTAGTGTAACCTTTTGGGACATGGTGAAAAAAGTTATGTAAAAGGATATATATCCTGTCAAAAACGGGTATATCCCTTTTCCGGTGACAAATGAATTTTTCAGTATGATTAATGGCCTTCTCAACCTTGTAGCACAGTCTTAATCATTTATTATCAATATATTAATGGAGAATAACTGTATACACCTTCATACTCTTCTGGTAATTGGGTAGAAACGTTATGTAATAGGATATATATCCTGTAAAACATGGAAATATACCTTTATCTATGACAGTCATATTTTTTTGCATGTTAATGATTCCCAAGCATTGTTGCACAGTCTTCGCAATCATGGATATACTAATGGAGGGTTAGACATACTTGCTAGACATGTCTAGAACATATCCTGTGGCATTAGAATGCGAGGTAAATTATATGAGTAGGAGATATGGCCCTTTTCCCATGGCAAATGGAATAAGCTAATATGACACATTCCGGGGGATTTGGCACTGTCTTTGCAATCATGGATAAACTAATGGAGGGTTAGACATACTTGCTAGACATGTCTAGAACATATCCTGTGGCATTAGAATGCGAGGTAAATTATATGAGTAGGAGATATGGCCCTTTTCCCATGGCAAATGGAAAAAAGCTAATATAACACATTCCGGGGGATTTGGCGCTGTCTTTACAATCATGGATTAACTAATGGAGGGTTAGACATACTTGCTAGACATGTCTAGAACATATCCTGTGGCATTAGAATGCGAGGTAAATTATATGAGTAGGAGATATGGCCCTTTTCCCATGGCAAATGGAAAAAAGCTAATATAACACATTCCGGGGGATTTGGCACTGTCTTCGCAATCATGGATTAACTAATGGAGGGTTAGACATACTTGCTAGACATGTCTAGAACATATCCTGTGGCATTAGAATGCGAGGTAAATTATATGAGTAGGAGATATGGCCCTTTTCCCCTGGGATATAGAAAAAAGCTAATATAACACATTCCGGGGGATTTGGCGCTATCTTCGCAATCATGGATTAACTAATGGAGGGTTAGACATACTTGCTAGACATGTCTAGAATATATCCTGTGGCATTAGAATGCGAGGTAAATTATATGAGTAGGAGATATGGCCCTTTTCCCATGGCAAATGGAAAAAAGCTAATATAACACATTCTGGGGGATTTGGCGCTGTCTTCGCAATCATGGATAAACTAATGGAGGGTTAGACATACTTGCTAGACATGTCTAGAACATATCCTGTGGCATTAGAATGCGAGGTAAATTATATGAGTAGGAGATATGGCCCTTTTCCCCTGGGATATTGAAAAGTTAATATAACACATTCCGGGAGATTTGGCGCTGTCTTCGCAATCATAGATAAACTAATGGAGGGTTAGACATACTTGCTAGACATGTCTAGAACATATCCTGTGGCATTAGAATGCGAGGTAAATTATATGAGTAGGAGATATGGCCCTTTTCCCATGACAAATGGAATAAGCTAAAATGACACATTCCGGGGGATTTGGCGCTGTCTTCGCAACCATGGATTAACTAATGGAGGGTTAGACATACTTGCTAGACATGTCTAGAACATATCCTGTGGCATTAGAATGCGAGGTAAATTATATGAGTAGGAGATATGGCCCTTTTCCCATGGCAAATGGAAAAAAGCTAATATAACACATTCCGGGGGATTTGGCGCTGTCTTCGTAATCATGGATTAACTAATGGAGGGTTAGACATACTTGCTAGACATGTCTAGAACATATCCTGTGGCATTAGAATGCGAGGTAAATTATAAGAGTAGGAGATATGGCCCTTTTCCCCTGGCAAATGGAAAAAATCTAATATAACACATTCCGGGGGATTTGGCACTGTCTTCGCAATCATGGATAAACTAATGGAGGGTTAGACATACTTGCTAGACATGTCTAGAACATATCCTGTGGCATTAGAATGCGAGGTAAATTATATGAGTAGGAGATATGGCCCTTTTCCCATGGCAAATGGAAAAAAGCTAATATAACACATTCCGGGGGATTTGGCGCTGTCTTCGCAATCATGGATAAACTAATGGAGGGTTAGACATACTTGCTAGACATGTCTAGAACATATCCTGTGGCATTAGAATGCGAGGTAAATTATATGAGTAAGAGATATAGCTCTTTTTACCTGGCAAATGGAAAAAAGCTAATATAACACATTCCGTGGGATTTGTCACTGTCTTCGCAATCATGGATTAACTAATGGAGGGTTAGACATACTTGCTAGACATGTCTAGAATATATCCTGTGGCACTAGAATGCGAGGTAAATTATATGAGTAGGAGATATGGCCCTTTTCCCCTGGCAAATTGAAAAAAATGTTTCTTGTACATTATGGGGGATTTGGCACTGTCTTCGCAACCATGGATATATTAATGGAGGGTCAAATTACTTGCTAGACATGCCTAGAACATAGCCTGTAGCATTAAAATGCGAGGAAAAATGTTTAGAAGAATTTAAGGCCATTTTCCCATGGCAAATTGAAGATATCGAATATCTTACATTCTAAATGTTTTGGCACTGTCTTCGTAACCATGAATATACTAATGAAGAGTAAGACATGCTTGCTAGACATGTCTAGAATATAGCCTGTGGTATTAAAATGCAAGAAAAAATTGTTTAGTAGAAGATATGGCCCTTTTCCCCTGGCAAATTTGAAGATAATCGAATATCATAATTTCTGAATGTTTTGGCACTGTCTTCACAGGGTTGGGTCGGAATGTCCACTTTCAAGCTGTAGATATTGTAAGCTGAATTTTCTTTTGTTTTTTAGGCCACAGGATTATTCATAGGATTTTTCATAGATTTAATTTCTTTATATCTATTTATGTAAAATGTGGGAAATTGTATCATGAATTCAATCCCGGCACGGCCGGAGTTCGAACCCACGACCTTTGGATCACCACAGAGGAACTGGTGCTAATAAGCTGGCGCTCTAACCAATTTGCCATGGGAAAATGGCCATAAATTCTTCTAAACATTTTTCCTTGCATTTTAATGCTACAGGATATGTTCTAGACATGTCTAGCAAGTATGTCTAACCCTCCATTAGTTAATCCATGATTGCGAAGACAGTGCCAAAACCCCCGGAATGTGTTATATTAGCTTTTTTCAATTTGCCATGGGAAAAGGGCCATATCTCTTACTCATATAATTTACCTCGCATTCTAATGCCACAGGATATGTTCTAGACATGTCTAGCAAGTATGTCTAACCCTCCATTAGTTTATCCATGATTGCGAAGACAGCGCCAAATCTCACGGAATGTGTTATATTAACTTTTTTCCATTTGCCATGGGAAAAGGGCCATATCTCCTACTCATATAATTTACCTCGCATTCTAATGCCACAGGATATGTTCTAGACATGTCTAGCAAGTATGTCTAACCCTCCATTAGTTTATCCATGATTGCGAAGACAGTGCCAAATCCCCCGGAATGTGTTATATTAGCTTTTTTCCATTCGCCATGGGAAAAGGGCCATATCTCCTACTCATATAATTTACCTCGCATTCTAATGCCACAGGATATGTTCTAGACATGTCTAGCAAGTATGTCTAGCCCTCCATTAGTTAATCCATGATTGCGAAGACAGCGCCAAATCCCCCGGAATGTGACATATTAGCTTTTTTCCATTTGCCATGGCAAAAGGGCCATATCTCCTACTCATAAATTTACCTCGCATTCTAATGCCACAGGATATGTTCTAGACATGTCTAGCAAGTATGTCTAACCATCCATTAGTTAATCCATGATTGCGAAGACAGCGCCAAATCCCCCGGAATGTGACATATTAGCTTTTTTCCATTTGCCATGGGAAAAGGGCCATATCTCCTACTCATATAATTTACCTCGCATTCTAATGCCACAGGATATGTTCTAGACATGTCTAGCAAGTATGTCTAACCCTCCATTAGTTAATCCATGATTGCGAAGACAGTGCCAAATCCCCCGGAATGTGTTATATTAGCTTTTTTCCATTTGCCAGGGGAAAAGGGCTATATCTCCTACTCATATAATTTACCTCGCATTCTAATGCCACAGGATATGTTCTAGACATGTCTAGCAAGTATGTCTAACCCTCCATTAGTTAATCCATGATTGCGAAGACAGCGCCAAATCCGCCGGAATGTGACATATTAGCTTTTTTCCATTTGCCATGGGAAAAGGGCCATATCTCCTACTAATATAATTTACCTCGCATTCTAGTGCCACAGGATATGTTCTAGACATGTCTAGCAAGTATGTCTAACCATCCATTAGTTAATCCATGATTGCGAAGACAGTGCCAAATCCCCCGGAATGTGACATATTAGCTTTTTTCCATTTGCCATGGGAAAAGGGCTATATCTCCTACTCATATAATTTACCTCGCATTCTAATGCCACAGGATATGTTCTAGACATGTCTAGCAAGTATGTCTAACCCTCCATTAGTTAATCCATGATTGCGAAGACAGTGCCAAATCCCCCGGAATGTGACATATTAGCTTTTTTCCATTTGCCATGGCAAAAGGGCCATATCTCCTACTCATATAATTTACCTCGCATTCTAATGCCACAGGATTTGTTCTAGACATGTCTAGCAAGTATGTCTAACCCTCCATTAGTTAATCCATGATTGCGAAGACAGCGCCAAATCCCCCGGAATGTGACATATTAGCTTTTTTCCATTTGCCATGGGAAAAGGGCCATATCTCCTACTCATATAATTTACCTCGCATTCTAATGCCACAGGATTTGTTCTAGACATGTCTAGCAAGTATGTCTAACCCTCCATTAGTTAATCCATGATTGCGAAGACAGTGCCAAATCCCCCGGAATGTGACATATTAGCTTTTTTCCATTTGCCATGGGAAAAGGGCTATATCTCCTACTCATATAATTTACCTCGCATTCTAATGCCACAGGATATGTTCTAGACATGTCTAGCAAGTATGTCTAACCCTCCATTAGTTAATCCATGATTGCGAAGACAGTGCCAAATCCCCCAGAATGTGTTATATTAGCTTTTTTCCATTTGCCAGGGGAAAAGGGCTATATCTCCTACTCATATAATTTACCTCGCATTCTAATGCCACAGGATATGTTCTAGACATGTCTAGCAAGTATGTCTAACCCTCCATTAGTAAATCCATGATTGCGAAGACAGCGCCAAATCCCCCGGAATGTGTTATATTAGCTTTTTTCCATTTGCCATTTGCCATGGGAAAAGGGCTATATCTCCTACTCATATAATTTACCTCGCATTCTAATGCCACAGGATATGTTCTAGACATGTCTAGCAAGTATGTCTAACCCTCCATTAGTTAATCCATGATTGCAAAGACAGCGCCAAATCCCCCGGAATGTGACATATTAGCTTTTTTCCATTTGCCATGGGAAAAGGGCTATATCTCCTACTCATATAATTTACCTCGCATTCTAATGCCACAGGATATATTCTAGACATGTCTAGCAAGTATGTCTAACCCTCCATTAGTTAATCCATGATTGCGAAGACAGCGCCAAATCCGCCGGAATGTGACATATTAGCTTTTTTCCATTTGCCATGGGAAAAGGGCCATATCTCCTACTCATATAATTTACCTCGCATTCTAGTGCCACAGGATATGTTCTAGACATGTCTAGCAAGTATGTCTAACCCTCCATTAGTTAATCCATGATTGCGAAGATAGCGCCAAATCCCCCGGAATGTATTATATTAGCTTTTTTCCATTTGCCATGGGAAAAGGGCTATATCTCCTACTCATATAATTTACCTCGCATTCTAATGCCACAGGATATGTTCTAGACATGTCTAGCAAGTATGTCTAACCCTCCATTAGTTAATCCATGATTGCGAAGACAGTGCCAAATCCCCCGGAATGTGACATATTAGCTTTTTTCCATTTGCCATGGCAAAAGGGCTATATCTCCTACTCATATAATTTACCTCGCATTCTAATGCCACAGGATATGTTCTAGACATGTCTAGCAAGTATGTCTAACCCTCCATTAGTTAATCCATGATTGCGAAGACAGCGCCAAATCCCCCGGAATGTGTTATATTAGCTTTTTTCTATATCCCATGGGAAAAGGGCCATATCTCCTACTCATATAATTTACCTCGCATTCTAATGCCACAGGATATGTTCTAGACATGTCTAGCAAGTATGTCTAACCCTCCATTAGTTTACCCATGATTGCGAAGACAGTGCCAAATCCCCCGGAATGTGTTATATTAGCTTTTTTCCATTTGCCATGGGAAAAGGGCCATATCTCCTACTCATATAATTTACATCGCATTCTAATGCCACAGGATATGTTCTAGACATGTCTAGCAAGTATGTCTAACCCTCCATTAGTTAATCCATGATTGCGAAGACAGTGCCAAATCCCCCGGAATGTGTTATATTAGCTTTTTTCCATTTGCCATGGGAAAAGGGCCATATCTCCTACTCATATAATTTACCTCGCATTCTAATGCCACAGGATATGTTCTAGACATGTCTAGCAAGTATGTCTAATCCTCCATTAGTTAATCCATGATTGCGAAGACAGCGCCAATACCCCCGGAATGTGACATATTAGCTTTTTTCCATTTGCCATGGGAAAAGGGCCATATCTCCTACTCATATAATTTACCTCGCATTCTAATGCCACAGGATATGTTCTAGACATGTCTAGCAAGTATGTCTAACCCTCCATTATTTTATCCATGATTGCGAAGACAGTGCCAAATCCCCCGGAATGTGTTATATTAGCTTTTTTCCATTTGCCAGGGGAAAAGGGATATATCTCCTACTCATATAATAAGACAGAAAATCGCTACCTTGGAAAGTAAATCATCAGCAAATCAATCATGCAAACAAACTATTGTGATAAAAAACTTACCCTCAACGCAGTCTGAAAATGTCACCGCAAAAGTGAACTCTTTGATCAAGGATAGTCTAAAATTGCGGGACGTAGAAGTGGAAAGTGCTGAGAGGATGCAGAGCCACCTGGAGGGCAAACATGGTCACATTGTGGCCAAGCTGTCTAGTGTGGACAATATGAAATCAGTGATGAAAAACAAAACAAAACTGAAAGATAGTGCAAATCACAGGAATGTATATATTGAACCAGACAGATCAAGGGAGGAGAGGCAAAATCTGTCAAATCTTAGGACAATTATGAATACTGTTGGCCGGGACAAGCTGGAGCTTCAAGGAAATAGACTTATCCGGAAACAACAGGGCAATCAGGGAGCAGCCAGTGGTAGTAGGCGTGACCACCGGCCCCCTGGTGGAGGCAACACTGCTCCCCCCAGTGGGGGCAATGGGGCCACTGCTGCACAAAATGCCCACTAGGTTCTCTGCGGGTTTTGGAACCTGAGAGGATGGAATTCATGTGAAATCAGTGATAATTTTATTGTTAGAAAAAAGTGTATAGAGCTATTGGATCTTGATATCATTGGAGTGGCGGAGACACATCTACGTGGTGAGGAGCAGATAGATTGGAATACTTACAAATGGATTGGTCATAATCGCAAGGAGCTACACAGGAAAGCAAAGCGGGGCTCTGGAGGGGTCGCCCTTATGATTCATAAACGTGTGTTACAGCATTTTACCTACATGACTTTGGATAATAGTGTGGAGGGCATACTCTGGGTCAAGTTATCTGCAATTAGGAGTGATTTCTCATTGTCAGTGTGTGTATGTTACCTGCCACCAGAGGGCACCACCAGGTACATTAACCCTTATGAGTTCTATGATAAGTTGATCACCCAAATTCATGACTATCAACAGATATCAGATGTGTTCTACATGTGTGGTGATCTAAATGGAAGGTGTGGTGGATGTCCGGATTTTATTCAGGATATAGATCCAGTCCCAGAGAGAGACTTTGTGGATACAGTTTTAAATCATTATGGAGAATTACTAATTGATTTTCTGCTAAGCAGTAACCTGTGTATACTAAATGGCAGGAACACATTGGAAAATGATTTCACATTTAAGGATATCTCAGTTATAGACTATTGTGTGGTGCCTCATGAACATTTGTGTCATTTTCAGGGCTTCAGAGTTAAAAAAGCCATTGATATGCTGCAGGAATCGGGATTAGCTGATAAGGTGGCAGACCCAGCACATGTGATGTCAGATCATAACCTGATAATGTGGTCTCTGGATGTCTCACTCTATATGGATATGAGCACTCATAAAGTAAATGTAGAGACACCATCTGCCTCTTATGTGAAGTATGATGTCACAAGTATCCCAGCCAACTTTCTCATAGACCAAGAAACAGTGGATAAAATCAATGACTGGATTAGGTATCTGGATATCCAAATGGAGCAGAAGGAAGTGATTAATGGAGTGTATAATGATTTTTGTGATTATGTTAGAAATGAGATGAATGAAAAACTGAAGCACCGTACAATTAATGTAAAAAGTGGACTAAGTAACAAGAGGGGTAGAGTTAAAAAACCATATTGGAGTGAAAACCTATCTTTACTGTGGAATTCCTTTGTTGATGCTGAAAGGCAAGCCAGCCAAGCTCATGGAAGAGAAAAGCAGCAACTTAGGTCTGTGGTGCGCTCACGGAGAGATGCACTTGACCGAGCAGTCCAGGCAGCAAAAAGGAAGTACTGGCGAGAAATGCAAGACAATCTGCTGCAACTGCAAACTGATAATCCAAAGGAATATTGGAAGTTTATTGGTAAAATTGGTTTTACATAGATGGAAGAATGACTTTCAAAATTTGCTAAATGATAATGAGGATGATGCAAATCATGACCCAGAACTCGACCCACCCCCACCAGAGCCCCCACCTATGGATACTGGACTTGAAGAAAGCATCTCAATGGAAGAGGTCCGCCTGGCTCTCCGCTTGGCTAAGTGTGGCAAAGCTGCTGGATGGGATGCTCTACCGGTTGAGGTCTTAAAAAATGATACAGCAGCAAAGTTCATGCACAAACTGTTTAATGTCTGTTTTGATCATGGTGTTGTACCAGATAGCTGGGCTAAGAGCATTGTTAACCCCATACCAAAAAGCTCAACAACAGACATCCGGGATCCCCTTAATTATCGTGGCATTACCCTGGCACCAGCAATGTACAAACTTTATGCAGGAATACTTAATAGACGTCTAACCAAGTGGTCAGAGGCAAATGAGAAAGTGCATGATGAGCAAAATGGGTTTCGGCCAGGCAGAAGCTGTGTCGACCACCTCTCTACACTGTCAGAAATAATTGACACAAGGAAGCAACAGGGCTTGTCAACCTATGTGGCTTATATAGACTTCAGTAAGGCATATGATCGGATAAAGCGTGGATTACTCTGGTCAAAGCTTGAGAGATTAGGTGTGGCGCCCAAGTTTTTATCAGCTCTTAAGTCACTCTACAAGGATGTTAAATGTAGTGTTAAATTAAATGGTGTACAAACAGAGTGGTTTGATGTTGAGGTGGGCCTGAAGCAAGGATGTTTATTGTCGCCCCAGCTATTCAATTTGTATATAAACGATCTTGTTGACGAAATCCAGAGTCTTGGTCTTGGTGTGCCTACTGATGATGAGCTTATAAGCATACTCCTCTATGCAGATGACATTGCCTTAATTGCATCAAGTGAAGTGGACTTGCAAGTGATGTTGGATAAATTGCATATGTGGTGCTCAAGATGGAGGATGAAAGTGAATGCATCTAAAACACAAGTGGTGCACTTCAGAAGAGGCCCAAGTATTCCAAGGACCCAGTTTAAGTTTAAGTGTGGAACTGAACCAATAAATGTGGTTGACAGGTATCGATATCTCGGATTAATATTTACAGAGTTTTTAAGCTATGATGAGATGGCTAAGTCAGTAGCTCAGTCAGCAACCAGGGCATTGGGTCTGGTCATAGCAAAATGCAAGGCCCACGGAGGTGTCCCTTTTCAAGTGTTCACACAGCTCTATGATGCATTAGTACAGCCTATAATAAGCTATGGTGCCTCAGTTTGGGGAAATAAGGAGTATTCATTTATCAACAAAATTCAGCATAGGGCTTCAAGGTATTATCTTGGTCTTGGAAAGTATGCCCCAAATGCTGGAGTGATTGGTGAAATGGGATGGACATTGCCAGCACACAGGATGTGGTTAGCAGTAACTAGACAGTGGTTCCGCCTAGCTGGCATGGCAAGGACACGCCTAAATGCTCGGGTATATGTGTGGGCAATGCGAAAAGGTTTAAATGGAGTCAAAACAGGATGCAAAAAGGTTATAGATTTTTATAAAAGTTTGAATGTGTGGCACCTCTTTGAACCCCCACACTTCTTCATGGAAGATAATGCAACCTCTGCTGTTGATCAGGCCCTAAAGACACATTTTGAATGTAAGTGGAAACTGGACATAACCAGAGAAAGTGGTCACACAGGCAATGGCCGAAATAAGTTACGGACTTACAAACTGATGAAGCTGAATTTTGGAACTGCCCATTATGTGAAAGACACTCATTTGACGCGATCACAGCGTAGTGCACTGGCAAAGCTGAGGTGTGGTGTTGCCCCTATACGATTAGAAACTGGGAGATATGAGGGTCTGAGTGAGGAGGAGAGGATTTGTCCTGTCTGTGATCTTAATGAAATTGAATCAGAAATCCATGTGATAATTGTGTGCCCGCTATATAATGATATCAGAACTGCTCTTTTTAACTATGCACAGAGTCTTAATGATGATTTCAATGTGTTTAATGATCAACAAAGATTTTTATTCCTTATGAACAATGATGATATGGTGAGAAGCTCCGCCAAAGCCTGCCAATCCATACTTTTTAGAAGAAGACGATTTGTATATAATAATGACTGACAACAGTCTCTCATAATTCTTTTTAGAATGGCTCGATATTTTTAATTATGTATTTATATTGTATGTAAATAGTTAATATTAAGGTGAGACTATAATAAAATATTTTGACTTGACTTGACTTTGACTATAATTTACCTCGCATTCTTATGCCACAGGATATGTTCTAGACATGTCTAGCAAGTATGTCTAACCCTCCATTAGTTAATCCATGATTGCGAAGACAGCGCCAAATCCCCCGGAATGTGTTATATTAGCTTTTTTCCATTTGCCATGGGAAAAGGGCCATATCTCCTACTCATATAATTTACCTCGCATTCTAATGCCACAGGATATGTTCTAGACATGTCTAGCAAGTATGTCTAACCCTCCATTAGTTAATCCATGATTGCGAAGACAGCGCTAAATCCCCCGGAATGTGTTATATTAGCTTTTTCCCATTTGCCATGGGAAAAGGGCCATATCTCCTACTCATATAATTTACCTCGCATTCTAATGCCACAGGATATGTTCTAGACATGTCTAGCAAGTACGTCTAACCCTCCATTAGTTAATCCATGATTGCAAAAATAGCGCCAAATCCCCCGGAATGTGTTATATTAGCTTTTTTCTATATCCCATGGGAAAAGGGCCATATCTCCTACTCATATAATTTACCTCGCATTCTAATGCCACAGGATATGTTCTAGACATGTCTAGCAAGTATGTCTAACCCTCCATTAGTTAATCCATGATTGCGAAGACAGTGCCAAATCCCCCGGAATGTGTTATATTAGCTTTTTTTCCATTTGCCATGGGAAAAGGGCCATATCTCCTACTCATATAATTTACCTCGCATTCTAATGCCACAGGATATGTTCTAGACATGTCTAGCAAGTATGTCTAACCCTCCATTAGTTAATCCATGATTGCGAAGACAGTGCCAAATCCCCGGAATGTGTTATATTAGCTTTTTTCCATTTGCCATGGGAAAAGGGCCATATCTCCTACTCATATAATTACCTCGCATTCTAATGCCACAGGATATGTTCTAGACATGTCTAGCAAGTATGTCTAACCCTCCATTAGTTAATCCATGATTGCAAAGATAGCGCCAAATCCCCCGGAATGTGTTATATTAACTTTTTGCCATTTGCCATGGGAAAAGGGCCATATCTCCTACTCATATAATTTACCTCGCATTCTAATGCCACAGGATATGTTCTAGACATGTCTAGCAAGTATGTCTAACCCTCCATTAGTTAATCCATGATTGCGAAGACAGTGCCAAATCCCCCGGAATGTGTTATATTAGCTTTTTTCCATTTGCCATGGGAAAAGGGCCATATCTCCTACTCATATAATTTACCTCGCATTCTAATGCCACAGGATATGTTCTAGACATGTCTAGCAAGTATGTCTAACCCTCCATTAGTTTATCCATGATTGCGAAGACAGTGCCAAATCCCCCGGAATGTGTCATAGTAGCTTTTTCCATTTGCCATGGGAAAAGGGCCATATCTCCTACTCATATAATTTACCTCGCATTCTAATGCCACAGGATATGTTCTAGACATGTCTAGCAAATATGTCTAACCCTCCATTAGTATATCCATGATTGCGAAGACTGTGCAACAATGCTTGGGAATCATTAACATGCAAAAAAATGTGACTGTCATAGATAAAGGTATATTTCCATGTTTTACAGGATATATATCCTATTACATAACGTTTCTACCCAATTACCAGAAGAGTATGAAGGTGTATACAGTTATTCTCCATTAATATATTGATAATAAATGATTAAGACTGTGCTACAAGGTTGAGAAGGCCATTAATCATACTGAAAAACTCATTTGTCACCGGAAAAGGGATATACCCGTTTTTGACAGGATATATATCCTTTTACATAACTTTTTTCACCATGTCCCAAAAGGTTACACTAATACATACTTGTTGACACCTTTTGAAAAAAACGTCAAATATCAAATATCAAATATCAAATATCAAAAGAACTTCACGCTCGTTGGATTTGGGAGGATATATTTTCAGATCCCAGTGTAACGCCTTATACGTCTTATATGGATAATTGGCAGGAACCAATGAACACCACTATACCAGCACACATGGACAAACTAAAATACTTCTTGTTTTAAAATATGAACTTCTCATGTATTGACATGGATTGAATAGTTTTGGGTCTATCTGGGATTATAATGATGCAGGGATTGGCAACTGCGATACACATAGCAGATCAGATGTGAAGTTTATTTGATATTGGATATTGAATATTTGACGTTTTTTTCAAAATGTACCAACATTTACATTACTATGCAAACATCTAGTATCAAGATAAATACGGCTAAAAAGGATATATACCCTGTTTAAAAAGAATATATCCCTTTTACCCAGACAAACTCAATACTATAAAAGATATGTGGGTTTCAAAGCGTTCTGGCACTGTCTTAACAAATTTTGAGGGTCTTAAAGTGGATTAAAAATGCTTCCTAGACATGTCTGGAACAGGATATATAAAGGATATATAAGGACATATACCCTCAATATCTATATGTGGACCAAAACCTGTGGGTAGGAGATATGGCCCATCCCCTCTGCCAAAGTCGGAAATATTCACCAATACTTGGGTTTATCACCATCTAAGTGTTGAGAGGCTAAAGGGGGGTTAGACATGCTTGCTAGACATGTCTAGAATAGCTCCTGAGGCATCAATATGTGGGGCAAAATATGTGGGTTGGAGATATGGCCCTTCTCCCCTGACATACTGGAAAATCATATATTGTCATATATAGCACTTTCAAAGTGTCGTAGCACTGTCTTAACAAATTTTGTTTTCCCTTATGGATTGACCGCAAAACTATAAATTGCTCTCAAATTGTTAATTATGAACAGATTTCGATGAATAAGGACTCTTCGAGCTCGTATTTGAAAGATGTAGATTATAGGATAATAAAACATGTAGATAATTTCGTGGAAATAGGCTTTCTATTTTCAAGGTCATTGAAAGGTCACTTCAAGGTCACTGACAATATTTGATCAAAATAGCCTAAGAAGTTTGACATTCGATCACACATCATTTGTAGATGTATTCTGAGTAGTAAAAAAGTTATATCCCTATGTCTGCCATTTCTAGTGATGATCGTCCTCAGTTTTTTTTGTCTCACACGCTTAAGGTCCGGGGTTCGATTTCCAGTTGGGAAAATTAGGTACTGCATGTTTGAGAAAGTCGGACATCTGCTCCCGAGTTTTTCTTTTCATTTCAAGCAGTGCTCATGACTGGTAATGAAAGACAAGTTTAAGAGAAACGGCAATTGGTCCTCCTTGATCTCTTCTGGCTAGCCTCCAGAGCTCTGCTTGCGCAAGTCGGGGTTCCACAACTAAGGAAAGACCATGGTATGAGTTATCGTGGCCATGTGATAATATAAACAAAACATCCCAAGTGCCTCTTCGAAAAGAGTTGGGCATGGAGTTTCAGAGAAAATCCTCAGAGAATCTGACATGATACAGCGTAAACCATGCTGAAAAATCCCTCATACACGGCAATATTTACTCTGCATTACACAAGTAGTTTTCAATTACTACCTCTGCAGTCATTGCCCTGTTTTTGATCTCATTCAAAATTTGGAAATCCACGAGTCATAAATACTTGCCTTGCTCACAAAAATATCATCAAATCTGAATTGACCAACATTAAGTCATAACTTGTTACCAGGTGTCTGGTACATATACAAACCAATCAGTACAACTGCCAGTACAAAACAAATATTTTTCTTTCACCAATGAGTTGAGAGCCAGATTTTTCTGAATACTGATGACTTGCACTCGATTATGTGCGCACATTTATAGCTTTGGTGGCAGGGATTGATATGATAGAGAAGTCCTGCTATGGAGGGTAGGCAAGATTGCTCACTCATTGTGATATTGTTTGAGTAAGTAAGAAAACGTTTTATTCACAAAAACATGGATAGCACAGTGGGGAAAAAATACATCACAATATTAGATATTGCTTATAATATCTTACAAACATAGACTGTACTGGTCTTACATATTGTGTCATTACCTTTAATTAGGACATACACCTCCGAACACCACTAAGCAGTACTCTCCTCATCACACCCTGGGTTTATATAAAACTAACTGAACTAAGGCCAGAAATGTCTTTTCTAGTCAGACCTGAGTAACCACACCCAGTACAAGTTTTTTTAGCAGCCAATAGGTACTGAGTAAGATATTTTGCGCATGTTATAACATGGCCAATTGGTGTCATTGTTATTATTATTAGAAAGTGAGTACAACTATAAATGAGTTGAGATCTTGGTGACATGTATACAAAATATTATTGACATATTTCCACAAGGGGATAGTCTATTAGTCTTCAATGCAGAGATTATTTTCAGTGACGAAATCACTGAAATAATGTTGAAAGTGATGAAAAGTGATGAAAAAGTGTTGAAACCCCAAACAAACTAAAATATCAATGATATATTTTTTCCAACCAGATATTTCCCCCTCCCACAAATTATAAATGGTGCATTCTAAATTACTTTTGAACATACAATTACAGTACTGTATGTTAATTTGCCTGCTACTATTCCAAATAACTGTATGCAAAGACTGCTCCTTGGCAGAGGCAGAGGCATAGTAGAAAAGGAGTCTATCAGATAAGCATGCCTTTCCAAACAAGTATTATTCAAGATTTTCAAAGTGTTCACTGCCAATTAAAGATTATATCAAACCCCAATTCAAACTTCAGTCATTTAATCCTAGTCAGTAGCCCTTTTCAAACCATCCAGTTGTTGGCCTAAGATGTTGTATTCGCTCGCGTTTGTTTTGACTTTAGGTCTGAATGTTCGAGGTTTTGATATGATTAAGCTGTAAGTCTATGGAGCTTACCCCGATTATCGGTCCATGGCGGCCATGTTTTGGCTCAATAATTCTGCTTACACTGTCAGATGTCGCTTTTGTTTGAGAAGTGATTTGTGTGTGCGTGGTAGAGTAAGAAGATTTTGCCTTGGGATTTTGCAAACTTACGCGAGCTTGATTTTTTTAAATCAACACTTGTTTTTGAGTACTTTACTCCAAAAATCTGACATTCCCCTATAACTGCTCACATGGCCAGTCTACAATTCAGAATCCGGCCTTCTAAATTTTCATGGTAAATTATTACATCATCATTGAAACAAGTTTCAAAATGACTTGCACGGTCTACACTTTGAAGAAAAAATATATGTACTTTTCTTATTACTTCCTGTGATCAGCATAAGGGATGAAGGTGTCATGGCTGTCATAAAAGCATGTTTGAATTGTCAAAAGCTTGTGACTTTGGATTTAAATGACTTTTTATAATATGTTATATTTTTCCAAAAAACAATCAACAAATTTAACATTTTATAAGCCTCAAGCCTGTACCATATAAAAGGTCAAGTGTGATTAATTTTCTACCTGTTAAAACGGTCGGCTTTTGTTACAGGTGTGAAGGCACAACACGTTTCTTAACCACAGTTTAAAATGGCTAAATGACCTAGATAAAAAATGTACTGTGTTTGTAGTAAACAATGATACTGATACATATATTTTGGGACTTATTTAATCACATTTTTAGCTTGAAACTCTTACATCACATGTGTACTGCGCATGCCCAGCCTTCACTCCCGCCATATTGAAGTCACATCGCACATGGTGAAAACTACAAATTTGAATGTGATTGATATATGCGTGATTTACAACCAGATTTTAACTTATTTATGTGCATATTGCTGAAATAGAAGCCCAATATGAAGATTTCACCTATGTTTTCTGTATAAAGTCATTGTTTTTTTGGTTTTTTTTCTATGTTTGTAAAAATCAACTCAATTCTACATGTTCTGATGTGCATATCGCTCAAATAGAAGACCAATATGAAGATTTCATCTATGTTTTCTGTATAAAGTCATAAAATTTCTATGTTTGAAAAAAAATCCTTGGAAAGGGCTAGTTATTTAGGGAGTGGATTCCATGACTGATCAAAGGGTATTTTCGCTCGCGTTTGTTTTGCCTTTAGGGCTAGATGTTTGAGGTTTCAAGGTGATTAAGCCGTAAGTCAATGGAGCCTACCCCGATTATCGGTCCATGGCGGCCATGTTTTGGCTGATTAATTCTGATTACACCGTCAGATGTCGCTTTTGTTTGAGAAGTGATTTGTGAGTGCGTAGTAGAGTAAAAAGATTGGGATGGTTGCAAACTTACGCGAGCTTGATTTTTTAAAATCAACACTTGTTGACATTGGTGTGAAAAACAGCACACTAGGCTTACTTATATTATCGCCCACCATTAGTTCCGCTGATGGCCACCAGGTGTCATAATGATCAGACATGGCTGCCATGGTGAAGCCTTGGAGGTGAAACCAATCTCTGTACAAAAGATTTATATTTTATGGCATATCTTCACCAAAAATGCATCTTTTTGCACACTTTTTTTCCCAATAATATCTATAATATCTATAGATATGGACGCCATGGTGAAACCTTGGAGGTGAAACCAATCTCTGTACAAAAGACTTATATTTTATGGCATATCTTCACCAAAAATGCATCTTTTTGCACACTTTTTTCCCCAATAATATCTATATTTTAAAATACATACAATGCCCTTATCAGTTTTCTAATTTCTACCACAAAAAAATACAAATCAAGAGTTAAACATGAATATCCAATAGAAAAAGACTTGCTCATCTGGTATCCAATAGAAAAAAATTTGCTATGGGAACAAGTATTGCTCATATTTTTGTTATAAATTCCTTGTAATCTTGTTACTTTGTATTATTATCTATTCTGCAAGCAACAAGCAATGTCAAGTAAAAGTTACAAAAGTGGTGGAAAGAGCTGTGTGGCATTTGGATGTGGGAACTACTACATTAAAACTAAAGGTTTTGGTATTTCTTACCGCAGCTTCCCAGTCAACACAGCTCAACGAGAGCCTGTGCTATTTTATGTAATATGAGTCCAAGTATTGTAACAACTAATTACTGTAATTATGATCAGTGATGTATACTTAATACTTAGTTTTCTAATTTGCTGGTACATTTAGTTTTTTTTATACTTGACATGTGTTTTGTATATTTGTTACATGTGTTTTGTATATTTGTTACATGTGTTTTGTATATTTTGTATATGCGTGTGAAAGCATTTCTCTCAAAAAGGGAAGACATGACTCAAAGCTATGGAAACAATGAGGGAATGCTCTTTGATCACAGGTTTAACCTTACATCACAAGGATTCTGAAGAGCAATACTGTGAATGCTGATAATAGGCATTTTGGCGTTTTTCACACCAATGTCAAAATACCCTTTGATCAGTCATGGAATCCACTCCCTAAATAACTAGCCCTTTCCAAGGATTTTTTTTCAAACATAGAAATTTTATGACTTTATACAGAAAACATAGATGAAATCTTCATATTGGTCTTCTATTTGAGCGATATGCACATCAGAACATGTAGAATTGAGTTGATTTTTACAAACATAGAAAAAAAACCAAAAAAACAATGACTTTATACAGAAAACATAGGTGAAATCTTCATATTGGGCTTCTATTTCAGCAATATGCACATAAATAAGTTAAAATCTGGTTGTAAATCACGCATATATCAATCACATTCAAATTTGTAGTTTTCACCATGTGCGATGTGACTTCAATATGGCGGGAGTGAAGGCTGGGCATGCGCAGTACACATGTGATGTAAGAGTTTCAAGCTGTATAATTTGCAATTAATTTATGACTTGTTTCTGATTGGATGGTACAACTATAATCCCCTTTACAAGATTGCTGCTACCAGCAAAAGATGATTACAAGTTCAGAAAATTTGACCAGAGTAAAAGTACTAAAATGATATCTCAAAGACTTCTATTCATGTTATATATGTGTTAATTTAAATTGCTAATCCACAATTTGTAAAGGGTTCCCTCCCCTTTAATAAAGAGTTGGCCATACTGTCAAAACTCAAGACAGCCATGTCTCACCTGTATGTGGTACCTTGGTGTACCTTATACTCCAAGGTGGTACCAATGGATATAATATTTCAGTATTACTCTAATCATTACTTAAATTACATTTAGCATGTTTTCAGAGGCATTTAAAGCAGAGATTGGAAACGACCTGATGTTCTGCATTATCGCTCAGGTGAACCGATCTTGTGGTGGCGCCACTGTTGCCACTTCTTGTTTCCCATATATTTGGCCAGGGAATTTTCACTGTCTTTGGATCATCATGTTGACATTATAAGTGGATGCAGTAGATTATAAAGGTACTGTTTTATAACATTTAGATGGAGAACTTTTATGTAATTTGTGCAAAAACAATTATGCAAGACCATGTGAGAGTTGGATGGTGCACCATGCTAACACCTATAGTGGCAGACCTGCTCTTTCCAATCTCTGTTCAAATATCTCTGATGTTTTATAATTGGCTGAAATTGCTGTGTGTAAAGTGTTATGCTCCAGTTCTAGGATTTCGTCCACCAGGTGTCGCAGCTTCTAAGTGAACCCTTCAGATGGCAGGGCATTTGATTAAAGGGGGAACACACCATTTGCTCACAAACACACATGTGAAGCAAAAGAGGTTTTATATCACAACCAATTTTTGAGATGTGACCCCCACATTTGTTATGCATTTTCCACAACTGGCAGCAGATATCCCAATTATGGTCATCAAGAATTTCAGAAAAAAACAGCCTCTCCAACCACTATTCCATTTACCCTGGTCAGTCTTTGGCTAGCAACATGTTGGGTTAGTGTTTTACGGGATTCAAGAGATTGATAGATAATTATTTTGAAGATAATCCATATATAACATAAAACAGCCCCTCCCTGGAGTAAGAAACAAAAGTGCAGAGCTCAGGACTTGAAAGTGTAGAGTACAGGATTTTCTATTAAGAAGTGTTTAAACAATTCGGAACAGAAAAGATTGTGTGGTCTGAAAGTTAATCTTTGGGGAGTTCAACTTATAAATGAAAAAAGTTGAAACTAGGGGGGGGGGGGTAAAGAAATGGAAATATAGTCCAAATGGGTTGATTGTCAAGGTTCCACTTAATAGATCATCTAAACTTAAAGCATTCATGAAACCAGAGGTCAGAGGCAGTTATACAGGGGTATGGGGTATGATTGAATGATGTGGCCACAAAACTATAATACAAGCAAACTATCTCACTAAAATCAACTAAAATATACTGTACTCTGCCTGTACTCTTTTGACCACCAGGTGGCAACATGTATACAATCATGTGACCTCCATTTTGGTCTGTCAGGGTGTTAGGCCTGTACCATTGGACAAACTTTAATGTATAAACAGGGCCCTGTAAGCAAAATCACTCCATGGTTCCAATCAAAATATACCCCACTGTTAGCAAAACTTTACAAAGCAGGTGTTTGCACAAGATCACTGGTCATCAAAACAAAGTTTGTTGACAAAGTACCCGATGGCTGATTTGGATTTTAGCAGAAGACTCATCCACTTTCAAACAGCACAGAAATGTATGTAGGGGAAATAGGATGGCTAATTTTGATTGCAATTTTTTGGGTAGCAACATTTATATTAATTTATATTATGCAAGTACTTGAAAACCTCATTTCATGAATGCTTTAAGTTAAAATCTGACCAATCATGCATTTCATGAAATTTTGCTTCTAACCGCTAATTGTACTCTTAATTGGATTGCCTAAGCTTTCATAAAAAAAAACTGTGTCATCTAAAATTGTGGTACTGTATAACTATTAAACAATTTGTTTAAATATAATCACGGAACATTTTACATCAGAAGCTAAATGGAATGTGTTGGATGGTGACTCTACAAAATGTCAATAAATACATGTTCTTTCTGTAGATTGATTTTTGTTCAGGAAATGCAAAGTTCTTCTGGAGGTTTCATAAAGTAGGAATTTACGCAAACAATACAATATTATTTCATAAATAAAACCACTCTTATATAGTGCCTAGTGGAGAATTGGTTTTGCATTTGATATTTGAAAATGATCTTAAAGCTCAAAATTATGAAACCCAAGTTTTGAAATTCGTGAGAGTGACACCTCAATCCTATAAACATTTAAATATCTTAATAAGGACAACAATGAAACAAAACCTGATAAGGATGGATGTGGACACAAAAAAATTAAAGATTCTTGTAATTTAATTATGTATGCCAACATTTTTTATTCAATCTATTTTTCAAATCTATGATTATTTTAGTAATATACATATATCCATTATATACCATAAGATATATCCATTAAGATATTATTCAATCTCAAAATTATAAGTTTGTTATGATAACTAGATATCTGATTTCTGAATATTTCTTTCATTTTTTTTCAGATAGCTAATCATTGACTGATGGAAGAAGACTTCACAAGTTTAAAACCATAACAGAAACATCTTTGCATAGCATCCTTTTATATACTCGAGTGGTAAATCAAATAAATTTCTAGATATGAGAACATCGCATGAATTTTCTAAGGTATTTGCAAAAATGGATATATTTGAACAACATCACAAAAATCTTGTGCAGTGGTTATTTATTTCTCATTGCTTTGAAGGATCATATGTAAAAGCACAGATGTGTTATAATTATTTACAATCAATGAATAGGCACGAGAATATTTTATTGAAAAAATTATGTTTTGAGAAGAAAATGGTTCTCTCAGAAAATGGTTCTCTCAGAAAATGGTTCTCTCAGAAAATGGTTCTCTCAGAAAATGGTTCTCTCATTTTAAAGCATTCAAATCTGATGGAGATAAATCATTATTTTCACAACCCAGTGTTGACATGACAAGCTTGAAACCAAAACAGAATTTTTTTACCTTAGTGTGCGATGATTTTTTCCCTACATTTAGTGGTCAAAGTTTTGCAAGTCATCAATTCTCATATTACTTGGTAAAAATGAACCATTATATTAAGTATATGGAGTATATGAAGATAAACCTTAAAAAATATTTGCAGATAAATGCAGATAAACCTTTAAACAACATCACACAGTCTTGGTTAAGTCTCAAATTTACACATATTACCACTTTCCCATCGAAGTTTGTCCTTAAATGTGTTAGCATACTACATTGTTTAATTAATATTCATAGTGATAATGATATATACATATACAATGATATATACATGGCATTGTGATTAAATATAAATCATACCTTTAATCTTGAATTTGCATGTTTCACTGAATAACTAATAAGAGGCTCTTTAGCCTTAATATTCGATAAGTTTTATCAGGATAATATTCATGGACATAATGAAATTAATTATTTTTTTCAAACTAAAATCTTAATCTTTCAACACTCCTGTGTTTGAATTAGAATATGTTCCAACCTTTGACTGTTACCTTCCCTTATGAATCTTTTTTATGCTGTGAGGGTCCACACAGGTCCTTTCTTGAAGTTCAACCTTAAAACAACTTTTAATACAAAAGCCTTAATTGTGGTTTTAATCTAGTCAAGGTGACAAACTGAACTACAGATAGTTTGCTAGATTTTCTCTTTAGAACTTAAATCATCACTATTAACTTCATTGCTGAACCTTAATTGATCATTACAATCTTGAATGTCAATATCTTTCTCATTATCTGAATCAAAATGTACTTTTTTCTTGTCTAATTTATTGGGGGATTCATCTAAATTAAGCCTTTCAAAAGTTTGTTCTGTTTGTAGATCTTCGTCAGCACTCTCAGTTTGGCTGTCTTCCTCATCACTCTGCAGATTATCACTGGCAGAATCCCTGTCATCTGAAGCATTCACTCCTGCTGCTTCATTCTGTTTTCCAGATTCATGCAACCGGAAGAATGTCCCTGCAAAAATGTGACAAAAGTGATTCCTCAGTTATCCTATCTCTAATAAAATATACTCATGTTTATTAAATCCTATAATGTTCTCCACAAATAGAATTAAAATTTTCTTTTTAATAATAAAACATGATTTTGGTAATATTATATATATATTTCACTATTTGGAAATACACATACCGATAGTTACCGTAATTACTCGTGTATAAGACGACCCCCCAAAATTGAGGTTATTTTGCTTGAAAAAAAAAACAATTTCCGAATATAAGACGAGTTGGTTTTTCTTGAGATATCGGCTCTGCTACCATTCAAGCTTCAGCTGACGCTTGGTGGCCATTTTAAAAGTGAAACGTAAATATGCTTACGATATAAGATCTTAGCGGTCTTATACACAAGTATATACGGTAAAACGTAAATACGATGTTCGTATTTTCGTAATAACGGATATCAGACGTAGCAGATTGATTTTAATTGCATTTTAAATGATAAATAAAGGTATTTACCCAATATTATTCGAGAACAACAAAAAACCATCAATTCATTTAAAACGCAATTAAAATCGATCCACGTGTGAAAGCATTTCTTTCATAAAGGGAAGACACGACTCAAAGCAGTGGAAACAAATGCCGCAAAACTGTGAAGGCTGATAATTAGTATCAGTGAAATTTTACTAATTTTCACACCACTGAAATGCTTTGTTTTGACTTTGTTCTCACTGATTCCAATTATCAGCGTTCAGTTTTGCGTTTCGTCATTGTCTGCACTGCTTTGAGTCATGTCTTCCCTTTATGAAAGAAATGCTTTCACGCGTGGATCGATTTTAATTGCGTTTTAAATGATAAATAAAGGTATTTACCCAATATTATCACAACTTATGCTTTGCAACCATCCATTATTGCGCAATATATTAATACTTCAATGCCAGTTAACGATTGTTTTCGCGCCAAGAACAAGAGCCTCTCCCGCCTTTCAAAATGGCGATCTTGAGAAATTGACAGAAATGCTTTCACACGTGGATCGATTTTAATTGCGTTTTAATGTAAAAATAATGAAAACGCTTTGTTATTCTCGACCTGAGAAGCGTAATTGTGATAATATTAAGTAAATACCTCTATATATCATTTAAAACGCAATTAAAATCGATCCACGTGTGAAAGCATTTCTGTTATTTCATCGTTTCAAAGTAAAACGTAAATTCGATGTGCGGAACAAGGTAAATTTGATGTGCGGCAACACAAAGAAAAGCCAGGGATCCATCGTTGCACAATATATGAATAATTCAATGCGAGTTGATACACTCCATTTGTTTTCGCGCCAAAAATAAGAGCTTGTCCCCGTCACTCCCGCTTTTTAAAATGACGACCTTGTATTGCGTAATGCATGTTAAATGGATGAATGGTTTTGTTCTGTTCTCGAACTGCAAAGCGTATTTTTGTGTTAATATTGGGTAAATACTTTTATTTATCATTTAAAACGCAATTCTCTGGCAAATCTGCAAAGTCAATGATCACATGACTTGTGAGTCACGTGGCCAATCGATCCGCTACGTCACGGACATGGTATTTACGTTTTACTTTTACTTCTATGTCTATTAAAATTAAAATTATTATTTAAATATATCGCACAATTCAATTCAAGACTTAAATCGAATCCGCTATGTCCGATATTAGTTATATCGAAAATAAGAATGTTCGTAATGAAAACTCGTAGTGCCGTAATTTTTGGGCGTAAATCCTCGTCCACAGGTTGCTCTCGTGTATAAGACGATCCCCCTAACATTAACTAAGGTTTTGTGGACAAAAACCTCGTCTTATACACGAGTAAATACGGTACATAAGATAACAACATATCAAGAAAGGGATCTGTTTTTTCTAACTTTGGGATCAAGTATGTTCAATTAAAGAAGAATGTGATCTCATTATATCATTACCATCATATTATTATATTAAAGGTTGAATATTAGAATTAGATTAATTACTCACTTCTCTGCCTTTCCGAAAGAAATTTTATCTCTTGTTTCATTTGACTTTTCTGTGAAGCCTCTTCTGATATTGACATTCCTGGTCTGCAATAACATGAAATTTGGTTTCTTTTAATTTCATTTATAATAAAATCAGATAAAAAAATGTTGTATTTATTGATGATCATATTCAATAACCCATCAAAAAATTAAAATCAATAACCCATCAAAAATTTGTATTATTTTAGTAACGATTAAATTCTCCACTTACTCCTTCACTATTTCTTTTTCCTGACCACATTTTCCACACAATTTAAGCTCCTTGCAACATGGATCACATATAATGTAGTAAGCCTTCTTGATTCTCTTCTGCTGGCATTTAGTGCTGAAATATAAAAATATTAAACTTTGGATAGTAGTTTGAAAAAAATAGGGATACTGTTTACATGAAACTTAAAGGAATTGCGCATTTTTTTGTTTATTTATTTTTTGATCAGTGCAACACATGGAGCACCATCTTTTCTGTGTCCTTTTTGTATACATACTGCTGTGCAAAATGAACAGTCACAATGATGGATATGGGGTCAGGCTTTGACAACAGGACAAACAAGCGGTGGCCCGAAGCTTCGAAGCATACAATAAAGAGAATTGTACATAATGCTGTGTGGTGACTAGTGTCTGAGTGGGAGTTACATGTCTCAATTAAAATTAATATGTCCATTGAGACAAATATGAGACAAATATCAAACATAGCGGACCACTAAAAGACCAAAAATATGGTTACCTAACTGGGCCACTACAACAGAGCATTCACTGGTACAAACAGAGGATCTGGTGGCCCTGGGCCACTGGGCCAGTGCCTATGTCAAGGCCTGTGGGGTGTCCTGTGACCTAATAGTAATAACTAGTAATTGGTAGTGAAAGAAAACTGGTCGGACATCTAAATCTACAAGATTTATGAAACCGTCAAAAAGCTGCGGAGACAAGAGAGCAGAAGGTAAGAGTAAAAACAATCTATAAGTAGAGATAGCGTGTCCGACGCGTTTCGCCCTCAGCGAAGGGCTCTTCAGGGACTTAGATTGAGAATAGTGATATTAGGGAGTGTAAAATCACCTGGTTTGTCGGGGACGATGTTGACCCTGGCAAATCTCAGTCTAAAATGAACTGCTCGATTTTTAGATCGAATAGATTCTATCTAGATTATGACGTCATACAGGTGAGTTGTTTGTGTTGACAACCTGGTTAATCCGCATAATTGTGAATTTAAGGGAGAGAGGCCCCATGGTAATGTGATGATCACAGTTATGATACCACAAATTTGTGATGGGGATCGTGATTTGGGTCACAAAAGTAAGGGCCTGCACGAAAGGAGAGGTGCAGGGTATGTGGTATGAATGACAATAGCATGATAGAGTTCATTAATGTGACCTTTTGTGTGGTCTGGGTTTGATCTCAATGTACCAGACAGTAGGAGCCCCCTTGGGGGTTGAAAAAAAAAATATCTACAAGATTACTCAACATAATCAATTGGCATCCCATTGAGAGGATATGAGTACGGTTGCCAGAGTAGTTTGTGCTTCCTAGTTTGATGTGCTCATTCTTTTTCTTGTACAAAATATATGACAGAAATATTAATTATTCTGTGGTATTGGACAAGCACATTTGAATACCAGTGAATTCGGCCCCAAAGTGAAGTCAGCCCTGGTCACTCTGTTCAAAAACTCTCATCTCCTTTGAGAGAAGGCTATTTGACTCTAAGGGCATTGATCAACTAACCCGAGGGACCCTTGGTAACCGTTAATTATCTTCGGGTAACTTGATAATCTAGCCACATAAATCTGGGGGCTGACTCCTCTCAGGGGCCGCCTTCTCCTGGGGACAGACTTCTCTTAGGGGCCGACTTCACTTGTTACTACACATTTGATAGCCTTTTGTGTGCATCAACCTTGCAGACCTGTGCAAAATACTCTGGTACCCATACTCGTCAGTGACCAGTTTCCGCCAATGAAGGAGACCGTGACTACCAGCGGCTACAAGGGTCCTCTCCAGCTTAGCCGCTGCAATCGCAGGTAATTGGTAGCAACGGAAAACTGGTCGGACACGAGTAGATCAAGATAGTTGATATCTTACCATTTCTTTGGCACTGTGAGGGGCTTATATTTCTTGTACTTTATCTTCCAGTCAATAATCTCCTTACATCGTTGACAACATCCTGCCACATCCAGGCTATTTATCATTTGAATCTTCTTGGTCTTGTCATGGAGATTATTCTTGAAAGCTGAACGGTTCTGGTGTTTTTGTGGCCTGCTTCTTTTCTCATTCCCACGTTGGCTACTCATCTCCTTGCTTCAAATAAGTGTGGAACTTAACGTAACTTCTGAAATCTATTTTTTAATGAAAGACGAGAGTTTGCTTCACTTGATCCCACCTTTAAATTCCTTTATACATTCACAATCTGTTATAAACTGAGAAAATTTCACAATAATCAGAAATTTCGACCACGAGTGCCTTCTTCACGTGAAAACTGGGCTCCATCCAACCCTCTAAATGGGAATAGAAGGTTGTTTGGGTCGGGCACAAGATGGTGTCACATGGAGGCTGACATATTGAAGGCCCGCAGAAAAGGGAAATAATGGCTTCAAATGTTTCAGATATAGCATACCTCAATACGTTATCTAGTCGTTTATCGAATGTTATAATGACTGATTTTATTGAAGATTTGTTTTATATTTACCAGCAAAATATTTAGCGAATCAAATTCAGTCTTTCTCACTTTTTTGTCCGGTGCTGCAGCCGCACGGTGCAGGAAGTGTGACGTCACCTTTGAAGCAAAACACTTTTGTTGGACTGTCAGAAACTGTCATAAAACCGATCTGGAAGGCAGAATTTGGAGTTCATCGAAAGCGATCTGTAATTAGCAGGTGTCCTGGAACATTTTTTCCCAAGTTGGACAGGTTTGAATGCAGCCAAAATGAATGGTTTATCGTTGAGTGAGCTATGTTGTCTTTTTTGTTGTCCGCCATGCCCATCCAGAATAGCTGCCAAGCTGGCCTTTCTTCCACCAGCGCCAACATATTCATTCATATCGGATGACACAGGCTCAAAATATAGTTTGCATTTGACAGAAAGAGCAGAATGGCAGTACACACAGCGTGAACTAGACTGTATAGAGGTATTCATGACCCGTACAAATAGGGGAAACAGGATTGCATGTGCCTATGTGCGGTGTTCACCAAATGCTAAATATACAGTGCTGTTTAGTCACGGTAATGCAGTAGATTTGGGCCAGATGATGAGTTTCTACATTGGTCTTGGTACGAGGATCAATTGCAATATATTCAGTTATGATTACTCAGGGTACGGAAACAGCTCAGGCAAACCCTCTGAAAAGAATCTTTACGCAGACGTTGATGCAGCATGGCTGGCCCTTAGGACCCGATATGGGATCAGCCCTGAAAATATAATTTTATATGGACAGAGTATAGGAACTGTCCCAACTATAGACCTGGCTTCAAGATATGAAGTGGGCGCCGTCATTCTTCACTCTCCCCTGACGTCTGGTATGAGAGTAGCTTTCCCTGACACAAAGCGCACATGGTTTTTTGACGCCTTCCCCAGGTAAGTCTCAAGTTTTGTATTTGATAATCCAGGACATAGGCCCCAAATTATCCCCATTAATATGATAATCTTTCATTGACGAACTACCGTTACATTTTCTGAAGTATTCACTTCAAGACAATACATGAACATCTGGATATTCTATTCTTTTTAAGGGAACAACATCTATAGGCAAAAATAGTACAAATCCTTTAGAATACATTTCTCAATTTTGAATTAGGAATCCTGCAATAATCATTCAATATTACTGAGCAGAATGAACAATTATGCACACAAGTAACTGGCAAATAATTGCTTTTCTCTGAAAATAAAATAAAATAAAAATGAATAAATAAATAATAATGATGAAAAAAGTAGATCATTACATTTAGAATATTCCATATTTCAAAACTTAAAAAAAAGTTTAAGAAGGGAAAAATTCAACTTAATTGTTATTTCAACAAAAGTAAAACCAGTTTTATACAAAGATATTCATGACTGTCTTTGACAGGGAGTGAAGATCATTGTGACAGGATGTCTTTCCTCAATTCCCATGATACAAACTTTGTATCATGGAAATTGGGTTCAACCGAACTGGTCATCAAATTTTTAATTCTCAATAACCTGTTCATAACAAACAAAAAAATCCATATATATTAATCTGTTCATAATACTCTACGTAAACAGGTTAATTGTTAGATATGAACATTTGATAACATTTTGACGGATAATACTGTCATTGTTCTGAAGTTATGAATATATTTATTTAATATATGTATAAATATATAATTATTTCAAAACCATGTCTCATTGACATACTCATCATTCCCCATTATCATAAATCACACACCATGCCAATTAAATAATTAGAGCATAAAGTTATTAGATACAAAATCAGGTTGAACTTATATTCACTCATTATTATATATATATATATCCTCTTATTTTGTGTTTTTCATGATGATATCAGAGAATGCTTCATAGAGAAGCTTTTTTTAAAGTTTTGAAGTTAGGGGTTAATTAGTAGCTATCATTTGGATGAGTCAGAATTATGGAATGAAACAGATGGATCACGAAAAATAAAAATAGTCCTATCTGATTTCCTGGTATAAAGTCTTTGATGAATGATTGTACTGAGCAAATGATATTGAGTTACACATAAACAAACATGATATATAGTATCCTTGTTCTGGAAGCTCCAATGATAGTGAAATATATTCTAAAATTTAACAAGTTATGAGTACTAACTCCTCTTTTCTATTTTATATGAGCCATGACTAAAATATATGTTTTATATAAAATGGTTTTGAAAGTATGATCAATTTTTTTGGTCATTTTTACTGAGAAATATCAAGTGTAGAAGGCTGTCATATCTATTTCAGGAAGTACCTTCTATTTTAAGTAAATCATGCCCAAAAAAACTTTTGACATTGTGAAGTACTGATATATCAAATTTTTATGTATCTTGATAAAATATATTCATAGTAAGATCATCAATTTTGAGAGATAACCCAGTTGGTAGAGGTTGCCCTACTTAAAGTGTTTACTTTGTAGCATCAGTTTTTATTTGGGCAGTTGTTGTATTGTGCACTGTTACTGAGAGGTTGGTGACACATGCACATGATCAGATTGGTATCACAACCCACATTACACATAAAGTGACTTAGATCATATGCACCATGTCCACTCGGGATAAACTGATTTATCACAATTATTTTATGCAGTTTCAATTATTTAGTATATATATGCACATTCACTCCATTTATACACATAATAAAGTTTTAGTCATATATTTGTAATGGCATCATCATGATCATTTACATGATTTCAAATGTTTTTCCTAGTGATAGAGTAATTAATGGGAAGATTGATGTATCAAGATGTATGATCCTCTGAACATTAACTCTGAACAAATATTGTTGAACTGCATCAAATGACTCAGAACACTACAACTGTTAAAGTTTGGGACAATTTCTTCAATCACACTTGTCACTAAAAATGGTTTACACTGATGCGTTTTCTAGAATCAGCGCTATATTTATAAGTGTTGACCTTTACCTTTTACAATTTGGTGCCTACCTAGCTTATACTTCTGCATATACCAAATTGTGTTAAAGTGGATGCCACAAGGTGACATAATCTTGAATTTTATTCACTTGTATTTACCGCAATCAGTAAAATTTGAAATTCCAGACTTTATTTTCATTTCTCAAGCCATCCAGATTCTAGCACATAGTACATAATATCTATGGATTATGGCTCCTGTTTTACTATATGTCTGTTTGGGTTATCAATTATATATTTTAATATGCTTGTTTCATGTTTTTAAAGTGAGATGTGAATTTCGTACCATATTCTGCCATATTTTAGGGAAATAAAGTAGTGATCATACTTGATAAACATTCTAAATGGTCAATTCCGAATTATGATAAGTACATGTATATATTTTGTACTACATAAACCAGGACATTAATTTGTGCAAATTAGAGTTTACATAATTTATATGAAAATGAACTGGAGTTGAACACATTTTCAGAAGTGAAACCTTCATGGCAGATATAACAACTATTATTTGAACAAAGGCAAATATTCTTGGAAGCAAACAGTTTTGCCTTGAGATATTACTTATTTAGCATGAGGTAAATCTTTACATGAAATTAGGGGATTGCGTGAGCAGCTGTTCCTATAATCTACCTTAGCACAAAGAGCTAAGACCTTTAGTCAGTCAATACATTGAGCTCTGTAAGTTCTCCTTTTGACCCATTGATCATTCAAGCCCTTTGACCTGAGTGCATGGCGATGTGCAGCACTGTACCATGGTACATTGTGGTATATTATGGTCAAGATGAACACAATATGGTCACTATTCTGTAATGGTCATTCCTTTTTACATAGCTTTTCATGATTATGCATTTCCCAAGTTGGTAGGGGGCAATTCCCATAATATCAAGATCAATATATAGGGCATTTATCAATTATAATATGATCTTTTTGCTAAATTAATTTTATTTGTGTATGTCTTGTATTTGTTTGGTATATATTGTTTTAAAGGTATGTATCAAATTTTGATTTTATGTCTGACACTTTTCAAGACAATTGCTAAAAGATTTGGCATACACTACCTGTGAGTGTAGAACAAATCATGGAGAGAGAGTATTTTCAAAATAGGGCGATATATTAATCACCCATTTACAATTTCATACCATTTATCAAAATTTGTGCTTAATATCTTGTGAAAACATGTGTTTGTTAATTATTTGAAAAATATTATCTCCACATGACTTGTTTTTCAGGTTTATAAAGTAAATGACAATGTTTATCAGTATTTCTAAATGCAGGCGAACTGTTCGCAGTGTCATTATTTTTTTAATGCCCAATAGATTTGAGGCCTCAGTTATTAGACTCTTTTATCTAGTTCTTCATCTTTATGGACACTCAGAAATTGGACCTCATTTTGTCATAAATACCTGAGGTGTGATCCAAAACGATCATGTTATTATTTCGATCTCACATACTCACTTCAGCATGTGACCAAATAAATGTTTGATCCAAAATGCAAATGGGATATATAGGCGTGAACAGATAGAACTCTGGACGATATTTTGAGTGTCATGTTGGCACAGAAATTTTCAAGTTTTGACAGGATAGATAACATTATCAGATTTTTGTGTATATTTTAGATACTCATGCTTCAGATTAGTGCTTGGAAATATTTAGTTAGGTACGAAAAGCAAAGAAATGATAATTTATGAAGTGTTGAGTACTCGTGATGGGTGGCTATCAGCTTAATATGCTTAATGTAGAATTTTAGAAAAGATTAAGGATGATGTTAATATTCAAATTGCCAATTATTGTGAAAAATGTATTCACCAGGGGCAAGTGAAAGTAACCAAATCCAATCCAATCCTTGATAAGGATGCAAGGAATAAATGTGCGTAACTACTTTTCTTATAGTGAACGGCGTGCCATGTATCTTATTATATTGTTATTTTGTTAAAATAAAGTTTGAAAACATGTGCTCCACAAGTATTGAGGACTACCAAGGGTCAACAGCCTTAGTTGCTTTTATTGGAGCTTTGCAGAATAACGCAGCCGTACTGTCGAGCATGGTCTTCTTTTGAGAGTGTTCAGGAAACCATATTCCTATCAGTAAGTGTCCAGAATGCCCCACCCTTTGCTGTATAATGCCTAATAAACTTGATAAATCTGCAGTCAACTCAGTCATGCCACAGGCAATGAAATGCAGGTTATTTTCTGAAATGCCGTCCCTGTTGAGAAGTTTACTATAACTGCCATACGAATGGTGTGGAAAATTCATTGGTAGCAAGCTGTTCTGATGCTCGGATGCCAGGTTTACTGACCTGTCTTTCATGGATACATTTTACCAAGCATTACAAAACATCCAGTCACTAAATTTTGTCACAGAATAATTTCAGATGAACATCAACATCTTTTTTTTTATCATACATAAAAAGGCATAGCCATCACAAGTCCTTATCTTGTCATGCACAGCTGTTCTGTCGCATTTTTTGGTCATGCATACCTTATGCTTGACAAACTACAGTCATGTGATGTGACCTCACTTGCTCATTTCTATGCCTGGCCAAACAGATGAATAACTCCAACTGATAATCGAAACCAATCATTATCTTCGTAACAAACACAGTACGGGAAGACAAATTTATAAAACATGCTGAACTAAAATGGTCCAGGCGGATTTTCCAAGCACTGGGGATTCATATCTTGAGAGAGAATATGGAAATAACCTTTAAAAAAGACACAGTTCCCATAAAATAAATACAATGCTTTATGTTCGCTTTTGGGAATATGCAATGAATATTTTGGATATTGTAATTTGTAAAAACAGTTTTGCAAAATGATCATATGCAATATTCAGGTGCCCAGGAGACCATGTACTCTGGCGAGTGAGGAAGAGTCAGATATCTAACCATGTAATTACTTGTCAGATTTTTGCACAACCAATTTTAATATTCCCCACCCACCTATACTTACGATAATAGACTCCACCCTTTACATTATGAATATTAATGGATGATATGTTCAGTGCGGGAGTTTGTGTTGTACCATTGTATGTGTTAGAAAGTTGCTTTATACCTGTGACATATGAAATTGACTGATAACGAGGTGTGGAGAATCATATTGCAAAATATATCAAATTGATGTGAGGCATGATGTAAGAATAGCTTTCACAGCAGGGTGTGTACATGTGATAATTTCACGTGATAACTCCGGGGTATTGCACATTTATGATTTCAGGTGAACTAAACTGGCAATGACTTTGTTAGCTCCTGCTGCCTGAGCAATGGGAGAGCTGTGGCATCAGACCCCATCCGTGTGTCCGTGTGTGCATCAGTCAACATTTTACTATATTTTATTAGTTGTTTCAAATACAGGCTCCAAATGTTTACCACACTTGCATCCCTTTTTCTCAGGCTTCAAGTTGTTACCAAAAAGACAAGAGGAATTGAAATATGGGAAACAAACAACTGTAATAATGTAAACAAAGCCATTGCCATGAAGAATCAACAAATGGGAAAGAGTGTATTGCAGACATAAGGCATCAGTATCCAAGGGGGAATTACCATTGTTACCCAGACACGAGGAATCAATGTATGGAAAGACTCCATTGCCATGTAGACATGTATGAGGGATATATATATAGAAACCATTGTCATGTAGATGTGAGGAATCAATATATAAGATAGAAACCATTGTCATGTAGACATGTATGAGGGATCAATATATGTATAAGATAGAAACCATTGTAATGTTGAGAAGAGGAATCAATATATAAGATAGAAACCATTCTCATGTTGACAAGAGGAATCAATATATAAGTTAGAAACCATTGTCATGTAGACAAGAGGAATCAATATATGTAAGTTAGAAACCATTGTCATGTAGACAAGAGGAATCAATATATGTAAATTAGAAACCATTGTCATGTAGACAAGAGGAATCAATATATGTAAGTTAGAAACCATTGTCATGTAGACAAGAGGAATCAATATATGTAAATTAGAAACCATTGTCATGTAGACAAGAGGAATCAATATATGTAAGTTAGAAACCATTGTCATGTAGACAAGAGGAATCAATATATGTAAATTAGAAACCATTGTCATGTAGACAAGAGGAATCAATATATGTAAATTAGAAACCATTGTCATGTAGACAAGAGGAATCAATATATGTAAATTAGAAACCATTGTCATGTAGACAAGAGGAATCAATATATGTAAATTAGAAACCATTGTCATGTAGACAAGAGGAATCAATATATGTAAATTAGAAACCATTGTCATGTAGACAAGAGGAATCAATATATGTAAATTAGAAACCATTGTCATGTAGACAAGAGGAATCAATATATGTAAATTAGAAACCATTGTCATGTAGACAAGAGGAATCAATATATGTAAATTAGAAACCATTGTCATGTAGACGTGAGGAATCAATGCATTTGAGTCAGAAACTGTTTTCGTGGAGACATGAAAAAAATATATTGGTAGGTAATCATTGTCTTGTGGACGTGAAGAATGGATGTATGGGTAAGTGACTGATATCAAGTAAATTGATTTATCAGTGTGAGCAGAAAAGAGGGAGGAGTGGACACAGCCGTAGAGTCGGAAATGAGAATAGACTTTTCAGTAAATACAATTTGCTCCTTCCCAGATAGAGTGATACTTTGGCCAGACAGATCTCGTACTCTTGTGACTCCATGGGACATGGAACCTTTTTTTAAGTCAATCTCACCATTTTTGTAGAAGAACTTTACAGATCAATGCAAATAGGTTCATGGTTAACCCTGGATTTGTTTTCTGCCAAACCTGGCCTGAAGTATATATCTTATCATTGATTTTCCAACCTTTGTATTTCATCAAGTTTTCACAAACTGTTGTGTAGATTAAGGAATGATAGAATTATTTGGCTTCTGATTTATTTTGTGTCATTCATAGATTTAAAAACAAACTGCCACTCTATTGATTTGGTATACACTCAAAAAACAGATGAATGAGTTTAATTAAATTTGCAATAATTATTTGCAGTGTCTGCACACCAGACTGCCAAAGTGGATTACTTCCCTTGAAACATTATTGTGCCATTAATTTGATTTGAGTCACAGTAACTGCATCATTTTGGCTATCAGTTCATCCCATTGTTTCTGTTTTCTGTAGTAATTGTCTTTGGAAAATTAGATTCGAAAAAAATATCCTCAAATGGAATACAAAATTAAATATTGCAAAAGCGAATGATTCTTTATAAATTTATAGATTTTATAATTTACTGCTTGGCAATGTATATGATGAATTATAGAGAGACCAGGATTCATTTTAAATAATTTTAATTTCAGAATATAATTAGAAGAGAAAGATTGTAGATTAGAGGTTTCAAGATTAAGTTTTAGGGATGATTTTGACTATTTAAGAAATTGTCATATAAATTACTTAATTTTTATAAATTACTTAATTTTGCTAAGACGGTCGTCGTTTAAGACTTAAATATTTATATGTTTATTGTATGACTCCCTGCAATCATGCATGACTCCCTGCAATCATGCATGACTCCCTGCAATCATGCATGACTCCCTGCAATCATGCATGACTGTACCAAGTTGGATCAAAACATCTATCTGGAGGCAAACATCCAGCCCAATAAAGGTCATTTGGGCCGATTTCCCAAAAAGTGCCCTGCCCGGGTTTATTTTTGGCAATATCGGCCAGCAAGCCAGGGTACCTTGAGGGCACCATGCTGAGGACATCACGCTGGTCTCTGCCTGAATTTTCACTTACCCTATCTCATCAGAACCTCCCAGGCAGGTGTCCTGCAGACTGCCCGATGTCCAGATGGGTATTGCATGGCAATCAGAAGGTAGCTACTCGTGTCCTCAAAAATGTGTGGTGTCTGAGGGACATTCCTGCCGATTTGAGGGCCATATGGCCATGCTGTGCCTGGGCCATGTGGGCCATGCAGTGCCTGGGCCATGTGGGCCATGCTGTGCCCTTATCTAATGTGACCACACCTTTAACCAATGGCAGTGTGACCTTATTTGATCATGTTAATGTTCACATGAGATAAGTCACAATGTGTGAATATATTGATGTAAGAAGTCATGATATATGAATATGCATATCTGACTCACCTGAATACATCTGTACCCATCATAACCAGATAGATATGCTTTTGCACTCAAAACAGTGTTGGAACTCTGTTGAATGATGAGCTCTCAGACATTCTTAGTCATAATATAAGTTGTCACAGAATGTGAATTGTGACAGAATATAAATGTGAGTATTTTCAAGTGCAGGCCTGACTGGTGGAGGAGCATCTTAGTGATGAGAGAGACCTATGGGACAGTGGGGCATATTACACGGGCGGGCTGAGAGATCCTCGTTATTATGGCACCCAGAACGGTCATTAGCCAGGTCATTGCTCTGCCAGGTTTGCAGCAAACCACCTACCATAAGATTTACCATAATTCATGGCCGTATTTGTGTAATTATATCAAATGTGACCTCGGCATTGGATGTGCTCTGTCACGATATAAAGCTTATTGCAAATGAGAATTTTGCAAACGACCATTACCCTTGTCATAATCGATAACTTTGTACACTAAATGAAACTCCCAAAGAAATATCGGATGTCGGATGAAGATCTTGAGGCATCTTTTGAGTGGTATTGTTCCAAATTGGTGCACCATAAAATGAAGTCTGAAAATTAAAATGTACAAGCTTCAATCATTTCCCTGCTGTAATGTTTGTTTCATAGTTCACCCAGGTGGAAGGTAGCATATAAATATTATTTTAAGCATTTGCTCTTCACTCTTGATACTTGCTTCATGTGAGCATTCGGAACTCAGGTTGCATTGGTTTGCCCATAACAAAGGCTGACCCTGCAGATTCTCCAAAAGCTTGACCTTGAGATGGGCTCAGAAAGGGAGTGACTATATAGATGCTGCAGACTTAAAGACTGCTAAAAATCAACTTGACAGATGCTATCCAAGGGTGAAAAGTAGACAATAAGTGCATAACAAAATACACAAGACAGCATTTTGAAGGTCTTTTGATGCAATGTGCAAAGACAGGCATAATAATTTATCGATTGCATTGTGGTGGTGTGGAAGAGGTCAAATCAGGTGATGTAAAAACCAAGAGATAAGCATCTACAGCACTACCCAGACACTGATTTGCAACTTTGCTGTATTTTGAGAATCTGAGAATTTGAAGTGACATTTTCATGGCCACCACATATCTGAGTGGAGGGGGGACGGGTGGCATTTAATCATACATCATTATCAGTTTCTTTCTCTTATTTTCAGAGTTCTAGAGATGCTGCAACTGAAATGATCACTTATATGGGAGAATAAGTTTTGAAAACAAATTGAATCCTGTCTGTTCTTGTTGGTGCTGACTCAGATTTGTCATTGAATATTCTCATGATTTTATCATGAACTGGGATTGGATTTTTGTTTGGAAAATCTCATCAAGTCTTTATATACTTCAAAAGTTCATGATAATTTTCACAATTTTCAATAATTATACTTCTTTCTGTATATATGTCAATCTGTTAATATCAATGCATGATTGCTCATTTTTCTATAGTCCTTCCAGATTTTTAGAATTGAATATGGATAACTTAACTAACCTGAGACTGTTCCTGACCTTAACAGGTCCATGCCAGGTAAAAAAATATTGGCGGTTTTGCATCAAGTATGGAGGACAGGAAATGAGAAAAAAAACCTTGTGATACAAATATAATCCCAGCCTTTGTGGCCAAATGTAACGAAGAGGAATATGGATTGTTGTTAGTAGAGAAAGCTTTATGGTTGTCAATCTTTTTTAGCATAATATAAAACGCGAAGTTGGCGCTCAATAAATATGGCAAGGCTATATATTGTAAGGCTTCTGTGATGGGTGGAGAATTGGTATGGCACCTGTAGCATACATAAAAACGCTATATCGTCTGTGTTTTATGCAATATCATATGTTTAACATGGGCCAGTCACTATGTCGTGAATCATGATAGATATTAGGATATTCGAGTAAAAGAAATAAATCTGAACATGAAACATCAAGGCTTAGAAATGTGAATCTTACAAAGCGACTAGTGACCCAAACTTGGGTATGTCGATACATATAATCTCAGACAGACAGGGTAGTGGCCAAGTCTGTCCAGTGATTCGGCAGGAAGGGGAAAATTGGCAAGTAATGGGTTTGTTTGCTTCAAAGGATTACAGGTGGAAATGGCAGACAGGCAGAGAACAGATCCTGCCTCTCCTTAGTCTCAAGAAACAAATTGTCGTCATTTCTGGCCCAGGATAGAAATTTGGAAATGTCAAGTAAAGCATAAGATGGAGTTTAAGACTAAGCATGAGTAGTAGCATGTTAAGTGCTCCTCAGATGGAGACAAATGTCCACGGGCCATGGATAATGAACGTTAGCCAGGACATAAATGCTTGTTGAATATTTGGTCTGGCAAGCATGGAAACGTGAAATATTATCCCAATATATATCTTTAAACTTAATTTTATAATGATTTTGGAAGCAAATTTAGGAAGAATATAAAAAGCTTGAATGTCTGCATGCTGCAGGTATAAGATTTAGTTCGGGAGTGTATTCCTGGCTGTGTAAAATATACACAGAAAAAAACATAGAAAATAATATGATATATTTGTACAGTCTTATGGGTGTAAGGAAGGTTTGAGGCCCTGGATATGTTTGTGATCCATTGCAGGGTTGTCACTGGACCTGGTTGACCATGTTCCCCGCCACAGGCAAGGCCTTGCTTGTCCCCTAGCTGCTTTTTAGATGTCTTTTTTCTTGGTGTTGACTTGGCCAGTATTTGTTATCTGGTGCTGTAAGGTTACACCCAGCCTCCCTGGCATATTTATCACTGATCTGCATTCAGGCTGGCAGGGCTAAGCTGAGAACCTACAGAGCCTAAGAAATCAGAAGTAGTTTGTCGCATATACAGTTGATTAGTATATTCCAGGAATAGCCTCACAGTTGATTTCAAAAGGAAAAACTTTCGAAAAAAAGAGAACTAAGGCAAAATCATATATTTTTATTCTATTATTTTTGAAAAATTATTCTATTATTTTTTTGATCATTTTAGATCCAGAAGAACTCATGATGAATGTAATGGTTTCACATATTGTCTATCCCAGTCACTATCATGATAGTGGTTACCCAGTGGTTGCCATGAAAGATAATGCTCATTTCAGTGGCTGTTATGGTAACTGTCACATTAACTGTCATTACAGCTGTCATGGTTGCTGTTACAGTGACTGTCATGAAAGATGTTATGTTTGGCTGTCACATCGATAGCTATGATAGCTGACATGGTTAGCTGTCACATTGATAGCTATGATAGCTGACATGGTTGCTGTCACATTGACTATCATGATAGCTGACATGGTGGCTGTCACATTGATAGCTATGATAGCTGACATGGTTGGCTGTCACATTGACTATCATGATAGCTGACATGGTGGCTGTTACAGTGACTATCAAGATAGCTGACATGGTTGGCTGTCACATCGATAGCTATGATAGCTGACATGGTGGCTGTCACATCGATAGCTATGATAGCTGACATGGTTGGCTGTCACATTGACTATCATGATAGCTGACATGGTGGCTGTCACATCGATAGCTATGATAGCTGACATGGTTGGCTGTCACATTGACTATCATGATAGCTGACATGGTGGCTGTCACATTGATAGCTATGATAGCTGACATGGTTGGCTGTCACATTGACTATCATGATAGCTGACATGGTTGCTGTCACATCGATATCTATGATAGCTGACATGGTTGCTGTCACATCGATAGCTATGATAGCTGACATGGTGGCTGTCACATCGATAGCTATGATAGCTGACATGGTTGGCTGTCACATTGACTATCATGATAGCTGACATGGTGGCTGTCACATCGATAGTTATGATAGCTGACATGGTGGCTGTCACATTGACTATCATGATAGCTGACATGGTTGGCTGTCACATCGATAGCTATGATAGCTGACATGATGGCTGTCACATTGACTATCATGATAGCTGACATGGTTGGCTGTCACATTGATAGCTATGATAGCTGACATGGTTGGCTGTCACATTGACTATCATGATAGCTGACATGGTGGCTGTCACATCGATAGCTATGATAGCTGACATGGTTGCTGTCACATCGATAGCTATGATAGCTGACATGATGGCTGTCACATTGACTATCATGATAGCTGACATGGTTGGCTGTCACATTGATAGCTATGATAGCTGACATGGTTGGCTGTCACATTGACTATCATGATAGCTGACATGGTGGCTGTCACATCGATAGCTATGATAGCTGACATGGTTGCTGTCACATCGATATCTATGATAGCTGACATGGTGGCTGTCACATTGATAGCTATGATAGCTGACATGGTTGGCTGTCACATTGACTATCATGATAGCTGACATGGTGGCTGTTACAGTGACTATCATGATAGCTGACATGGTTGCTGTCACATCGATATCTATGATAGCTGACATGGTTGCTGTCACATTGATAGCTATGATAGCTGACATGGTTGCTGTCACATTGATAGCTATGATAGCTGACATGGTGGCTGTCACATTGATAGCTATGATAGTTGACATGGTTGCTGTCACATTGACTATCATGATAGCTGACATGGTGGCTGTCACATTGATATCTATGATAGCTGACATGGTGGCTGTCACATTGATAGCTATGATAGTTGACATGGTTGCTGTCACATTGACTATCATGATAGCTGACATGGTTGCTGTCACATTGACTATCATGATAGCTGACATGATTGGCTGTCACATCGATAGCTATGATAGCTGACATGGTGGCTGTCACATCGATAGTTATGATAGCTGACTTGGTTGCTGTCACATCGATAGCTATGATAGCTGACATGGTGGCTGTCACATTGATAGCTATGATAGCTGACATGGTGGCTGTCACATTGACTATCATGATAGCTGACATGGTGGCTGTCACATTGACTATCATGATAGCTGACATGGTGGCTGTTACAGTGACTGTCATGATAGCTGAGATGGTGGCTGTCACATCGATAGCTATGATAGCTGAGATGGTGGCTGTCACATCGATAGCTATGATAGCTGACATGGTGGCTGTCACATTGATGGCTATGATAGCTGACATGGTGGCTGTCACATTGATAGCTATGATAGCTGACATGGTTGCTGTCACATTGACTATCATGATAGCTGAGATGGTGGCTGTCATATTGATAGCTATGATAGCTGACATGGTGGCTGTCACATTGATAGCTATGATAGTTGACATGGTTGCTGTCACATTGACTATCATGATAGCTGACATGGTTGCTGTCACATTGACTATCATGATAGCTGACATGATTGGCTGTCACATCGATAGCTATGATAGCTGACATGGTGGCTGTCACATTGATAGCTATGATAGCTGACATGGTGGCTGTCACATTGACTATCATGATAGCTGACATGGTGGCTGTCACATTGATAGCTATGATAGCTGACATGGTGGCTGTCACATTGACTATCATGATAGCTGACATGGTGGCTGTTACAGTGACTGTCATGATAGCTGAGATGGTGGCTGTCACATCGATAGCTATGATAGCTGAGATGGTGGCTGTCACATCGATAGCTATGATAGCTGACATGGTGGCTGTCACATCGATAGCTATGATAGCTGACATGGTGGCTGTCACATTGATAGCTATGATAGCTGACATGGTTGCTGTCACATTGACTATCATGATAGCTGAGATGGTGGCTGTCACATTGATAGCTATGATAGCTGACATGGTTGCTGTCACATTGACTATCATGATAGCTGACATGGTGGCTGTCACATTGACTATCATGATAGCTGACATGGTGGCTGTTACAGTGACTATCATGATAGCTGACATGGTGGCTGTCACATTGACTATCATGATAGCTGACATGGTGGCTGTTACAGTGACTGTCATGATAGCTGACATGGTTGCTGTCACATCGATAGCTATGATAGCTGAGATGGTGGCTGTCACGTCGATAGTTATGATAGCTGACTTGGTTGCTGTCACATCGATAGCTATGATAGCTGACATGGTGGCTGTCACATCGATAGTTATGATAGCTGACATGGTGGCTGTCACATTGACTATCATGATAGCTGACATGGTGGCTGTCACATTGATAGCTATGATAGCTGACATGGTTGCTGTCACATTGACTATCATGATAGCTGAGATGGTGGCTGTCACATCGATAGCTATGATAGCTGACATGGTGGCTGTCACATTGATAGCTATGATAGCTGACATGGTGGCTGTCACATCGATAGCTATGATAGCTGACATGGTGGCTGTCACATTGATAGCTATGATAGCTGACATGGTGGCTGTTACAGTGACTATCATGATAGCTGACATGGTGGCTGTCACATTGACTATCATGATAGCTGACATGGTGGCTGTTACAGTGACTGTCATGATAGCTGACATGGTTGCTGTCACATCGATAGCTATGATAGCTGACATGGTGGCTGTCACATTGATAGCTATGATAGCTGACATGGTGGCTGTTACAGTGACTGTCATGATAGCTGACATGGTTGCTGTCACATCGATAGCTATGATAGCTGACATGGTGGCTGTTACATCGATAGCTATGATAGCTGACTTGGTTGCTGTCACATTGACTATCATGATAGCTGACATGGTGGCTGTCACATTGATAGCTATGATAGCTGACATGGTGGCTGTTACATCGATAGCTATGATAGCTGACATGGTGGCTGTCACATTGACTATCATGATAGCTGACATGGTGGCTGTCACATTGATAGATATGATAGCTGACATGGTGGCTGTTACAGTGACTGTCAAGATAGCTGACATGGTGGCTGTCACATTGACTATCATGATAGCTGACATGGTGGCTGTTACAGTGACTATCATGATAGCTGACATGGTGGCTGTTACAGTGACTGTCAAGATAGCTGACATGGTGGCTGTTACAGTGACTATCATGATAGCTGACATGGTTGCTGTCACATTGACTATCATGATAGCTGACATGGTGGCTGTCACATTGACTATCATGATAGCTGACATGGTGGCTGTTACATCGATAGCTATGATAGCTGACATGGTGGCTGTCACATTGACTATCATGATAGCTGACATGGTGGCTGTCACATTGATAGATATGATAGCTGACATGGTGGCTGTTACAGTGACTGTCAAGATAGCTGACATGGTGGCTGTCACATTGACTATCATGATAGCTGACATGGTGGCTGTTACAGTGACTATCATGATAGCTGACATGGTGGCTGTTACAGTGACTGTCAAGATAGCTGACATGGTGGCTGTCACATTGACTATCATGATAGCTGACATGGTTGCTGTCACATTGACTATCATGATAGCTGACATGGTGGCTGTTACAGTGACTGTCAAGATAGCTGACATGGTTGCTGTCACATTGACTATCATGATAGCTGACATGGTTGCTGTCACATTGACTATCATGATAGCTGACATGGTTGCTGTCACATTGATAGCTATGATAGCTGACTTGGTTGCTGTCACATTGACTATCATGATAGCTGACATGGTTGCTGTCACATTGACTATCATGATAGCTGACATGGTGGCTGTCACATTGATAGCTATGATAGCTGACATGGTGGCTGTCACATTGATATCTATGATAGCTGACATGGTGGCTGTCACATTGATAGCTATGATAGCTGACATGGTGGCTGTTACATCGATAGCTATGATAGCTGACATGGTGGCTGTCACATTGATAGCTATGATAGCTGACATGGTGGCTGTTACATCGATAGCTACGATAGCTGACATGGTGGCTGTCACATTGACTGTCATGATAGCTGACATGGTGGCTGTCACATTGATGGCTATGATAGCTGACATGGTGGCTGTCACATTGATAGCTATGATAGCTGACATGGTGGCTGTCACATTGACTATCATGATAGCTGACATGGTTGCCGTCACATCGATAGCTATGATAGCTGACATGGTGGCTGTCACATTGACTATCATGATAGCTGAGATGGTGGCTGTCACATTGATAGCTATGATAGCTGACATGGTTGGCTGTCACATTGACTATCATGATAGCTGAGATGGTGGCTGTCACATCGATAGCTATGATAGCTGACATGGTTGGCTGTCACATTGACTATCATGATAGCTGAGATGGTGGCTGTCACATCGATAGCTATGATAGCTGACATGGTTGGCTGTCACATTGACTATCATGATAGCTGACATGGTGGCTGTTACATTGACTATCATGATAGCTGACATGGTGGCTGTCACATTGACTATCATGATAGCTGACATGGTGGCTGTCACATTGATAGCTATGATAGCTGACTTGGTTGCTGTCACATTGACTATCATGATAGCTGACATGGTTGCTGTCACATTGACTATCATGATAGCTGACATGGTGGCTGTCACATTGACTATCATGATAGCTGACATGGTTGCTGTCACATCGATAGCTATGATAGCTGACATGGTGGCTGTCACATCGATAGCTATGATAGCTGACATGGTTGGCTGTCACATTGACTATCATGATAGCTGACATGGTGGCTGTCACATCGATAGCTATGATAGCTGACATGGTTGCTGTCACATTGACTATCATGATAGCTGACATGGTGGCTGTTACAGTGACTATCATGATAGCTGATAGCTGGCTGTTACAGTGATTATTATGATAGACATATTGGTGGCTATCTTCCTTCCAGAGATCAAAGAATTAACTACATTAGAAGGTCAAAATAATGCATTCATGATTATCCATAACAGTGGCTTATGAAGTAGCACCAGACCAGGATCAAAGTGGCTCTTCCTCAAGCTCCACATTGTTGGTATATCTCTGGGGAAACATAACCAAGATTACAGATACAAATGGATGCAGATGACCATAGAAGAGTTTGCAGAGGGGATGAGATGACTTGGAGCTTGTAACCACTCTCATGATATATTGGTATTCAATCTCAACAGTCGTGCATTGTATGGCTTGTTCCTGTTCTGTGTCAGGTCCTCTCAATGGATTGCTGTATTCCACTGTCTTCAGGACCAGAGCAACTCAATCTTCCAGTCCAATGATAATAGATCAGTGTGGTAACATGACGCTGGTAGAGAGAGTCTCGGTGTTTGAGACAATGGCACCTGTGGCTGTTGACCATATAAATGGTGCAAGAGATAAAGTCAATGCATCGTGTAAGGCTTAGTGGCTCACTTATAGTATCAGCTGCTTTATCTTGCACATGACAAAAAATAATAATAATAATAATAATAATAATAATAATAATAATAATAATAATTAAAAGTAAGCAGGTTTAAAATAATACCTCATCATGGTCACGATAGTCTGTCCTTACAAATGACATCTGCATGGTTTGGCTTAGTTAAATGCTAATTTTCTCTTACTTATGAGTAATTTACATATATTTGTAAAATGATGGTTGGCTTTTATTGACAAGTGAGATAATATTTGCAGAATTCAGCTCTCTTTACAACATGACGTCTATTGCGACATGACGTCTATTGCGCCTCAAGTTATACACATAATGGGACATCTAGCAATCTCTGATTGCCATTTAATTATGTATGGAAACACGCCTCTTTTCATTCTCGGAGAGTATAAATTTAGGCTAGTATTCTATAATGCTGATTCAGACAGTGATGTATATATAACTAAATAGCCTGCTCCAGGATGTACCTGGGCATAGAGGATGTAAGCTGGGGCACCGTCATGAGGACAGAAATAAAGTGATGACACATCCACAGGAATATTCACATCACAAGAGTTCTAAGCAAATGTTTAAATGTTCAGACATTGAAGGTTGAGAATATAAAAACTATATTACCTCTCAAGTGTGTATGGTTATTGGAGCATTACAATACTTCCTCAATGGTTCTTAATGTCATATGGAACCCACATTAAACTAGTGACAAAGGTCAAGCTATGCAATTACCTCAAAATTATAGAGATAATTTGGTCTCATCCAAACTTGTTTAAGATCATGTAAACTCATGTTGGACTAAGAATACTCCTCACACTTGAAAAATATGCATTAAGTTATCCACCACGATCTAATTAAATATTGTTATCATCAAAAGGACAGTTAGCCATGGCTAAGGATTGAACTATGTTAATTATATAGTAATGCTGGTTTTGATCTTCACAATAAGAGGGTGAGATATAATGTAAATGGTGTCTATGCAATTGCATAAGTCTCTGAACTACAGTTGTGACAATATAATATGGTTACATCTTTGTCATGATCAGGTATATATAAATATGTATATATAGTATACATGATGTTCTAGATTCTGTTTTTCTGTCTGCTGCCTAAAAGTTTAACATAGGGTAGTTCTAGTTCTAGAACAAAGAAGGTGAATTATGTTCAAAGCTGAATTCTCCCACAAAAAGATGTGGTTGGTACAACCTGGATTTAGATATCTTATTTCAGCAACATTTACTGCTGGTTATTTCCATACATTTGACTTAAAACATACCATATACTAGTAAATATTATGAAAATTTTAATTAAATGGACAGAATTAACATTTTATACATGTATGAATTGTTTTTCTCACAAAAAACAAACACATTTTATTCAAGTTTTAAAGTAAAGTAAAAACCAAATCAAAAGAAAAGTCTCTCCCATAGCATTTGGCACATTGACAATTTTTTTTAGTTTTTTTTTATAGTTTTTTTTAAACAAAGGAATTATCTTCCAATATATCATTTTTTGTGTTCAAATGTAGGGGACATAATTTATTTATTAATTTTTTTTGGCAGGAAAAAAGAATGTTGGAAGACAGTGCTCCATCTGACCTTAATATAACCTGATGTAGATGTTTTGTTTAAGGCAATTTGAAAAGCTATTACTAGTTCTGGGAATCTAATGTTTTATTACCTTGAAATATCCTTGAGTCTGATATCTTGTTCAAAGAAAAAAAAACTACAAATACTGAGAAGTCTCGTCATATTCAAAAGGCAATTTGAAAAGTTGTTCAACTTAACAGAATTAATTTGTCAGTTGCCATCTTGTCCACAAATATTCTCGTTAAACTTTTGTTAGAATCCATATGACCTAGCCTTATTGCTATGACTAAGGTTTCTTCTCATGGCTTTTAGTGACACAGATAAGTTATATCTCATTTGGCATGACCCCTACATAGTCACAAATTAGGTGTTGTCACTGTCAGCTTTAAAGAAAAATTTGCCCTAACCTCCGAAACACACTTGGCTATTGTTTGCCAAGTTTTTGTCACTGGAAGGGAGGATAGACAGCCTGGCACACACACAAAATTGTGCACACCATACCATTTACACTGATCAATGATACTTCTTATTTCAGAGAACCTTCAATAACAATGCACACTTTGCATGGAGAATGAATTAGTTTCATAGTTGTTGCATTATTTCACAAATATTCTATCTGTTGGGATATTTTGGAATGTATAGACTTGATCATTAATTTGATTATAATTATCATATCATCATTCTGCTGCGTTACATATGGAATGATAATGAGTCTCATTTATGGAGATATTTTCAAGCATTGCTGATTAAATACGAATGAACTTGACATGTTGGTGCAAAATGTAGCACTGTTCTGTAATGGGGAATGCATATTGTGGTAAGATTTCACTCCCGAGATTCCCGTCATATTGATCATGGTAGGCATTTCAAGGAAGCTGGGGATAAGACTTGGGAGATAAGGTGTGGCAGCCTCCGTATCTAGGGAATACATCCTGTCATCACTTCTCAAGCTTAAGCAGCAGTGATAGTAAGAACCAGGCTGATCTCCATCTTCTCTATCAGTTTCAGTCGAGGTCATATCGGCAGACTACACTTTAACATGGACTCATCTATTTCTTAGTTCCTCATTCTCCACTAGGTGGCACAACCTACTTACTCTGACAATGATCAGAATTTAATATTTGGAGAAAGTTAAGGTAATTGTAAAATATTATGTTTGTTCCATGACTCCAATCGAGCAGGCTCTGCCAAGGATTGGTGGAGAACATTAGGTCAGTTTGATCATGAACTTTTGACCTAACCTTTCATACAGAGGTAACCATGGTAACAGCACACCAGCAGTATGAGGGTTGAGTAGTTCACAAAACAGTTATGACAATCAGATGAATGTTCTGTTGAGTTGTCTAGCATGAGAAAGGTTGTTTGTAGTGGCTGAGGTAGATATTGTATATGAAGTTAATCAGATATTCTTCAGACAGGGCACAGTGTGGTAATAAGGGGCTTGTAAGTTGTAGGGCAACATATTCTGATCAATAAAGTGTTGCTTTGGTGATGAAGAGTCACACATGATAGGTATGTATGACCCTGTGTGGGTGACGCAAGAGGCTCTTCACGTGGCCAGTATTGGTGATGAAGGGTCACACATGATAGGTATGTATGACCCTGTGTGGGTGACGCAAGAGGTTCTTCATGTGGCCAGTATTGGTGATGAAGGGTCACACATGATATGTATGTATGACCCTGTGTGGGTGACGCAAGAGGTTCTTCATGTGGCCAGTATTGGTGATGAAGGGTCACACATGATAGGTATGTATGACCCTGTGTGGGTGATGCAAGAGGCTCTTCATGTGGCCAGTATTGGTGATGAAGGGTCACACATTATAGGTATGTATGACCCTGTGTGGGTGACGCAAGAGGTTCTTCATGTGGCCAGTATTGGTGATGAAGGGTCACACATGATATGTATGTATGACCCTGTGTGGGTGACGCAAGAGGTTCTTCATGTGGCCAGTATTGGTGATGAAGAGTCACACATGATAGGTATGTATGACCCTGTGTGGGTGACGCAAGAGGTTCTTCATGTGGCCAGTATTGGTGATGGAAGAGTCACACATGATAGGTATGTATGACCCAGTGTGGGTGACGCAAGAGGTTCTTCATGTGGCCAGTATTGGTGATGAAGGGTCACACATGATAGGTATGTATGACCCTGTGTGGGTGACGCAAGAGGCTCTTCATGTGGCCAGTATTGGTGATGAAGGGTCACACATTATAGGTATGTATGACCCAGTGTGGGTGACGCAAGAGGTTCTTCATGTGGCCAGTATTGGTGATGAAGAGTCACACATGATAGGTATGTATGACCCTGTGTGGGTGACGCAAGAGGTTCTTCATGTGGCCAGTATTGGTGATGGAAGAGATGAATATTCTAGTTTTAGCAACCTGAGAAACTGCTGAAAAGAAAGAAGTGTCTTTAGTAAACCCAATCCGATTTATTCTAACACCAAAGCTACAAAGGTTACAGATCTTGGCTTCCACATCTTCAGATCTTTCTTCGTTTGTTCCATTGAGATTTAAACAGTTGCAACCAAACATCAATTTGATCATGCATACATTTCACCTTATTGCCATTGCATGACTTGATGGCATGTAACTCGTCCATGCCTCACTGTTGTCATATATATAGCTCTGTACAACCTTATTTGATCACATCGATGCATGACTCACTGCTAAATATCAATGTGAAAGTGATGACATCCGATTGCTATATTTTTCATCCTGTGGGCATCCAGTGCTTGGCAAAGTACTGTTAAAAAAGTTGCCACACAACATTATATGTATGAGTTTAACCAAATGTTAGTATGGTTAGAGACCCCTGGTGTGGCATGGCCCATTCTCAGAACAAAAATATTAAATGAAAATTTTGTTTCATGAAATTGAGCAGGAAATACAATCAAGGATTTCTGAATTCTGTACTCCCAGTGTTATTTTTAGCAATGCTAATATGACAGATTCTCTAACATGAGTAATGTCTAATAAGATAACAACACTTGGGCAGTATCAAAGAAATGAATATTTCCTGCTACCAGTGGTATGATTCAAATCATATTAATTGTCTCATTACCATTACACAAGGATAGGGCTTGGAAATATCAAATAAAGATCTTCACGTGAACACACATTTATCTGAGTATAAGGATTTATAATCCAGACAAGCTATTCTCTTTCATGGGGCATTCTGGCCTTTTGCAAAATGCTTTGGGGCATGGGAATTTCACAGTAGAAATTGGATTTTCAAATCCATTTATGCTGAAGTGTATTTGTGCGGTGGTCAGCACTCAAGTCTGCTGATGCAAGATGCCCTCGGAATACACTGATCTGAGGCTTGCATCCACATACCAAGTCAAGTGCAAACATCTTAGTGGTCATGTCAGTCTGTGATCTTAAAGAAACACCTTTACAACTGAGTCACAAATGGCCGGTCTCTGCAAAGACCGACTAAAAACATCTCAAAACTATCCTGACCATGAGTCATGTGTGTCTGTCACATGACTCCATCATAGAAACTATGATGTCCTTTGCATGACCCAGTTCAGTCAAGTCAAGAATGCACTTAAATATATATATATATATAAACCTAGCTACCATCCATATACTTTGGTGCATGAGGCAAAACAGGTATATCCCACATAGGCCATTCATGAGATAATCATGTTTATATATTGCTAACGCAGGAGAGTTGTGTGGCATGATATGGTCCTGTGACCATATATCCATTTTGATGTGCCTGGTATGTCTGGGAGGGCCTTGGTCACAGAGGACAGGATGAGATCACCTTCTATCAGCAACAAAAGCAGCCTGGTGCAGTGGTCTGGTCTAAATGCATCTCCAGCCACCCTTCTGCAAGAAAACCCAACGTGTGTGATCTGGCACAATAAACAATGCTGCAAATTCGTCAGATGAAGCCTACACTATTTTTTTTTTCACCAAGTACGAGATAGAAGGCTGCAAATTTGTGAGGTGAGGCCAAGGATAGAAGCAGATATAGGGAATATGTATGGTGTTTGTCCCCGGAGTGTGGTTTGTGGATAGTTCATAAAGAGGTTTGCTCTTCACGGCAGATCTCCGCCATGTTACCGGAGGGGATAGGGTGAAGGCCATGCTTGACTCTGAATTTATAGATGAGTGTGCAGATCTCGTTTGTTACAGGCGATGTATTGATTTAGCGCAAGACCCAAGTCTGTTTGAGGAGTGTGGCAAGGATCTACCCTTGGTCCCATTCTAGCCCGGCCTCAAGATGAAGCATTGCTCCCATAGTCTCCAACTCATCAATATCACCTTGGTGTTTCACAAGTCCCCAGCTACAAGAACATGTCTAGATTTGAAATAGATGACACACGTATCAAGCAGCCACCTTGCTGATCAGGGTTTGAAAACCGAGCTGATCATAGGGTGGTTTATATCTCACACCTGGCTTCATTATTAAGCATCCCAAGAATAATTTCTCAGTCCTAATTATAAAATATCTGCATTTTGCACCTGATACGAACCTATCATATTACAGGCAACTAGTAAAGTGCAATATCAATGCTATTCTATAGTAGATGGAATAGGATGATGAATTCCTTGCTAGTCTAATTTAATACAATATATTTATGGAGAGACATCATCCATGGCAGTGCCAAAGGGATTTTGGCTCTCAGCCAAAGCTTCCAATTATTATGTTTTAAAGTGTAAATAATAAATAGCATCTGTCTCAAATAGATATATTTACAGTCAGCATTTCCACATGTGTATCTGAGTAGTTTCATTAAGATAACAATATTATTCCATCAGTTTTATTTTCATTATTGCCAGTATCAGATTGGATATAGCTTTATGTGTAAATTCGGATTGAATCTGACTGTCTTTCAGCATATTATCATGTAAACTGTAGATTTCATATCACTATTTTTTGTTTTCTTGTTTTTGTTTTTTTTTCTTGCTTTTTTCTTTTTTTGTTTTGTTTTTGGTGGTAATATGATTAGATTAATGGCCTTGGAAATCAACTTACTCACATTTATGATTGTCTCCAGACAAAATAACTGAGAAATGGAATACTTGATACAGTTCATTTTAGAAGGTAAACTGTGTGATTGAGGTCTTTTAGCAGTGTATTTATTAAGGTGTATCAATGTGGCACAGATTGGCATGATGGCCCCTTGAGGAATTACTTTTAAACAAGTTAATGATTCCAGCTGAAGTGAATAGTCCCCACATTGCTGCTTTGCTTAAAGGACACAAGTCTGATGGCCTTTGTTTAAAAGGTCCTATTTTTAGATATGAGCAAATTATGCCTCAAAGAATGTACAATCCTGCTAGATTGTACAGACCATGTAGTACGACAGAATAAATCTGGCAACTTTATGACAGAAAACATGCAACAAAATAACATTGGACTGTACATTGGTGATAATAACCAAATTATGGCAAAGCTATGGCAACTGCACAGAGACACAGTAGTTGTGATTTATTGATTTAGTTAGGGGCTAATTTTAGCACTTCTAAAAGTAGGTCAGCTACTACAGTGCCCTATATTTGCTGGCTGCCAAACAACCATTAGCAAGCTATATAAAGTATACAAAGATCCAATGGTGGCCTCACTTTCCACAATCAGCAGCTGTGTGATCATTTAATAACAAGTGTTGATTTAAAAAAATCAAGCTCGCGTAAGTTTGCAAAATCCCAAGACAAAATCCAACAAAAATCTTCTTACTCTACCGCTCTCTACCACGCACTCACAAATCAGTTCTCAAACAAAAGCGACATCTGACGGTGTAAGCAGAATTATTTAGCCAAAACATGGCTGCCATGGACCGATAATCGGGGTATGCTCCATAGACTTACAGCTTAATCAGTCAAAACCTCGAACATCTAGCCCTAAAGGCAAAACAAACGCGAGCGAAAAAGGGAACTTTCAATGACCTCATTCCGTGTCTGCTACAAATGATCATATTTTGCAAAATGGTTTTAAAAGTTTGTTTATGTTTCCAGGGTTACTAATATAATCTTGTTATTTATGAATTCCAATGTATTTATACATCTTTGATCATATATTTATGTAATTTGTAGAAAAAGATTATTGGAAATATTTCTTTTAACTAATAAAGTTGACTTTTTCACAACAAATACAAGTAAACAGAAATGTGAAATTAATTTAATTTGTTTTATTTAGTCTCGCCTGCAACAGCTATCGGCAGTTGCACAACATCCAAGCTTGAAACTTGGTGGAGATATTCATCATAAGGTTTTCCATTGGGCTTGATGAAAAATTTATGCTTTAATGAGTGGTTTCACCTCAGTGAACCCCAAAAAAAACTTTGAGGACTATTTGGACCTTTTTCAAGGTTTTTATACTGTTCATACTCAAACTAATAGGTATAAGTTGTGGAAGAAATGTATTTCAGAATTTTGATCATTACTCTGTTGAATAAGTGGAGTGATCAAACTAAGGAGAAATGCTAGACCCAAATTTATATCTGATTATTTTTTTGTTTGGCAGTTGAGTATTGTTGAGTTTTGACTATCATTGATAAGATTTCATTGTACTGGAACCAACATTTGCTCTTTTGTAATTATCAATGATTAGGTTTCGGTTTTCGTCATTACCAATATTCTCATTAGTTCAGTAAGGCTGATTCATTGAATACAACAGTTGTGGATATGGAAAAAAGAGAATAATGCAAGTTTTACAGGTGTATACCATCTGTACACAATACATATTTCTCATGTGATGCAGATAGATGTACTTTCATGAAGGATATGATTAAAGGTACCTTAGATCAAGGTATAATAGATTAAGATTATTACTTTAGATTATTTTAGATTTATTTTTACTTAAAGTGTATCCCCAGCATCATGCACCCCAGAGATCTTGCAATATTCATATCCCAGCATGCAGCTGGCATCTCAGACATATTCATCAGCTCACCTGTTTGTCTTATCTCTGTGGGGTTCTCAGTCAGAACGGTTACGATCACTTGGTGTATACAGGTGTATACAGGTGTGTACAGGTGTGTACAGGTGTATACAGGTTAATCTGGAACTTTGGAGAATCCAGAAATCAGGTCCCTGTAAGTGATCCAAACCAGAACCATCAACTTGTTGATCTGGCAAAAACCTCTATTTATGAAATCCTCCCCCTCACCCAAATTATATCTAAAGTCAATCCTTAAGTTTACAGCATCTTAATAGAAGTCTTACGGTCTCAAAATGTAGATTTTATTATCCTGCTACTTGTATGATAATTAATATTTTAAAAGCTCATTAAAAGCTCAGTTTGATTTTTTTGATAAATGTCACACGGAATAAATGAAAAATTCTGACGTAATCAATATTAGCACATGGGTGGATTCCAGTATTCTGTTCATTAAATAATAAATCATCTCTTTTTGGACCAAAAATACTTTTCAGGGCAATTTATTTTGCAGAGATGTTTATGTAAACATCATCTCATTCAACGCCATTTCTTGAGGAGAATTAAATCAGATATAAAAACCAACATTTTATATTTATCTTCCTCCATATTGTTAAAATTCTAATACATCTGATTTGTACTGAGGTGTGAGCTTAATGGTAATTTTCATCAGTGGGATGTCATATATTGCTTGGGTAGAAAATACATATATAAGAAAAGATCCACTTATATATATTTTGTTGACATGTACTGCATATTCCGAACTATATCAAGCATTGTAAGCAACCTATTTCCACACTGTTCTCCTGCTGATAAATAATTCAAGATGATGTGACACTCACAGAAAAAATGGCGGGAACGGACAGGAAGTTAATTCCAGTATAATTGTGGAATGCTATTTGTGATTAATGGCAGTAGGAACAAGCTTTTTCCTGGAAATGTCAATTGTTCATTTTAAGATATTCATGACCTGATCTAATATTGAAAATCCTACAAATTTGATGGCTAATAATTGTGTGAATTATTAATCTTTACAACAGATGCACATGTTTCAGACAAATCGAAATATGCATGATAATAATATAAGTTATTCCTGTTTTACATGTCATTCTTGAATCATGTGATTGGCTGTTAACTTCATTTTTAGCTGTGTTGACTATGTCAGCATAGCTTATGCAGCGAGGGAGGAATCTTCTGCAATTCTGTCTTAAAGTAAAACTCAATCTTCTCTGAAACTACTGATTAGATATCCGAGATATTCATAGATAAGATTAAATATTTGTCAGGTGATAAATTATATCTATTTTCGAGGAGGATAAAATTTTCTTCAAATTCTTGAATTTGTTTGAAAAAAATACAATGGCAGTAAAGTACACCTGGAACATTCAGGACCTTATTCAGCTCATCTCAATATAGCCTCAGTTTGAAACCCCGGGAATAGAGCAGTGTGGGGGTGATTGAGTCAGTCCTAAATATTGGATGCATTATTTTGACCTCATTGACTATTCATGATGTGTAAAGCTGGATAAATACTTAAAATGATCATTTGAAACAATTTGAAGGCATTTCATCAAATGTATACAAACATTACAAAATGGTAATTGTCAGCACAGCTTAAAGGTCATTAATTTATGTTTATAATTTAACTTTGATAGATATAAGATAAGTCGGTAGATTTTCTGGTTGCATATTGTGGGCAGGTGAGGGTAAGCAGGTTTGCTTCCGGGTGGATGGTGAGGGGAATTGTGTATGTTTGATGAGACCAATCATGCTTACTGATGAGCTCACACAAACCACTCAGGAAGCAATTCGGCTGTGGTCCGAAAGCGGAAAAGGCAGCATCCACTTCCGCATTGGTCTGCCGCTCCTAGGGGGCTCTGGGCTCCTTTATGGATGTATCTCTGTCCACAAACTGAGGTTCCTCACCCGACAACCTGGCAGCAATTTTATGCCTGTGAAATTCTAAAGATCTGTCTTGTTGCGTTCTGCCAAAGACACACTTACCTTTAGGAAGTTACTTGTAATTTGTGACTGGATAAAATTGCACTCCATTGCACTTCATTGCACTGCATCACAAATATCACTGTGCATTATCTGTGATATGACCTCAGGAATGATTTCATTGTGAATTCCCATCAAAATAAATTCTCCAAGGGAAGTCTCAATTTTCTCACTAATTCTCTCATTGATATTAGGTAAGAAGACAATAAAGAGTAATATCTGATTGATCAAACCACTCGGTTTTACAAGGATGTCTTTGAAATGGTTAGCAAGGAAAGCCTTCAGACTGCCTGGGAGCACAACATAAAGGAGAAATAAGGCCTTGGTCTCTTCATAGGCTAGTTTGTAAGTGGATGTTTTACTGCAGTTGACTATCTCGTTGATTAATTAATTATCTAGATTAGGATGAATTTGAAGCTTTGATAATCCTTTGTGGAAGAGAGCCAAGGACAACGCTTCTTACAACATAACACTTGTTACTATGTTTAAAGCTAAATAGAAAAAAGTATGTTTTCTGCTCTTTGTGAAAGAGATAAGCATAGAAAAAGCTTCCACAGTCTGTGCAAAGGGGCCTGGATTCAAAACATGAAAGGTCAACAAGAAAGCAGAACAGATTAAATATTGCAAAGCAGGATGACATAGATATTCAGCTTCAACTCTCAAAACTTAATGATATTCAATGATGATATCACAAATGTATGGTGAATCTCAAAGATTAGTCATTAGGTATACCACACTAATGCTCAAAGGTTACCAATGTGCTGATAATTTGTGTGAATGGAAAAATTGAGAAATTGATTAGAATCTGACATTTTCAGCCCAACTTAAGATAAATTTACAAGACAAGCATGATGTGACGTGATAGCACTGATTTGGAGTTCATCTGACAAATTTTGAATATCTAGATTTCTCCATCTATCATACGACACCAGAACACTATGGTGGGTCACATCAAGGAGCAAAATTTGTAACTTTTCAAAATGCAAATCTGAGAAATGAATCTTAATCTGGGTCTTGAAAGTAGATGTGTAAATTAAGAAAGTGACTAAGCTTCGACTCAATATCATTTAGCCATAGTTCATGCCAACCAGTCTTAGTCTGAGTTTGGGAGATTCTTGAGTTGTGTATGGTATAAAAGTGACCAGGTTCAAGCAAAGCACGATCCAGCATAAGTCATGACAGGCAGAAACCTCATGATTAAATCCATCTCAATATTACAAGGAAATCTCCTAAATCGTTCTTCACATGCAATGTTGTGCTCCAGAATCAAGTATTCAAATCTTCAGGCAAACGGGCTTGGATTAAGATTTTAATTTTCACCCAGTTTAATTGAGAACGTGGTGCCATACTTTGATTTGCATTTGTTTTTTTTTTAATTCCATAACATGCAATTTGATTCCACTGAATTTTCATCCTTGTTTTTCAAGATATTAAATGCAGTCTCTAACCTTGAGGCAAATTTAAATGTCTGTCACTTTGCTTGAGATGCTATGCCTTACTCAGGACTTCCATGATCATGAAGGATGAAGCAATATTGGATAGAAGTGAGAAGTGGAAGCTTTGATTTGTAGCCTTGATAGCATTGGTGTCAGTTGTGGTCTGCAGCCCCAGTAGAGAATTCACACTCTTTACAGAGAGGTTGCCATTTATCAGAAAGCCCACAAACACATAAAAAACAAATAGTCTTAGCTATTTTTGTGTTTTTATGCCACTTTAAAATTCTTCGGGCCATTTAGTTCATGCTTTCCAGAATATAAATACACTCAATGAGCAATACACCATTGCAGAAAGGAATGATCTGCAATTTGTTTGACCATCTATCTTAATACTTAATTTGAAGTCAGCTTGCTGCTTAACTGGAAGTACAGACAATATTCATACTCTCGACACCCAGATGAAAATCCCACATGATGTTTAAAACTTAACAATTTAAATTGTATTTTCAATAACTAGTACTCAGTTTAATAACCGATTAATTATCAGTCTGTAAGCTTTGATAACATTAATCCGAGTTGGTGGACCTGGCATCTTTATGGTATGTCAGACCTGACAACTTGATGCTATTCCAGGCTTTGGTCCTATCCATATAAGGTTTCCCCTGGTATACTCTGATCTGGATGTTTGCCATCATTCCCACCAACCCTTCCTTTATTACCTGAAGCTAAATCCCTATTCATGCCATTGGTCAGGCCTAAGTAAATTTCATGATATGATATTATAAATACAGGTTCAAAATTGTTGAATATTAATCTTTCGATTTCAATACAGTGATTTTACAACAACAACAACAACAACAAATAAAAATAAAATAAAATTAAAAAAAAAAAAAAAAAAAAACTTAATTAAAAAAATCAATATATTAATTAATTGATCTTGGGGATTGTGAATATGGTTGGTGCAGTGCAAAGATCTATTTAATCAGACAATATTTTTACAGTATTGGATCAGGTAGTATTAAAGCATGACCAATTTGTAGTATTTCTGATCATTGATATGCAGGAACAAATTGTTGTTTGGCCTTAAACTGTGTACAAATAGGCATGGGAGAACCTCTTATTTGTATGCAATGGCTAGCCCAATCAAATGCCTTGAGGGTTTCACCTTGCCATATGCTGGCCCATACAAAACATGACAAGCTCAGATGTCTCAGTACAGATAGATCCCTGCTCATCCTGCTGGCCCACTAGGTGGCGCTCCGTGAACATAATACATGATCCCTGCTCGTCCTGCTGGCCCACTAGGTGGCGCTCCATGAACAAAATACATGACCTTGTTGTGTTGTTGGGACCCAAGTCATGAAGCGAGGAATGTGTAACAAACATTTTCAAGCATTTGAAACATCAAGGATTTGAAATTTATCGTTAGTTTTTGTCAACATGACTAAGCATTGCTGAAGATGTGAGAAATACATTATCTCTTGTCAAAGACTCTTTGCTCTCAAAAACAAAAGATAAAGGAGTTCATAATACTGAACATTTATCCCTAACATTCTGGTGATACAACAAACATGATATTCAATGCCATAACCACAGTTAATCTGCGTTATTTCTGGAGGTGCTATATTTAATTTTGAAGCAGATATTTAGTGATGATGCATAGACATGACCAAGTTATATCATTCCATGTCATGTAAAAGCCAACCATTCACAAATAGAACTATAAAAGGACTGTGATCTCATTTGACCATTTGTGGAAATTTTGGCATATTGGCATGTGTGTGTCTTTGTTTTGTCAGCAGTGTCAATATTGGGTAAGCAATGTATTTTAGGTCCCATTGGCTATGTCAGTATGCAGTAAGCATGGTACATTTGGTGCCATTGTCTGTCAGTATACAGTAAGTGTGGTACATTTGGTGCCATTGGCTATGTCAGTATACAGTAAGTGTGGTACATTTGGTGCCATTGTCTGTCAGTATACAGTAAGTGTGGTACATTTGGTGCCATTGTCTGTCAGTATACAGTAAGTGTGGTACATTTGGTGCCATTGTCTGTCAGTATACAGTAAGTGTGGTACATTTGGTGCCATTGTCTGTCAGTATACAGTAAGTGTGGTACATTTGGTGCCATTGTCTGTCAGTATACAGTAAGTGTGGTACATTTGGTGCCATTGGCTATGTCAGTATACAGTAAGTGTGGTACATTTGGTGCCATTGTCTGTCAGTATACAGTAAGTGTGGTACATTTGGTGCCATTGTCTGTCAGTATACAGTAAGTGTGGTACATTTGGTACCATTGGCTATGTCAGTATACAGTAAGCGTGGAACATTTGGTACCATTGGCTATGTCAGTATACAGTAAGCGTGGAACATTTGGTACCATTGGCTATGTCAGTATACAGTAAGTGTGGTACATTTGGTGCCATTGTCTGTCAGTATACAGTAAGTGTGGTACATTTGGTACCATTGGCTATGTCAGTATACAGTAAGCGTGGAACATTTGGTACCATTGGCTATGTCAGTATACAGTAAGCGTGGAACATTTGGTACCATTGGCTATGTCAGTATACAGTAAGTGTGGCACATTTGGTACCATTGGCTTTGTCAGTAGAGCATAAACAGCGTATTTTTGGAGTGACTGGCCTCTGTTTCCAGTCAGCACAGTGGGCTGTGTGTCACACCAGGGAGACTATTATAGTAGTGTTGGTCACACTCATGCCACCCCAGCTGGGAGTCAAGCAGAAGAATCAATAATCAGGGCTTTAAGTATGCTGCTCTGGTTAGCAATACAAATCCACTCTGCTCTTAACATCATCTCAGTGTTGTTGTTTATCTGTTTGCTGATATTGTCCAGTTACATTGTTAGTTACACGTCAAGGGCATAAAAAATCACAATGTCCACCAAGTTATCCCTTTGATTGACTGAGTTGCAGCCCCCTCCTTGAAGCATGAAAAAGGGTCATAAGGGATGGTAACAGTCAATATCTTTGATAACATCATCATTAAACAAAACAAAAAGTAATCAGAAATTTTAAAGATCAGATAGAAAAAAAATCATGAACAGTGTGCGAGTTCCTTTCTTGGATTGAGAATCTCCCGTTGATATCACAAGATATTGATAAGTGATCATTCCGATTTCTGACTTCTAAAGTTTAATTAATATGGATGGTATTCACCAGTTGTCACCAGTATATTATTGAACATTTATAAATCTGGTTCTCATATAATTTCCAAATTGGAAAATGGTTGCACTTCTGGTTTGGTATAAAGTATTGAACAAAGGAAATAAAATGATTGACATGTGAAACTGTTTTGTTTATGCCATTTTAAAACTGGACAAATATTGATTAAAATAATGTCATGATTGACAATAGACTATCGCTCATGGAAACATAAACATATATTTATCTTTATTGATCACTCCATCACTAATTCACAGAGTGAATATTGATATTTGTTTAATTTCATATTGCTCCCCGCATTAAGCATGTCAAGTGCATTTATTTTGAGAGTTCATAAATTGTGAGTTTTCATTTTTCATTCAAAGTAATGAAAAGTTGCGCAAAACCCAAATACAATCCTCTCTTGACTCTCAATCCGATTTTAATTAGCGTAGTTTCTTTTAAATACATGCCATTCATGATTCATGATAAAAGCTGGTTAATATTACTTCTGATTACCTCTGGCAAACAACTCATGTTTCAGTATATCAAGAAAATGAAAATCAATTAATACTTTGAAGTCCCCAGGTTAACATGGGAATTACTCCCTCTTCAGCAAAATATGTTATCTCGCATATAATAATATATATATTTTTTTATAAAAGAAATCTTATGTTCAAGTTATTCAATAATTTTGCAATAGTGGATAGAAAAAAAAATCTTGTGTAATGATATTGTGACTAATGTAGTTCTTTAAGGAAGACAAGCATGAATTTAATGGTTGCAAATTGATTGAATTTGGGTGCGAAATTCATTTGAATTTAGCAAACAATAGCATTATGATGAAGACTAACTGCGAGTATAGTTGAAGTTAGATGGGTTCACATCTCATGACAGAAGTAGATTACTTTATCAGTTGTCAGTTGCCATGGTTACCATGGTCTCACCTGATAAATGCGCACCATGGAGGCATCCTCTGCTAAGTGTTTGATTGTGTTGCTTTCTCCGAGATGATGAGAATGGCATGACATTGCCTGTCATTGTCAACCCGTCAGCCCAGGCCCGTTCCTGTTCACTTTAAACCACAGCCACATCAAGCTTTGCAGCAACCTTGCCGTCTCTTTACTAACAGCCGGCATGTTTGTTGGCTTTACAAAGTAAATATGCAGTTTTAGATTAGTGTTCAAGCATTCTGGTCATTTAATATTGCCGATCATGAAGTAAAAATGTCACCAAAATGTTAATTCACGACAAAGTGAGGTCAAATGTCATGATTCAAATGAAGTCAAACAGGACTGTTACAGGAAACCATTGATTTTGTCAAGCATACCTTAGGTAACTGCTTGACCATATCTATACCTGACCAGTGAATGTCAGGGGCTTCATTCGCTGATGACCATTTCCCATTTGTGGGCAGTTGGTTGCATCAGTGGGTTGAATGAGAGCACAGATCACAGCATGGCTGTTGTATATATCCAGATTCTGCCATGTTTCAGATGACTATGAGTATGCTAATAATAGTCACATGAAAGCCCACTGTGACCATATACTACCACACACCCCCAGTCCAGCAAGACTTTATATAGTCATTGATATGCTAAGTGCACATATGGCCATATGTGTGAAAATGATTCTGAACAATTGCTACAAACAGAGCAAATATATTTTTGCATTCAAATGAGTGCTGTCCAAACATGCAGCTTTGCATTTCAACTCCTGGCCATAATAACAATTAAGCTTGCCTTCATTTGGATGATAATTTGGATACTTCTCTGGTATCATTTGCAGCCATATTTTTTTTTTACAAATATACAACAACAAATGGCATCAAATAGAGTGGGCTTCATTCAGGCATTAGTATATGGACAACAGGGCTATATTGTATCAACAGGTTCAAAAAAATTGAACCCAATATTTTTGGTTCAAAATCGGTGTTTAACACCAAATTTGAACCAAAAGTATTGTATGAAGGAGTTCAGCACCAATTTCGGGTTCCAGTTCATGTTTTGAGCCCATTATGCAACAACAATATTTCAGGGTGAAAATCTGTGTTCAACACCAATATTGGGTTCAAACCAGGGCTTTTTGCTTAGATTTCAAGTGTGTGTTTACATCTCAAGAGTCAAGGCATGCCCATTTCTGTTTTAAGAACATTTTCAAGCAAAAATATTTCACTCACCCACAATTTTGTGCTTAGATTTCAAGCAAAGACCCCAGCTTTCATGGATGCAATTTTTCTTGCTTATATTTTGCATTGAATATTCTTTATGAAAACGGCTGCAAAAATGCTTTATTGCCTGTCAAATGCATCACAATGTGAAAATATTGCACCATGATGTCACATGAGTGCCCAAAACACTGGTAAAATGTTACAAAGTGTCCCTTGTAGACTTTGCAAAGTAAATCCCTTCAGAATCCCAGTGTAACGAGTACAGAAAGGTCAAATATCGGAGAAATGTAAACATATGGGCAATTCAGTGATTTGGAGCAAATATTAGAACATAACTGCCAAATATTGTTTTTTTTATGAAAAAATGCATAGGAATTCAAAATTGTTAAATTCAATGTTAAATGATGTCAAAATTGTATCGACAAACGACATGAAACTGAAGTGCAGAAGATGTTTGGTTCAAAATTAACTCAATATTCCTGTAAAGTTGTACAGTTACAGTGTGTATTTTTCAATGGGGGAAAAACAACATGTAAAGATTGGACTGTTTAATAGGGTCACTAGGAGTTCAGGGATTTCAAGGATAGATACAAGGATAGTTGCTCAGATTCTTTGTTAAGATTTGAGCAGTCTTTCCATTTAATATATTTGCAACTACAAGTATGGCTTTCAGAAATATTTATATCACTGTATTTGTATTGGCAAACTCCCCCTGCATACTTATGTGTTAAGAGAGTGATGCTGTCCTAAAAGTTGTTGATGAATATTTCTTGACTTTGTTATTTGGAATCTAATCAGGCAATATTTATGTGTGACTCTCTCCTTCCATTACTCAGCTGAAAATATATCTGATATATAATCCTCCTCATTAGTGAACCACACCAAAACAAACACAAAAATAATAGCTTCACATACCAAAAGATTGAATAAATATCATAAATGAGCAAACAGATGAGAAGATGTGTGGGAGTAATTATGTAGAAGATAATGCTTTTAACAATGGGATTATTGATGGTGACAATAATATGATAAATGTTAGAATTATGCTAATGATCAGTTTACACACTCAGCACATGTCCAGAAAAACCTACACAGTCAGCGTCATTTTGCACATAATTGATGCAAGGCTATGTGTTTTGTTCATATAATGACGTGGAAATCTGCTACAACAGCTGTTGAGCTAAAGCGTTCTTCAGGCTAGGGATCAGCTGGTGATTGCCCCACAGTGATCATCATACTCAAACAACGATGGTTATGTCACCTGTGTATTCAGGGCAGATTATTTGAATACAAAACATTTATATAAATCAATTCAAAAGTAGTGATAAAAATCCCTGGGCATGCTTAGTGTCTTACTTTAAGAACAGGCTAATGGCAAACCATTTTCAGATTGTTTGAGATTCCCAGAACACTTTGCGACTTAGTTTATCCTATCTCTAAGGTAAATATCATCTTTAGAAAATGCCTTGACATGCCATCTGTTTCACCCCTCCCCAGGACATGTCTTTTTTGACAATTTTTTGACATGCCAATTCTGTCAAGAGTTTGAAAACAACAAAACAAATTCAATACCCCTTTCAGGCAAGAGTTTGAAAATTTCCCCCTGGATGTGCTACAGGTGGGCTGGAGTGAGAAACCCCCCTAGACATGTGTCTGATGTCATGGTCACTCACCTCACATGCAGATGTCTCTCCAGGATGTAAAACTCTGCCAAACTCAATCCTTCACCTCTGATTTTATCTCTGCCAACTTCTGTCACCAATTTGAATAGAGATATTCAATACTCATACCAAATCATGAATGCCATATCAAAATGTACAATCACAATTTATTTCAAATATATTTATTTTATGATTTTTGTGATCAGGTTTAGCAGGTCTTGATATAGCCAATTTGTTTCTTCACTAAATGAGATCAGACACAGTGATTATAATGTACCACAGGTTCACTGGTATGTCAGACCAAAAAGAGTCACGCAACAGTCTAACATGATGAAATTGAGTCACAAATCGTCCCTATGTAATCTCATTCAGCACTGACTAATTATATATTTAGATATGTGACCTGGTTTGGAATAGTTTGATCTCTTTCCAAGATCTTGCTCTTTGGATAGGAGTAAACTGATAACAAGGCATGATGAGCATAATGAGCTGTACAACTCTCTGTGATACTTGATGTCTTTCCTTGCCGTGGAAGGTCTATAGACTGACAGGATATGGAGTAAACACCCTTACCAGTGATATATGTAAGCTGTGTAAATAAGACAGGTGTTAAATACAGATAGGGTGAACGTCAGGAGAATCTGAGGTGGCTGCAGTGCAAGTAGTGGACTACTGTGTACATTCTCTGCTAAGGAAGCCAGCCGAGAAATGTATACATTGGCACAGCGCCCTCTGTACACAAACTATCAGAGTTCACATCAGTTTCTGACACAGATCTGGCAGATTACCAGGCCATATTTCCTGTGGGATCAATTATCTTTTTATTGTGTCAATCTGGTGAGAGCGGTATCTGAAGACATAGATAGTATGATTGGTTGTGCTTTTTTAATTGACAATGTAGTAATATGAGATAGGATGGAGCTTTCCAAAGTCCACAGGAACATATCAGTCAGACAATACAAGTCTGTATCTAAAAATGTACTTCAGTGTGCAGCATTTACAAAACGGGACTTTGGTCTCAAGTGTGCTCCTGAAAAAAAGACAAGCAGGGATGCTATTCAAATGCTTGGTAAAATAGCAGCTTTAATTATTTTATTCTTGCTGTTACAAGGTGTGTCCATTCACTGTCATTTTTTTTCCATCACCAACTTGGGCCTTGTTTCGATAATCAGACAGTGATTTTGCACACAACTGACAGTCAGTCTGACATTTGAGATACACATTTATAATTACAACTACTGCCTATTATTTTAATCATATTGAACATATATTTATATGTGGAGTCTACTAATGTTGACTAATGTTTGGTTTATTTTGTATATTTGCAGCATAGACAAGGTGCCCAAGATTTCATCTCCAGTGCTGGTGATTCACGGAACAGAGGATGAGGTGATCGATTTCTCCCATGGCCTCGCCATCTACGAGAAATGTCCCCGCACCGTGGAGCCACTGTGGGTAGAGGGCGCTGGTCACAATGATGTAGAACTGTATGGACAATATCTGGAGCGATTAAAACAGTTTGTATCAGTGGAGTTGCCACTCAATTGACAGATGGAGGCTCTGGTCTGACTGGATCTGGAACAGGGCAAGAACACTCAAGATGGGCAACTACTAGAACAAAGAAATCACTTCTTCCGATGACAGTGCTGGGTCTTAACGAAGCTCTGTGATTGGTGTATGCGACATGATATTGGACTGCTCAGTGAGAGAATGTTAATATCTAGAACTACCGAGCTCTGTGATTGGCAAGTTTGACACATAACCCATACTGGACAGTGCGAGGACATAAATATCTTGTGCGAGGATGCATACGTGCGTGAGCGAGTGAATCTTGTTATTCGATGAAGTCAGCTGGAGCATTGACGTTCCTATAAACTCGCATACTTAATCCACATATACTGCTGAACAGCCTCTGTGGAGTCAAATTGGAAATCCCTATATATGATATTGCCTTTATTGAATAGGGTGCTCCAAAATGTGGGTACATGCAAAGACCAACAACTTATTTGCACCATATTTTTGTGGGATACCCTATGTTTATATCAGTCACCATGCTCTTATATAGTTGGAATTGGAAAGAGCACATTGATTTCTCAGAATGATCACCAGGCTTCACTAATGTATGATCAAATTTCTAGAAATTGAGACATTTGATAAATTGATTTTCTGAAATGATTTTAAAAAAAATCTCTTTTGAAATGGCATTTGAAATTAATATTATGATATCAATCTTTTTGTGCTGAGAGGAAATGTGGTGATTTCTGAGAAATTGTTTTACCTTTCATTCTCCAAGATTAAAGAAAATCATCGTCTCCACTTCTGAAAGGAAGTGATAAACCACATAAAATTTATTTTTTGTATCATAGAGAAAAACTTAGGCTTCACCTCATTGGATGGACCTGATCAACTCTGTAACCAATCAGAGGCACTGTTACTGTTGGACTTTACAAAAACACGAGAGGATTTAGTAACATGAACTGTGATTGGTTGCTTCATCACATCAGATGCAAGATGATTGGATGAGAGCTTTTGTTTGAGCTTGATATATATGGATACATGTTTTCCTCAATTCTATAAATAAATTGGTGTACAGTATTTATTTATGTTGCAAATTAGAGTATATCAAACTAACAACTTATTTCTGAATATGTATATCATTATATGTGTATATTCAATCTTATATTTAGTTGGCAGCATATTTGGTGATCCCGGACATCTTTTGATCCAGTTTGTATAAACACGTGGTCCAGCAAACATTTCTTGACAATTTTGTCTGAAAAAAGGCACTAATGACAAATGTTGACTTTCTCCACTGGTTGGGGCATGAATGTCCATATAGGTGATTAGGCTAAATTGTTGATCATGTTCATGGAATTGGCTTTATGATTAGCTGAATCAGTGCAGCTTAACATCTCTATTAATTATTATCATTCATGGCCACACAAGTTCATACTGTGAACAACCTTGGTGAATGGAACTTTATCATATTAGACATATGTTCAGACATGTAAATGCTGAATAAGGCCTCAAAATCAGAAATGATTGTGACCAAATTGATGTCTGGACAAGACTTATTGATGAACAATAATAACATCTTTTTACCTATTGGCTCAATTTTGAGTACCATTCATATTTAAAAAATACAATTCATAAACAAATTATTTTTGCTAATAAGTGACCACTGCCTATTGCTAGTAAATTTCTTTTATTTATAGACTGATCTCCTTTATCATAAATATGCATTGTTATTGTATAATTTCCACACAAACATGCACCTGCACTGTTCTTTTGTACTAATTGCATATTTAAGCTTATCAAATGTTTCAAGGTGTTTATAATTGTCTCGAGATATTGCATTTTGGTTTCGCAAATGATCCAGACATTGCTCAGACATTATCATGTTTATTCACTTCAAACCAATACACTAAAATATTCATGATCTAAAGAAGATGGGCACATCAAACATTTAAAATCGTGTGCATCAAATACCAACATATACAGTGGTGCCACCTAGTATTTTTATGATGATATGGTGCTGACATCTGGTGGCCCCAGCATGTCACTCCTTTGACTTTACTATCATCATCCAGTCCTAATTTTGTGAGAGTTTATATTGCAAAACTAGACAATGTTATTGCCCCTTGTGAACAAATGCTTACCCATGCTCAGCGTTTGAACTGAGATTGTATTCACAATCCTAATCAAAAATATAATTTGCTTTGTAAATGATCTTATTAACAATACAAATTTTTGATGACTTTGGTTGTAGAAGACAGTTTGTTGTAGAGATAATCATGATTTTTAAAGAAGTTTATTTGGATCAGAATATTTGTGGTACAAAACAATTTCTGTGTGCATTTGTAAGACTTTGGCTTCACCTAAATATATAAGTTCACCAATAAAATATAGATAAAGGTTTTGAATTATTTATAATTTGTGGTGTTCCTATGTACTCTGTACAAGTGCTTAACAATTGAACCTTAACATTCATTCAATGTGTTTTTTTGGATTCCAAACAGGTTTTCTGCTTGGATCCATCAATGATATTATGATACTGTGACTGAGAAAAAAATCAAAGATTAAAGCCAACTTAAGACACAGTGGCTCCAAATGGGAAAACAAAAATTAAGAATGCATGTTGCCACCCCATGGGTCATCAACAAGTATGTGAGAACATTTCAACCATTAGGAGTTATACAGATTTCGTTGTCTATATACAGGACAAAATACATGTATGAGCAAGTGAGCTGCCTAGCAAAAAACCTTATTTTGTTCTGTCTATAAAATAGAAGTTTGGACCAACTCTTTATGTGAAGTTCTGCATTTGAGGATAGAGTGGATACAGAGGGCACCACTTATAGTGGTTATCATCACAGGCTTGTTTTTAACATAATTATTTCCTAGTTATTCATGAATTGTTTAAATTAGCATAATTTGAATTAGGATGTTTAGCATTTTTGATTAATAGCAGGTAGGATAAAAATGTTAATTTTAGTAATGTTTAGATGGATAATGTATGCATGCAAGTTAAGACTGAAATGAAATATTCAAACAAAAATCAAATGATTACAGTTATATGTGTTCGATTAGAAAAAATATTTTCTTTTTCACTTTTTATGTACAGAAAAAAAATATCTATATAAGTTGTAATGGTTGTGAGAACCTTGTTACCATGGATGTGGTTGTTTGTCCCGGACACTCCAGTCAGATGCTTGCATCTATTGCAATGTAAGTAACTGACTGGAGGGTGAGTTGGGAACTCAAAAATGTCTTGGTGATGAGCAGAATCACCACCAGGTGGATGAGGAGGTATTGGGGTTCATTATTTGCCATTCATTATCACAATAAGGCCAAACAAAAAAGGTTTTTGTTTCTCAAATTTGGAAGAGGTGTTTTCTTGTTGATATTCTTTGAGATTATCATATGGCTTTTCTTGGGTATTAAACAACCAAAGGGGAATGGTATGGCAAGATAAAATCCTAAGAATAAATAACATTTTTTCCTTGGCCTTATCATTCTTGATGTGCATATTCTTGATGTGGTTTTTGAGTGTGTTGAATATTTGTATCATCTACATTTTGTATTATAATATGAAAATAACCAGAAGATTTTAAAGATGGGTGGGATATAAATTGTATATTTGTGAGGCTACTGGGTAAACGTACAAGCATTTTGTACATTTGTTCACTTGTTTATATTGAGCTAATCTAACTTTACTAATGGTCAAAGTCAAGTCCGTTTTATCTAATTTTCTTACACTTATAATAATACTACTATGAGGATAATAGGTTTTATCAACAACAAAAAATTGTTGATTCTCAACAAGAGTATTTCTATATATAGACACAAAATTGTTACATGATTATTGAAAAACATGAGCATCAATATCAAATATGTTTTTGTCATTTTCTGTCAGTTTACTAAGCATATTTGAGCAGTTTAGTTTCCATACTGTGCTGCCACCTGGTAGAAGTTATCATATCAGGGTATGGTTGCTTGGGCAAAATACTACCCCAGATCCATTGAAGGAACACCATTTTAACTGACTTGGCAAATTAAAAATAAACTTGTCACTCATCAAGTTCATGAAAAGGATAGTTCTGTTTCAAATAATGAATCTCAAAATAAAATATTTATGATCAATTTTTAATTTTGTGGTGATATGGAACAGTTTTGGAATTATCTGAACGGGGTTTGCTATTTTTAACATATAAATTTTTGACAGTTTTAGTAAAATATTATTTACAGCTGCAAGAATTGAGGAATTTGACTGGTTAAACTTGATATATTGTTAATATCATTAAATATTGAAAATAGTTAAGCTTCTCCAAATCAAATTGTACAAACTTTCAATGAGAGGTGAACAAAGTGGACAGTATGTAAATTCTCCAAATAACGTTTATCATGTATATGATTATTATATATGTATGTATTGTAAAATAACATATTTTCAAAACATGTATGGATTATTTACTATATTTGCATTATAATCGGGGCCAAATAACTGGTAAAATCAGCAAGATTACAGCAAATGTTGTATAATTCTACAGTGAACTGTACAGACACACTGAATGGCCACATTTTTGCACAGCATATATTATGAATTATGACAAGTATCAATAAAGACAATAAGTAACATTTAAGTTTGTTTTATGTTGTTGTTATTATGCTCAGTATAGCATCTCGCCATTCAACAATATGACCTCCAGTACACCCATATCAAGGAATATATTAGACCAGGGGAAAAAAGCTGGTTTCTGATCACTTCCAATCCCTTCAAAACAAAAAACCAGGCACAGCTTTAAACCTTAAACGTATAAGTGGACATATTTAAAACAAACACCTTCCCTACCCCCATCCAAATTACTGTTACATAATGCCCATTATTAATATTATCCCTGAATATATGTCTACTTCTCTATACTGCCAATAACCTTTACTGAAATATGGCAATATTTTAGCTACCAATGACATATTCCAATGTCTTCATTATCACTTTCTTACTGTAAACCTACATTTTGACATTAAAAAAAAAAAATACCAATCTAAGAAAATAAAATTTATATGGGATTATGACTCCCAAATGAATACCAAGCCAAACCTTTAAGGGGAGTTGTTATTCTATTCTATGTAAAGAATATTAATAATATATGCTGAAGACTTTAAATTGGTTTGTTTGGATTTCACATCACTTTCAACATTATTTTATGAGGCCTACTTGTAGCAGATATAGTGCTGCCTCACAGAATTGTCATGACGCAGGCCCTTGACATGACAACCCACCCAGTTAGATTTATGGACCTCATTTCATATGTGTACTGAAGACTTTGAGACTCTTTACTCTTCTTGTAACCTCGTGTTTCTATTTCTAAAAAGTGAATGGCAAGCATGTGTACAAATATAAATAATGTTACATCTTTTTACCCTTCAGTTTGCTGAATTAAGATTTATTGATTATCTCAAGAAAAATACATATTTTTAAATGTGCTCTGAAGATAGAAGCTAAATTAACAAATAAATTCTTGTCAAGTGAATTTTATGTTCATTTACAACAAAAATTTTCTTTTAACTATTTGCCATTAGACATTTTCTTTTTCGCTTTGAAAATGTCACAAATGATAATGAATTCTTGTGACCAATGTTTGAAATATTTTGTTACCATTTGCACACAAGTGAAAAATACAACATGTTTTCGGTCTGGTTATTTCAAATCAAATTTATTTATGTATATTGAAAATATGAAAACATCTTGAGGTGGCCATACAGAGATTTTGAGAGATTTTCAATCAACTTAGAACCACCACGTTTAGTGCTTTTACAGCTTGGCTACCACAATCACAAGGGATTTTGTCATCAATATAATACCTGTAAATGTCATATATCCCATTAAACTTTTAAATCCCCCACACCTGTTAGTATTTCACCCTCAAAGTCAGATATGATCTCATCCGGAAAAAATATGTCATGTTCACTATTTTTTGGCACATTTTGAGATCAAAGCAGAATTAGGTTAAACTTTTTTCAATATTCTTATGTGATCCTCATACCTAATAAATACCTTGGCACAATAATTGTTCAAATAGCTCACTCACACAGTATCATAGTAGACTGATGGAAATAAATTCTTTTGAATCAGCAAAATTCTAAACCTTTAAATATATATTTTGCTGAGTGGCATATTGATACACACATACAATATGAATAATGTTCAAAGCATTCAATTACTATAAACTGACACGTAACAATCAGAAAAAAAAATCTTAGTCATGGATATATTCATTATCATACAGATATTTACATCCATTCAAAATAAATATAAACTTCATATAAAGATAAATATGTCTTGGTCACAGATTCCTGGGTTAAACATGACAAGTTATCCTGTAATTTTCTCAAAATCAAAGATTAATTGGTGAGATTTTTTATATGATGAAACTTGGTACTTAAATGCAAGTCATATATTTATCTTAATTCTAAAATAAATTTTGCAGTTTTTTAAGCAAAAAAATGATGTAAATCAATATATTTGACCACAAACCTACAGAGGATGATAAAACATGGTAGAAATCAGAATCAACAAGTGCAGAATTGGAAATGTAGACTTTGTTTGGTCCATCTTGATCTCATATTTTTAGTTTCTGCTTTTACTTCTACTTCGACTTCTTTGTCTGTGCCGGTTGTCTCTGTCCCTGTACTTGCTCTCCCCTCTGTCATAATCTCTATCTCTTTGAGGTTGACCTCTTTGTGAAAACCTGTCCCTTTCCCTATCTCTGCTTCTTCCACTGTCTCTATGGCTATAACTTTCTCTCTCCTGATTTGAGGAATTTTCACTGAACCCGAAGTCCCTTCTTTGATATCTTGAGCCATCCACTATGATTGGTTTCTTGAATGGCCGATCCCTTCCTCCGAACCTCAGCTGTCCTGCTTCCTTCTTTCCTCCGAATCCTCCGCCAAACCTGCGGGGAACCCATCCTTTTAGCTGACGCTCATGTTCAAAATCTACCAGTACTTCATGCATGTCAATTCTCATTTTGTGACCATCTCTATAGGCCCTCAAGGCATCTTTTTCTTTTGTGTATTCAATAAATGCATAGCACTTTGAAAAGCCTGTCACTATATCCCGGATGAGGCGTAGTTCATGAATACTTCCATAATAGGAAAATGAATCATGCAGAGATTTCTCTGTTGTTTTCGGATTTAACCTGCCAACGAATACAGTACATTCAGGTTTCCCCTGAACCCCCTTATTTGGTTTATATTTTGTATTCAGGGCACGGATGACAGCCCTGTCGTGTGGCACTTGATCTGTTCCGTCAATGCTGCCGGACATCAGAGGGTCATAGGACGTGGCAAGCGGCGACCATCCATCGCTGTATGACATGACTCTACTTTCTCATCAATCTCCAACTGAAGCAGAAAGCAAAAAAAAAGTGTTTGAAGTCTTTTGCCACTAAAACCATAACAGACAGTGAAATAACCATTATTTTTGTTCTGGTAAAGAACACACATACAGAATTAAACATCCATTTTCAAACAACAAAAAATGTGAAAATGTGAAAAGAATGTCAACAAAACAGTGAACAGTTGACAGGTATAACGTCAAGTACCCTTCCCATTACTGTTAGGACCAACTGATCTATTATAGACCCCCTGCAATCTCTCCGACCAATGATTAAATATAGTGGAGTTGTACAGTTCTGGTTCCGGTAAAGTTGTACAGTTCCGGTGTGTACTTTTCAATGGGGAAAAAAACAACAACATGGAGATCGGCAATCGGCCTATGTGATTATTTCCCCCTGTTTGACATTTCACAATTAAAAGTTATTTGGGGTAAAACAGGAGAACTTATCAGCCAATTGGCCGTTGGCTTGATCCTGACTGACATTGTAACAGATGGATGCCTTACAGAATGTTACAAAATGATGTCATCAAGCCAGAATAATGGAGACGTTAACGCCTTTCCAATCTGTTGCCGGTGGTGCATGTTGAAGTCCTTCCTGTTAATTTTCACCACTTGAAGACATCACTGCCACTGCTGAAAAGCTCCAGACTCTCAGACTCTCTTTACATGTTCTTATAAATTGACAAATAATACGGAAATATATGAAGGCAAAAGCACTATTTTTTTTCTCAGGATAGCCCAGAAAACGTTACATTTTTTGTTGGAAATTACTCTTGCATGATTGTACATTACAGATCAGGCAGAAACTGAAGTCCTACTTGAGTATCAGTCAACAAAATTTAGGGGTTAAAAGCAAGACTCGTTCGTCATGACTTTATATACTTAAATTATTTTTTTGCGCTTGTTACAAGCAATTTGTTTAAGTGTTTGGCAACATTTCAAATTAAAAACCAACCTGTAGATCATAAAGTTTTCTTTGGAGCGTTGAAAATGTAGACAAAAAATTATTTTGATTTGATTTGTAATGTTGGCTACTCCACTTTTGTCTCGTGGGCACTCAGAACATTCACAGAAATTACTTCCCACGCGAGAGACCTCAAATCTGTGTAGCTGTTGCACTGCACGCCCCTACATCCATTCAAAACACTGAACAAAGTATGAAATCTTCAAGAAGGCTATTCCACCCTAAATGCCTTTTGCAATCCTCGGTAGCCACCTAAAAGTAGTTTCCCCTGATATCTTCAACCTGATGCTATCTATATCAGGAACCAAACAGAAGATTAATTTGCATGTAAGATTGTAAAACAAGCAAGATGTAAGTAAAACAAAATTTAAATGATAACAATATAACAGTCATACAGATATAATTAAAATGTATCCATAATAAATTAATTACATGCACAATAAGGACCATATGAACAATTATAATTGGTTATCATAAATCATATTGCCAATTATTTTAAATTTTAAATCATAGTGCCCCACCCCACTAAAAATCAACAAACATATTGGAAAAACAAAGCATCATATTAAAATTACATGTAACACTATAAATAAAACAAATAAAGTGTAAGTAAAACACAAAACATAACAATAAATCTAACTGTAGTAATTTCATTCTGAACTTATATAACGTGTGCAAATGCGACCTATATTGCAACAAACCTGTAAGAAAATATATTATGATACATGTATGTACTTCCACCATCTGCAAAGATAATGTAGAAAGTCAGTAACAATATATTTGTGAAATCTATATATCATGTATTTTTAAAATGGGCATTTAATTTGTCTATCTTAAACCACCATATTGTATATATGCATTATGTATTCTGCAGTTATTGCATGGAAGTTCTTTTATATTTTCAGATCTCATATTCACACAATGTACTTGATTACATTTATCCTTTATCATCAATAAGGACACTCTGCCTTAACCCACCCTGTTATTGTTTTGTATATAGTACTGCAATACAATGTTCAGGCCCAGTTCCAAGTCTGGGGAAAAAAGTGTGAGGGAGGCAAATGGTAGGTAGAAAGGTGGAAAATTGAAACAAATTTCAAAATATTAAGTATTGGTTGACCTTGAGCTATTTTCAAAGTCTGAGGAGCCAATTTTCAAAATCAGCTATTTGTGACATTTTTGACAGCTGCTTGGGGTTTATCTTAATGTCTAGGTAAAGGTCATGACCAGCATAGAATCAACTTTGGTTGCGAATGCTTTATTTTCAGAAAAATTACAGCAATATGGACAAGACATGATCTACTTATGAGGGGCTTGGACAAATTTTATTTTGCAGTGGTGGCTCCATTCAGCTTGCAATAAAACACAAGCAAAAACATATATGCATCCTCTAAACTGACTTAAGATCTATCATGTAACTTTGCTTTCAGAGAGTAAACCCAAACTTCAGTTCAAATGAGCTAGAGCTGCTTGTGAGCCTAACGGAAGAGTACAAAGATGTTATAAATGGCTCAAGCCGTAATGCTTGCTTTTTGAATGGAGCCAGCCAAGAGGATGCTTGGCGAGAAATCGCCAAAAAAATGAACGGCTCTGGTCCAAATGGTGTGTGATATCATGTAACATGTTTGTTGATGCCATCTAATCATTTTTTAAACTTTAATGTTGGTGCTGTTTTAGTTACATTTTGAATGATATATCCATGGACAAATGTGTAGAATATGGTTCCTGTTTACTATGCCATGTAAGTATGCCAAACAATAATACGTGTTGATATTTATCAAGACCTTGCATTTTATCAAAAACCAGATGATAACTAACAGACTGTTCCAACTAAATCTTTTCATGGTGCAGGAGTTATGTTTTGAGGCCCCACTTGTGTATGTGATTGTGTGCCTCTATCAATATATTATAAACCTATTTCAGTTACAGCAACAGACTTGACATGTGCTGACATGCGCCATTTGATACTCGATAAATCTCAATAAAGCTCAATAAGGCACTCATAAATACATGAAGGTTTGGAAAAGCTAGTAACTAGGATTGAATATAAAATTAACCAACCTGTGAAACATTCAAACGACTGCAGAATTGCGAAGAAAAAAGTCCAGGATGTTTTCAGAGGTCAAGTTGAAGGTAAAGTTTACCACTTTATAAGTCGTAAACATATAACAAATATTTATCATACAAATCAAAATATTTCCTTAAAAGTCATAATCTCACAGTTGATTAATATTGTTATTTAAAGAATAAATTTAAGCTACAAAACCAGATTATACCTTGTTATTCTTTAATAACTTTACAGTATGGCATGATTATGAAGAGGAGAAAGACGACTGGGGAAGGGGGAGTTGGCTGGGTCCAGCTATCATATCTCGAAGAGAGAATTATCGGTATCGTGGGGAGGGAATGTGCTGAAGGTATGTTTCACTGATCCTACGCTTTCCTTAAATGAAATAACAAAGTAGTATTGTGGTTAATGTCTTCATCAAGGGTATAGTGTGCAATATTTTATTTTGTGTTATCTAATGCAGGAATTGACGGAGCCGTACAAAACATCAAAGGAAAGCCAGGTGAGTATATCGGAGATGGTGATAAATGCTTGATAGGCATTTAAATAATATAATTTTATAGTTTGCAAGATAAACCAGTTTGCAGATATCAAGAAAAATGACACACAAGGTGATACCTGTCATTGATTTTTGTATTATGACATGTATTTTCAGGCTTTTAACCAAATTATTATGTGAAGAGTAATAAAAAAAGTTATTATTTTAAGAGGTTAATTTGAATCATGCTGGATGTCTGGGGACTGACAACGCCACCCACACAAATATATATATATTATCTTTGTCATTGACCTCTTGTGTCTTTTATGTATCAGATCCATTGACAACCACTGCCATAGCCACAGCCACCACATCCACAGCCAAGGCCACAGCCAATGTAACAGCCACACCCCCATCCACAGGCACTTCTACCCGTAAGTGTACATCCTATATTATTCAGTTAGCAAAAGCTGATTTTCTACTGCATTTGCTGCTGTCACACTTTATTTTCTTCCTCATTCAGTAATGCTTGGACTTAAAGACTAGATACTGTAACATGATAATATGTTGGCCTGGGATATTTTTGGTTTGAACTATTTGTGATCTTTCAAGGTCAAGGTCGTGACCAACACAAGAGGACCTTTGCTTGTGAATACTATATTTTGTCCAGGAATAAAGCAATATCAATATTTATATTTAAATATATTAGCTGGAATACAAAAAAATATATCATTTCAGAGCATGCTACTACTCCAAGAAAGAGAAGAAGTGATCAGGTAAATATGTTTTCCTTTTGAGTGTTAGAACAAAGCACAGAATAATTTTTTGTCTTGCTTGCAGCTGCTGTTGCCAAGACTAAGATGTCATGTTCCATCTCACCATCTGTCTGTCCGTCCATCTCTCAATGTTTAGAGTCATGAGGTTTATGTTATTAGTTATCCAGATGAAAGTCATACTTCACTAAATAGTCACACTTTGGACATTTTGCAGAAATTTGATTGATGGATGTTGCAGTTAATAATGGTTGGATTATGCAAATTGATAAATGGTATTGTTATTAGTGATGAATTACATTCTTCAGAGACCATTCTTGCCTAAATGAACACTTTGAAAAAAGGTTTTGAAAAGAATGATTGAATATGAAATGGTGACAGGCGAGACCTTATTGCATATCTGATTTATATATGTTTAACTATAGTTAACTATTTAACTATGTTTAACTTGTATAACTGTTATTAAAATGAATTGCAGGATTCCTTTGAGAGTAAGATGTTAAAAAGTCAGGAGGACATCCTGATGGAGATGAGAGAGATCAAGACAGTAAGTATTTGCAAGTATTTGCAACATGATTGAAGTGAGGTATGAGTCCAAAAATAAAAGAATATAAATGCTGACAATATCTGATTTCCTAAATGAAATAATTATTTTTACCAAAATTCTAAAATAAATTTCATGAAATAGATGATTAAGGAGTCTCAGGTAATGGGTCTGCCCATCTATGTTACAAATAAAAAATACACATTGTTGGTTTTGTAGTGCATGCAACAACTGGTTCAAATCCAGAGAGATCGTCTCCACATTGAATGCAATAAAACGGAGACATCAATAAGCGAGTATGAATAGTTTTTCTGAATTATGAGAATAAACTTAATTTTGTTTAAAACAGTGAAACAAAATACAAATTCTCAAATGGCTTTGACATGTTTAAGAGAAACAATTACTTGAATTGGCAGAGGACTCTTTTATCTTTTAGCGTTCAAATTGTACATTCAATTGGAACACCACAGGAGGAACAGCCAGAACAAAAGTCAGAGGACGAGCTTGAGCTTGGTTTACTATCAGTAAGTACTGAAATACATCTGTACGTAACAAGAGTGATAACAAAATAATCCCTGAAATGTTTTTATATTTTTCCAATTATTGAAATTCAGCTATGTCAATGTCTAGATAGATCAACAATGTACAATGTAGCTTGGTCAATGTCTTGATAGATTAACAATGTACTTTATTGTGGTTAAATATATATATTTTTTAATTCTTTGCAATATATGTTGGTAGGGAATCTTCCAATTTCCACAGTGAAAAATCCCAAGGACAGAAAATATATATATACATATGTATATATTGTTTATGAAAATTCTCTTTTGTGTACAATAATGATAGCAATAAAATTTATAAATATTAACTAATAAAATTGCTTTGGTCAAGTTAATTATGTGTGTCATCACCACTGATAACTAACATTTAGTTATGCCAATTTACATATAAAGTGTTAAAATGTATTTATCATAAACTTATATAATAGCAACTGAAAAATCATCATCATCATCACCATCTTCAAATACATCTTCATCCACATCGTCAGGCAAGGGCACCTTTGCACGAACTGCCATATTATGAAGAACGGCAGTGGCAAGAATAACTTTGGAACTTGTTGCAGGCTTGAGCTGCAGCAAGCCAGTTGTTATGTGTAGGCACCTGAAATGTACATAGGCAAAACCAATTGTTTGCACGTAATGCAGTAATAAAAAATCCCTGTGTAGGAGTTTTTGGGGGTATTTATGTTTCAAAATTTGATATTACTGAGTACCACACACATGGCATATTCAAGAATGCATCAGATTTATTTAATAGTCATGCAATATTTACCTGAACCGACTTTTCCAAACTCCAATTGTACGCTCGACAACTGAGCGAGTACGTTTATGCACCAAGTTGTATCGCATTTCTTCCTCAGTATTGGGATTTGCCAATGGTGTCATCAAGTGCACAGTGAGGGGATAGGCACTGTCACCAATTATTACATATCGTCCAAAATTATCGCTTTCATCCCAAATGTGGGACATGCGGAGGACAAAACTGTCATGGTTTGATCCTGGGAAGCGTGCATCAATACTCGTGAATATCATTTTTGAGTCACATGTGACCTACAATACACAAAATATTCCAGATCAGTAAAAATAAATGCATTTTATTTGAAATCATTTCATGGTATTGCACATATGACTAACAAGATAATGTGTCAGTTTTAAATGTATAAAAACATCATTTTTTCACATTATATCCTTAACTATGACACTGAAAATCATCTTCAAATATTATTCTTTGTGCTTACTTGAGTATTGATTGAATGGCACGGTGACTTGTTTATATACATGTGTTCATCCTTTGATGGCCCAAGGATGTTAATATGGGTGCCATCAATTGCTGAAATTGTATCTGGGAATCCTCCCATTTCGCGGAAACCCCTGGACGCAGCAGCCATTTCCTCCCTGGAGTTAAAAGAATAGAAAGTTTATTTTTCATACATTATCTTTTATCTAGTACTAAAGAAAAACATCAGATTCAAACTAAAACAATGAGTGAAAGAGCTCACTGATTTCTTGGCAAGAAGATGTTGTCTGGCGGCAAACTGCATAAATACTCAGACACTTTTTCAATGATGCGGCATGTTGACGATTTGCTTATGCCATGGTGGTCTCCATGGCTCCTCAAAATACCACCTTCAGCGAAGAATCTAAATGCTCTCAGAATCTAGAAATATAATATAAAGAATTTCCATATAACTTAAGTTTCTATTTTGTGATGTGTAAATATTTTAGCATTACATGTCAATAACAAAAGGCTTACAGTTCTTGTTTTCAATGCACCCAAGCTAAATTCCCTTGACAATAAAAGTTTTGAATTATTCTTATCACTTGCTTTAGCTACCCAATTGAAATAGACAGTTTTTTAAAAACAATTTAAACATTAAATTGAAAGATGACATTTATCATGGTGATAGGTAGGGCTTTCTTTTGGTGGTAAAATTATCAAAATCGGATAAATACTTTTGAAATCTTGAGCAAAAATGTAGGAGAGAAAATAGCAGAAATTGGCAATTCTGTGTACTTGTTGCCAATTGCCAAAATCAGAACAACACATATTCAGCAATATTTTTTTAAAGAATGTAGACATTAAATTGAAAAATGACACTTATCATGGCTTTCTTTTGGTGGTGGAAGTATCAGAATCAAATACTCTTTGAGTTATCAGTAAATATGCAGAAATTGGTAAGATGTTTATTGTTCAAACACTCAGCCATAGTACTTGGGTGCCCCCTGGTGTAAAATCTGGTAAAACTTCAAAGTTTTTTAGGTCCAAATTTTTTGCTTGACAATTAGGGATTACAAAAAAAAACATGAGCAGCTGTGAGTAGCCTGCATCGTTATTTTACTCAATTCAGAATTGGAGATGGCTTTACCTCTATCACAAGACTTTCCCCAGGTAGAGTCAGCATAACCTTGTGTTATGTCCCTAAGGAATGCATGTGGGAAACAGTACCTCCTCACAAGCCACTGATCACTTACAAATCTTTCAACATTTTCATTCTCCACATAATCACGTCTTAATCCAAAAAATCGCGGTTCTCTCTGTCTTAAATAACCCCTAGCAGCAATTAGGATAGCCATATTTAGGACAATGACATGAACTTAGGACGGGGGGTAGGTGTCCTAAATATTGGAGGATTTAAGACACAACTTAAGACAGTCTTAGGATTGTCTTAGTTATTGAAACGGTCAGTGTCTTAAGTCGGCCATTTTTAAGACAAATCTTAAAGTTAAGACAATATCCTGGGATAAGACAGCTTATTGAAACGGTCCCCTGATAAATCTCCCTGTCTAACTACAACTTGGAGTAATTAGGAATGGAGGCGCAACGGTGCAAGATCAAAGGGGACGTCATAGATGCCGCCATGGGCATTGTTATGATGACGCCATATAGGTCAGGGCAAGCCTAAGTGGTCATTTCGTTAGCACTGTTAGGGTCCAACTGTAGTTGCAGTGGGTAATATTACAGTCTACTATCTGAGTTTAATAAAGTACAATGCTTTATGGGTACAAAGAGGCTATCGGTGTGGGGTTTAGCCTCTAAAAATGTAAAAAATCTCTGAAATAGCTATATATTGTATTAGAATATGCTTAAATTTCAAATATATGCATTAGGTCTGGTTTATCTTTGTACACATATTTTGCTAAAAAATAATGTCTTTTCCATAAGTCTGTGATGAAAAACATTTTTGCCCAGAAGATTTTTCATAGAATTACCATTTTTTTTCAATGCCCAATATAATCCAATGCACAGACTTTCTCATTGATCCCTGTGAAAAAAAGACCCCGGGCAAAAATTTGTTCATTGATATTACTGTATTTGATACTTGAAATCTACAGGAGAAGGGTGTACATTAATAAACAAACCAGACCTAATTGATAGTTAAAGTTCATTGCCAGTTATACTGACTTGAATGAGTTGGAATATTTTTTCCCATAGACTTTACATTATAACGGCCGTAACCTTGAGGTCACAATCTTTAAATGCTTATAAAATCACTGGTATTTAATATTTTTTCATGCAGTTTGCATTGCTGAATTCATATTCACTCATAGATTCAAACAATGTTGATTAAAGCTGAAGAACTGTTGATTTTCTCAATTTTCTTTGTTCAAGGTCATTTCAAGGTCGAATACTATTTTAAAAATATTTTGTATTTTAGGCATATATGAGGGTGCTGACATTTCTTTTAGCCTATCCCATGTATTTTTAGAGCTATATGACATGTCCAGTAAAGCTCAGGATGTGCAAGATATGAAAGTTTTGACGTTTTCAAAACCACAATTTAGAGCTACACATATCGCGAATGAAATGTTTGTTTATAAATCTTATTTCTCTGCTCCAAGTTTTGACGATTTTATGACGAGATTTTCAAATTCATATCATATTTATGAAAATGAATATAATTTCCGTTTTCCTCTCAGATTATCAGGAAATCATGTACTTTTTTTTATTATTTTTGTCTTTAAAGTTTATTTTTAATTATTGGCGTATATATTGGCAGATTGGAAAAATATACCATGTTGTACAGTAAAAAAAATACTATCAGAAAATGCAATTTATATTCCTGCCAATATATGCGCTGACATAGATTCTTTGCCTTATGAAATGTTATGTCATCATTTAAAATCAACAAAAAATAACAATAACAAAATGCAACAAGAATTTTATAAATGCTATATCATTAACAATATTTTGTTTTAAAAGTTTTTAAAAAGTAATATTAATAGTGACACATTTTTTAATAACATGTAAAAAAAATAAAAGGTTTGGAATATGCATTTTTCTTTTTTTCATAATATCTATTATTGAAGAAATCAGAACAGAAATGAACTGATTTATTTGAAGTAATTTTGGGTGGATGGTATTGTAAGCTTCAAAAGAGCAACTATTCTGTTTTTTTCTTTAAAAAAATAAACCAAAATGTGTTATAGTACTTCAATAAAACTTTGGCCAAATCATTTTTTAAAAATATGAATCTTCAATTTTTCACTGTTCTGAAGTCGGCAACTATGATAGGATCAAAGGATTTTGAATCCATTGTCTGAAAAATGCGTTGCTATGACGCCATAGCTCAAATTACAGCCGTTGCACCTCCATTCATAATTACTCCAAGCTACAACCATTTGCACTTGCCACCAGAGAGGACATATCTTGCCACCAGAGAGGACAGACTGTTCCTACCAAGTCCTGTGTATCAGGTAAGCCCAGTCGCAGACTGGTCCTCCAGGCCACTGTATGAATGAATGAATGGTGGCTTAAAGGCACATCAACCACTTAGGTTATTCAGTGCCTAAAAATGGTAAAAACATAAACGTTCTGACTAGATATATGATTTATAAAATCAAAATATGTAAATAATCTTAACAATACAACATATCAAAATCCTTTCAATATATCGGTTATATTGTTTGTTTGTTTGGGGTTTTACATCACTTTCAACATTATTTTAGTCATTTCATGATGAGACCTACTTGTAGCAGATATAGTGCTGCCTCACTGAATTGTTATGTCGCAGGTCCTTGATATGACAACCCACCCGGTCACAGAATGAATGAATGAATGAATAAATGGTTGCTTAAAGGCACATCAACCACTTAGGTTATTCAGTGCCTAAAAATGGTAAAAACATAAACGTTCTGACTAGATATATGATTTATAAAATCAAAATATGTAAATAATCTTAACAATACAACATATCAAAATCCTTTCAATATATCGGTTATATTGTTTGTTTGTTTGGGGTTTTACATCACTTTCAACTTTATTTTAGTCATTTCATGATGAGACCTACTTGTAGCAGATATAGTGCTGCCTCACTGAATTGTTATGTCGCAGGTCCTTGATATGACAACCCACCCGGTCACAGAATGAATGAATGAATAAATGGTTGCTTAAAGGCACATCAACCACTAAGGTTATTTAGTGCCTAAAAATGGTAAAAACATAAAGGTTTGACAAGTTAATAATGTATAACAAGATAAGACATCAACAATCCTTACATATATATAATAAATATGAATTGTAAATTGTTTAAAAGACTTTAAATACCATTTGATGTTTCGTGGTTCTTGATAAATATGCCAATGACCTAAGTAAACAAGAGCTCCACACTTAAAATTGGTTATAAAGTCCTATTTGGTTTAATAACGATACTATCACAGAAGTATCTACAGTATCAAATAACAAATGTAAATCTTGCACATGAAAATATTGAGTCCTAATTATATCAAAATCGATACATTCAATTAAAACATGTTTGATAATCAAAGCCCTTTGACATCCAATACACTGAGGCTGATCTTCACCTTTAAGAAGATAGCAGTGAGTCAAATGACTATGTCCAATTCTTATACACGTTAAACAGACTCTTCTCTTCGGTTAATTCTACAAGCACCTTTGGTTTTACCCAAAACAGGCTTAATTTCGTGTAGTTTATTAAAAATAGCTTTGTTCCAGCGCAATTGCCATTTAGAACGTAAATAAAAACAAAATATATTTCTTAAACTCTGTATAAGGAATAGGCATATTTACTGGGCGCTTATCCAATGCTGCTTTGGCAGCTTGGTCAGCAGCCTCATTTCCAAGGATTCCAATATGACTGGGAATCTAATAAAAACGAATTTCTTTATTTTCCTCAGTACAGAGTTTATGATGTCGTTCAAGGATATTGTAAATAAAAGGATTTTCCCAATCCTTTGCTTTCAATGCTTCTAAACAAGACAAAGAATCAATAAAAATTAAAAATGTTCGATGTGGAGAAGTCTCCACATGATCTAAAGCTAGGTATAAAGCATGAAGTTCTGCAGAGTAAATAGATGATTTATTTGGCAGACGTTCTGAATTAATGATTGCCCTTAACAGCAGCTGCAGCAGCCTTGTCATCATCAAATGATCCATCAGTGTATATACACTGATATCCTGTGAAAATAGATTTTATTTCTTTATATCTATTTATATAAAGGGATGGATCGGTTGAGTAATTCTGACATGGCTACATTAATATTTAAAGTTTCGTAGGTCCATGGAGGTGTTTCTGGATATTGAAATTTAGCTATTTGATTTGGATTTAAATTTAAAGATTGTAAAGATTCTTTGATGCGAATGCCAAAAGTTGGTATTGTATTAGGTTTACTTTCAAAAAGGTCAACATAATTTTGATTGAATATAGTATCATGGGCAGGATTGTCTGGACAAGCTGCAATTTTTGCAGCATACTGAAGGGCAAGCTTTTCTCTTCTTAAATCAAGAGGCAGTTCATCTGCCTCAACTACCAAGCTATCTGCAGGCGATGTATGAAATGCATAAGGCATAGTCTTAAACCTTGATTTTGTACAGGATCAAGCACCATAGAGTAACTGGTGCTAATAAGCTGGCACTCTAACCAACTGCGCCATGGCCTGTGGCCTCACCGAAAACAGAACCACAGGATTCACTGCAAACATGATGATGCCAGGTCGAGAAGTTGTGACGCCATTAGAAATGGTAACTCTGATCTGCTGGAACCAGTTGAACATGTTAAACAATTGTAAGAAAGACTCAGGGAAGTACATACTCAGGCTAGAGAAAAAAAATGGACTTACACAAAGATATCAGAAACGTACATATGACCTGAAACTTGCTCAGAAAGTTGGAGATCTTGTTTATCAATTAGATACTGCAGCCTCTCCTGGGGAAGCAAGGAAACTGAAGCCTGTTTATGTGGGTCCTATGCTGATGACCAAGGTTTTGTCCCCATTGCTATACTAAGTTGAAGATTTGGGGAAATCTCAAGTTCTTTACCATGATCTTTTACGAATTGGTGGTGATCGGCTCATTCCCATGTGGGTACGTGAATTGTTCCATGAACCTACTTTTACAAGAACCTGCTGAAGGGTACAGAGACCAGGCTATTTGGCTGATTATAAATAACTGGGTTGTTGTGTGAATTTTAATATTTTATTAATGATGAGTTTTCATGTATGGTCTGATAAATTGACAATAATTGTTGTCAAATGGGGATTATATCGATGAATAAGGATAAAGGACCTCATTACGTATAATTATGTCTTATTCAACGATGTTTAATGTCAGGATGGTGATTAAAGTCTGAAGTTGCTGACAGTCTTATTGATACTATAGGTTGTCTTTTTGCAGCTGTCATCATGAGTAAATGCAGACAGTTCCTTATATCAACATCCGAACCTTACATCTCCACTTCAGAAAGTGATGATGAAACTGAAATTACTGATAAACCAAGTACTGCGACTTTGAATTATAAAAATAAGGACTGTACTTCATCATAGATGAATATGATCCCCACAATGATGATCCAACCATTGTACAGGTTGTTTCTCCAACACATTCCCTGTCATCGCAACAGACTGTTGCAAATGGGAATAAATATCCCACAGAAGACTATGACACAGATTATCGTTCGTTTATTCCAGTTGATACACATCCCCAAACTGTTACGAAGGTAGACTATTCCAGGGATCAATGTGACTTTGAATATCGGCAACAGGCTCACATACAAGACCTAGGCATATTTCCCCCTACATCCATAGCCTGTTAATTGCATTAGAAAGTCTAGGCTTCCATAATTCAGCATTTGACTCCACAACAAACCATGATACTTTTCATCGATGATCCAGTAACCTGGATCAAGATCAAATCGTTTCATCCCATATTCCCTTACCCCTGGAAACAATAGATAGCCACCTTTACCTTGATAAACTACTTTACAAAATGGGCTGTAACAATTTGAATGAGATTGAACAAAGACGAAAGATTCCTTCAGATCCATATATACTCGGTTTCGTTGCTAATTTTGTCTTCAGAAACATATGGAAGGTTATCCCCAGGATATTACAAAATCCTATGGTGGTTTACTCAATTGGACTTCATCCTAACAAATGTGCCAAGGGACCTGTCTCTTCCCATGATTTTTCGCTGTGACATAGACAACTAGGAGAACCTCGATGCTAGGGAGTCAGTGAAATCGGTTTTGATTATTATCACCACACGACAGACAAGGCCAAAATTATGCAGCAACAGAATCTACACCAACTTGTTTCAATGGCCTCAAGGTATGATAAGCTGATTATCATCCACTGTCATGGGGATCCTGAAAAACCATCTCACAAGATCATATCTGACTTACTTGCCATACGAGACAAGTACATTGGGAAGTACCACCCCCTGCAGATACATTCATTTACTGGTTCCAAGGACAACCTAGAATTGTGGCTGGGCTGCTATCCCATTGCAAAATGTTCCTTCTCCGCCAATGTGCTTCTGGCAGATTCAGATAAATAGGCAGAGGTGGCTACTGCTATAAGTAACCTACCTTTGGAACAAATCCTGTCAGAAACTGATTCACCTTACCTGACTCCACCCTCCTGAAAATCACCAAATCATCCATGGAACATCATTCACTATGCTAGACAGATAGCCAGAATCAAATCTGTAACTCCATCCATTATTTTGTCATGCCCTCCCCTGTGGGTGCAGGGATTAAAGAATAGCTCAACTGCCCCCTAGCATGTCGTAAAAGGTGACTAAAGGGGCATCCTGTTTGCTGTGGGATGTGACCCGTGTTGGTGGAATATGAGATCCTGGAGGTTGAGTGGTGGCGTGATCTGGAGCATGTATCCACTGTAACACGCCTTTATGGCCCTTATTTCATCTAGACGGGGATCAGATAGACCCGGACTGATTCAATAAAAAAAAATCATATTAAATTTTGGAAAAATATTTGTTTAAAAACTGGACATTCATACGTATACACCAATATACGTATATTGGTCCAGTTGGCATCAATGTTTTTTGATACACATGAAATCTGCTGCATTAGACCTCATCAGTAAAATCTTATTCCATGTGTTAGATAACATCATTCAGTCAAGTATAAATCTTATTATATTGTAAGACACTGGGCTGGATATCTTGTATCTTGTATCAACATCATTACTGTTCATTCCTACAGTGTGTGCCGTGGATCTGATGTATTAATTAATATGTAAATATTGATTGACTGCAAATGAGTGAATGTCTTGTTTGTTTGTTTCAGTCTTATCCAGGTACCAGCTGGCACCTATGCAAGCACAGCTGGACCTTTCCAACCTTCCCACTGCCACCAAAAGAATTTTGCCCCCTACAGTCCACCTAAATGATTGGACAGAGAATAACCAGAACATTCAACCCTCTAGGCTTCCTCTATCTACTATTGGTCTAGCTATCTGTCCTTAAACCCCTGGCACATCCCATGCATACAAGGGGGAAGCACTCCCCATAATTCCCTAACCAGGCATATAGCCTTTCCCCCCCACCCCCCAGTGAAGCTAATCCCAGGGACGTACAGGATTATGTATTGCCACTACTTTACACAGGCGAACTAAACATTATTAAGTCATTGAATGATGTGAGCATATGAAAGTACATGGTTTTCCAAAAGTCAACAAACAGCCAGACTGGAAGTGCTTTGACGGGTCAAATTATTTACCACTAGTGTTACTTTTCACTCATGTTTTAATGAAACGGGTCAAATTATTTACCGCTAGTGTTACTTTTCACTCATGTTTTAATGAAACACTTTATAAATACATAATTAATTGTGTACTTTAATAATTTAAGTCAAAATCAGGCTTATTGAGGCTATTTATTTTGGTTGCCATGCCATCACATGTCATCACAATAGAGTTATTCACAAGAGATTCACATGAATAGAATGTTTAACTGTCAAATTCTAAATCAGTCAGTTTTGGCACTTGGCATTGACGAGAGCAGTTGCATACTGAACATTGAGTTTTAGATCATCACTAATTTGGCATACATCTAATATCATTTGGCTTCACTGGCATAGCATTTAGCACTGACATTCAGTCTGACATTCTGTCTAACATTCTCAAGGTGATTATTTGGCATTTTGGCAATTTTGTAACTTTTGACAGTTCTTTGTTTCCATTTGTTCAGTTTGTATTTGATTGATTTAGATCTTGCTATCTATGTGAAATATTGTACAAGTGTATCTGACTTTAGTTTGTAAAATCAGTTTCTACATGTAATTTTCTTAAATAATAAATTCTTGTCCTATTTTTACAACTTTATCATTTATGTTTATTTCTATGTCAGGCCAATCAAATTAGTCTGTCACACAATAATAGTCCACAAACCCGTCAAAATTTCTTGAACATAAGCAATTTTATATTCTCTTGAGGCCACGGGCTGTGGCGCAGTTGGTCAGAGCACCAGCTTATTAGCACCAGTTCCTCTGTGGTGATCCAAAGGTCATGGGTTCGATCCCGGCCATGACGAGATTGAATTCATGATACAATTTCACACATGCGTTGAGGCCTGTGCCAAAGGGGTAACCCATTATCCTTGTAAATCTGTGACTGGGTGGGTTGTCATGCGAAGGACCTGAGATATGACCATTCAGTGAGGTAGCACTATATCTGCTATAAGTAGGTCTCATCACAAAATGACTGAAATAATGTTGAAAGTGATATTTCTAAAAGAGTTGTAAAACACCATTTAATTTTTCACAAGATAGACTCCATGATTTTTCTTCGCATAAAACAAACATATGCTTGTGCTATAGGACCTGATACAGAAGAGTTCAACTCAGGAGTTACATAAAATAACAAGTGTGGTAGTTCTAAGAAAGATGTGGTCTGCACTGTGCTCAAAGAATTCTGTCAGTAGGAGTAAAACATCCACAACATCACAAGACGAGAATCTCAACAAGTTGTGCTTTACTTGCATTTAATTATGGCAAAATGGCACATCAACACAAGGAGGTCATTCTGTGTGAAAGGTCAAATGCACACCATGTCATACATGGTACATTGCATGTGATAGTGATTATAAGTAGTGTGTTGAAAGTGATTGTGATAAATTAAAATTATGTAACCATGACCAACATTAAGACCCTCCAAGCTTGTAAGGCAATTAATGCCAGTGCTCAGAGCACTGAAACAGAACAAACACAAGCAGCCAAAGATGGCCTGTGGATGTCCAGTCAGCATATTGAGTAAAGACGAGCTGGCAAAATATGTCAAGAACTCAAAAAAAGTATGGGCAGTCATTTCAAAGGAGAGATTAGTGGTGCCATTTAATGAGAAAGTTAAAAAACAGCCTCATTAGGCTATATAGTGGTGGCCTGTCCAGGAAGCAAAAATACAAGGTCATTTACAACACTAACAGAGATAACCATCTTCCCTACCATAATTAATAGAATACCTTGACACAAAACATATCACTTCTTTGTCAGTGACACAGGTACCAGAAATTAATGGTATAAGACGAGATCTCAAAACCTTGCTTTTAAACATGGTGGAGTTGTATCTTGGGGATAAAGAGATTATTTTGAAATGGTTTGGAAAAGTGGGTTGCTTTAAAGCCTCGCTTGGAGCAGATGGTGCTCCTTTTGGCACGATGGTAACAGTTACATCTCTGTTGGTGTCGTTTTTGAATATCCTCACTCTTGTTGCCAGCCCATATCACAACTTCATAGTCAGAGGATTCACCAGAGTTTTTAAAGGAAACAGATGGTATTTGAGGAAATACGGGCCATTGAAAAAAAGAAATATGTTGTGAATGGCAAAGAAATCACTTTTAAGTTACAACTTATACCAGGTGACCAAAGGTGGTTGGCAAAAGGAAATGGGGAGCTCAGGAACTCGGCTACCTTTCTATCTTTTTTTGCAAATGTGAGAAAAGAAAGCATGGCTTTGGAGAATGGTGAGCTTGGTAAACATTGGGAAAAATAGGCATTTCCTGACCGTGTGGCTGTCTGCCAAGTTTTAACAGTTCAAGGCATAGAATCCAGGGCGGGCATTAGAATAAAGTTACTGCCTACATTGTCAGTCTTAATTCCAGGCAGGAAATCATGCCCATTCGAGGAAATTTCTGTGATCTTATTCTGATTGTACCCTTGCACACTCCAAAGAAATAGTAGATTTGACATTGGATTGTGGAGGAAAAGAAGAAAAGAAAATGACAGCGAAGTGGGCAGGAGATAAAAGATGCTGAAAAAAGAAACAGAGTAGAATGAAGAAATATTGAAAGAAAAATGTTGGCCCTGGTGGGGACACCAAAAATAAGACGAGAATCTCAACATGTTGTGCTTTACTTGCATCTAAGTATGGCAAAATGATTGCTTTATGGTAAATCAACACAAGGAGGTCATTCGGTGCCAAATGTCCAGTACATACCATGTCATACATGGTACATTTCGTGTTAAAGTGATTAAAAGTATGTGTTGAAAATGACTGTGATAAATTAAAATTATGTAACCATGACCAAAAGTAAGACCTTCCAAGCTTGTAAGGCAATTAATGCCAGTGCTCAGAGCACTGAAACAGAACAAACACAAGCAGTCAAAGATGGCTTGTGGATGTCCAGTCAGCATATTGAGTAAAGATGAGCAAAATATGTCAAGAACTCAAAAAATGTACAGGCAGTCATTGCAAAGGAGAGATTAGTGGTGCCATTTAATGAGAAAGTTAGGCTATATAGTGTTGGCCTGTGCAGGAAGCAAAAATACAAGGTCATTTACAACACTAACAGAGATAACCATCTTCCCTACCATAATTAATAGAATACCTTGACACAAAACATATCACTTCTTTGTCCGTGACACAGGTGCCAGAAATTAATGGTATTAGACGAGATCTCGAAACCTTGCTTTTAAACATGGTGGAGTTGTATCTTGGGGATAAAGAGATTATTTTGAAATGGTTTGGAAAAGTGGGTTGCTTTAAAGCCTCGCTTGGAGCAGATGGTGCTTCTTTTGGGATGATGGTAACAGCTACATCTCTGTTGGTGTGGTTTTTTTAATATCCTCACTCTTGTTGCCAGCCCATATCACAACTTCATAGTCAGAGGATTCACCAGAGATTTTAAAGGAAATACAGATGGTATTTGAAGAAATGAGGGCCATTGAAGAAAAGAAATATGTTGTGAATGGCAAAGAAATCACTTTTAAGTTACAACTTATACCAGGTGACCAAAGGTGGTTGGCAAAAGTAAATGGGGAGCTCAGCAACTCTGCTACCTTTCCATCTTTTTTTACAAATGTGAGAAAAGAAAGCATGGCTTTGGAGAATGGTGAGCTTGGTAAACATTGGGAAAAATGGGCATTTCCTGACCGTGTGGCTGTCTGCCAAGTTTCATCAGTTCAAGACACAGAAACCAGGGGTGGCACGGAATAAAGTTACTGCCTACATTGCCAGTCTTAATTCCAGCCAGGAAATGCTGCCCATTCGAGGAAATTTCTGTGATCTTCTTCTGATTGAACCCTTGCACATGCTGAATGCAGCATGGCAGCAGGCAGTCCAAAAAGAAACAATTGATGGAAATGTCCTTCTCTCCTATCTAACTATTCTCTCAAATATTGGATACTGATGTCTAAGTTACCAGTTAAAACGTTGGATTAGTGACAAGACTGAAGATCCTAGCATCTGACCAATTGGGGAGGAGTCCAAAAAGTTGAGCCAACATTATGGTTCTCTTTTAAATCTAATCCTACCCACCCAGAGCAACCTCACCAATATATATGTGTTATCATATAGTGCCAGAAACCTCATAAAAGTTTCCTCAATCATGCTTTAGACAAAACTTACTGATGAGGATGTAACGGTTCTAAAGATGCGTGCACAACAGTACTATAATGTACATGTTCTATATATGAGGGTCACTCTGCCAGTTTGGATGTTGGGAGTTGTCGTCCCAGCCTACATCCAACAAATTTGCAGTGATTTGGGATATGGACTTGGCTTGATCATAATTCAGGGATGTGAATCCAAGCAAAGCTAACTTAGGACATAAAGAGCATACTCCAGGACAAAATATATTTTTAAAGGGGGACTAGTGTCAAGATTTGGCAAATATCAAACATTAGTTCCAACACTTTCAAACCATTTGTTCAATTAAGTGTTCATTCTTTTGTGAAGTGAGGGTAATAGTATGAAACAACATGGCAGTTGTGCTTATGTCAAGAACTACAAAAGGCTATTAGAAGGTACTCGCAGACATTAAAAGAAACAACGGTGTACCTGTGAAACAGACTGTAGTTGACTTTGAGACAGGCAGGTGGTGGCATTAGAATAAATTTACTGCTTACATTGCCAGTCTTAATTCCAGGCAGGAAATGCTGCCCATCGGAGGAAATTTCTGTGATCTTGTTCTGATTGAACCCTTGCACATGCTGAATACAGCATGGCAACAGGCAGTCCTAAAAGAAACAATTGATGGAAATGTCCTTCTTCCCTATCTAACTATTCTCACATATTGGATGTCGACGTCTAAGTTACCAGTTAAAAGGTTGGATTAGTGACAAGACTGAGGATCCTAGCATCAGACTAATTGGGAGGAGACCAAAAAGTTAAGCCAACATTATGGTTCTCTTTTAAATCTAATCCTACCCACCCAGAGCAACCTCACCAATATATATGTGTTATCATATAGTGCCAGAAACCTCATAAAAGTTTCCTCAATCATGCTTTAGATAAAACTTACTGATGAGGATGTCACGGTCCCAGCCTACATCCAACAAATTTGCAGTGATTTGGGATATGGACTTGGCTTGGTCATAATTCAGGGATGTGAATCCAAGCAAAGCCAACTTAGGACATAAAGAGCATACTCCAGGACAAAATATATTTTTAAAGGGGGACTAGTGTCAAGATTTGGCAAAAATCAAACATTAGTTCCAACATGAAATCCTACAACTTTATCTTGATGGCACTTTTAAGACCTTCAAACCATTTGTTCAATTAAGTGTTCATTCTTTTGTGAAGTGAGGGTAATAGTATGAAACAACATGGCATTGTGCTTATGTCAAGAACTGCAAAAGGCTATAAGAAGGTACACACAGACATTAAAAGAAACAACGGTGTAAAAGACTGTAGTTGACTTTGAAACAAGCATGTGTCAAGGCGCCATGGAAAGTATTTCGTGGTGTGGTGGTTAAAGGGAGCGCAAGCTGATTATCACCAGTTTGTAGTGATCCAGAGGTTGTGGGTTTGATCCCCAGCCATGCCAAGAATGAAATCATGGTACAATTTCACATATGAGCTGAGGTCCATGCCTAAAGGGTTAACCATTTGTCCTTGTGACCGGGTAGGTTGTCATGTCAAGGACCTGCAACCTGACAATTCAGTAGATCTTATCACAAAATTACTGAATTAATGTTGAAGTGATGTAAATTCCAAAACGAAATCAATTTGTGTCAACAGAAATGAAATTAAACAAGGCATTAAAGTTATTAAATAGCCATATCCAGGGAAAAATATTTCCCTGTGCGACAGCTAGGATGCAGTAGCTCAGCCCTGCTGAGTGCTTGAGGTCATCCAAATGGTGTAAATAAAAGAATTGCTTTATTGACACTGTAATGTATAACAATTTAGATCTAAAAACTGAATTGTGACATAAAATGAGTGATCTGTGATGGAAATTGCATTATGAGATGTAAAATATGATGCAAAATTATCTGTGTTGTACATTGTAATATGATTGCAATAAATGTAAAGACATGTTTATTGTATTTCTGAACATAATAGAATGAAGATGGGATCAAAAATAAGATAGTTGTACAACATAAATCAGGATCTATTATTAGTATTTACTGAAAATGCTTGCTTAGAATTTATTTGGAAAATCTGGGCCCGATTTTTCCATCATACTTCAATTTGAAGTATGTGCTCAGATCCTAATTTCCTGCTCAGATTTGAAGTTTTTGCTCAGATTCTGAGTATATACACAAATCCGATTTTTCCATCATGCTTGGAAAACAGACTTGGAAGTTCATGCTCACGTTCTGAGTATTTACTTAGATCCAAGATTTTTGGATTTTTCCAATGTGCTCAGACATTTTTCTTGCTCAGATTCTGAGTTTTCATGGTCAGATTCTGAGATTAGATAAGGATTAGATAAGGTTTAATTGAATAGAAGCACATGCAGATACATTCCCAGTCAGTGGAAAAGTTGTTACCTTACATAAAGTGATCCCCCATTCTGAGCCCCTGTTATCCCCTATTTTGGGCCTATGTATTTTCTCATTTGAATATGACGTCATGGGAGTATTTACTCAATTAAACAATGGAAATATGACGTCATATAGCTCAAGTATGTACTTCAAGTCTGAGCAAATACTTCGTGAAGTAAGGGCAATGGAGATTCTGAGCATGATGAAAAAAATCCAAAATACTTCACTTTTGGAAGCAAACTTAGGTAAGTATGGCTTCAAATCTGAGTACATGCTCAGATTTAAGATTTGAAGTATGATGGAAAAATCGGGCCCTGGAAGAATGGTTATATTCTGGCTCCATCTGGTTTCTGTTGAATTTTGGTTTGCAGATATGTTTAACCCCTAACGGACGGGAAGGACGGCAACGTCCACCAACGGTTAAGGACGGGAAGGACGTTGAAGTCCCCATTGTTCTGGCTTGGTGACGTCATTTGTAACATTCTGATGGGCTGCAACTTGTTACAATGTAATCATGATAATGACCCCAGCACTTCATTAAACAAATTTAGTAACCTTGGTTATAAATTTTATAAATTTAGTATGTGGATACACTATTCCAGACAAAAATTGGTTAGTCCAGCTAATCAACAAAATTTAGATAGCCTAGTCCCTTAGGGGTTAATGCCATTTGTTACATAAATAGATCATGACACAGTAAAGTCATTTGAATGATTTTTAAAAGCATTTTAAACCACCTATGTTACCCAGCTTTACTAGGCCTGTTCTCTCTTCTCTCCAACACAGTTACAGTGATCCCAATGCAAAGGAGAGTACACATATGTATTAAAGGGAATAAGCAGTGATTTTGAAAAATATGTATAAGCATCATAAATTAACAATAAAGATATTTGCCTTTCATATGTATATATTGTTTAGGTTGATGCACAGCAGTAAATATCTGTAAAACCTATTTGAATAGAAACCTAATTTATAGCCCCCATTTGTAAGTATTTTTGACATATCAATATTTTGTTAAATTTGTTAATTTACTATCCACCGCCTCAATATTCCCACTTTCAAATCCTACTTAAGCTAATTATTTTGCAAGATGTCAAATGTTTAAAAATTATGTGTGCATTTTTGTGGGGGGGGGGGGGGGGGGGGGGGGGGAGGGTTTCATTTCATCAGATATCATTCTTCCTTCTGCCCATATCACCATGACACCAGGTTGGAATACAGTTGGTTTGAGCACAGGATTATTATAATTAGTACCCATATCACAAGATCAGATATCCTTTATTCTTGATATATACTCATGTTGAAATGCTAAATGTGAAGATGTCAATTATGAGACTCACAAACACCTCCTGAATGTGTGATCAGGTGTTATTTCATACGAGATATGGATGTGAATAAATCCAGGATTGAAAAACTCTCCCCTCTTCAAATCACCGCATTTGGACCCTTGAGGAGAATTTAAATTTGGAATGTTTATACATGTAGGAATATTCTAGTGAAAAATACACTAATAATTGTTTTTATCCTTTATAAAAGTTGATAAACTTGTGTTTGTTTGTTTGTTTATTTAGGGTTTTACATCACTTATTCATTATTTCAGTCATTTTGTGATGCGACCTACTTGTAGCAGATATAGTGCTGCCTCACTGAATTGTTATGTCGGAGGTCCTTGACATAACAACCCACCCGATCACACATAAGCTTGTGTAAAGTAAAGCAGCAGATATTGACATGTTGAGGAATTTACATTATGTGTTAAATAGTTTTGATAATTCACTCCCCAAACCTAACCAAAGCTTTTGAAACATGTAATAATTTAGATTTAGTCCAAAATAAAGCATAACTAAAATATCGTTGGGAACCACAATAGCATTGAATATTTATATGCATGTGAGCAACAGTCACTTTGAAAGATACTGTCAAAACATTGAAACAAAATAAATCAATATTTTATAAAGGGCATTGCTTTTACATTGCATACCCAAAAGTTAAATTTATTGGTACAGTTTATACAATGCTTCCATGACTACACAATCTCATTTTAAAGCAATAAATTCAAATCGATTTGTTCTTATGGTGTGTATCTCTATGCAACAACTTTATTAAAATTTCTGAAGAGAGCTTAAGATACTGCCCATTATTTTACATTAAGAATATAATTGCACACAGTAAATTGAATTTTGTTCTTCAAAACTGGTGATGAGTTATACAGGCTTCAAAGATTATATATAAAAATGGATGTAGGAAAATATAGCATAAACAAAATTATTTATATTTGGTGAAATAAAGTGTTAAAATGCAAAACAATATATTCAGCAGTATTGGTTTTGGTCATATATGTTGGAAGGTTAGAAAGTTACAAACCACTGTTTTATAATCTTGTCCTCAAATCCATATGAGAAGCAGTTCTGTTGAGCATAAATGAAAAGTGGTCTGTTTGGAAACTTTCTGAAACAGTCATCCTGAATTCAAATTTTGTCCCATAAAATAATTTCCAAATTGAAACTGCAAATCACCTGCTTTGAAATACAAGAAAAAAATATATCTGTATAGAAATTTGCAAATTTATTTGACGAATAATACGAACTGTTATTTTTTTGTAATCGTGTGTGCATGGAGCATATTTCACCTGCCATTAAAGGGAGTATTTCTTAAATGTAAGACGAGGGAAAAAACAAAAACAGACAATGTTTATGCATGAACAATGAAACCATGATCATACAAAATATATAAATAATTACTTCTAATATACAAGGCCTAGGCTACATTAACATCTACGTAACAAAAGTTTGCAATGTACATCACTATCAGAGTAATATACCATCCATAATGTTGGGAAATGATCACAGATTTAATTATGGCTTCTCCATTTATGGTCTCAAGACTAAATAAGTAATTCACTAAATAGGCAAATGAGAATAACCTTAATAAGGATTGACTAACTGAAACATAACAATATCTGTTGGATGAACAAAATAACTATTTCAAACTCCTGACAATGTCTTCTTTGTAATAACTGCATTACTTGTATCTAATATCAATGTCTTGTTGAAAAAATATAATTAACATATATTTAACAGCCAGATTCAACTTTCTTATATCATTATATCAATATTGCTACATTTCTCATTTTCATGATCATGAAAGATGTGATATTTACAGAGGAACATCCAATGAAATGATTGAGAAGAGAGGCCACACAAGTAAGCAATATCTCTGCTTCCCTCAAAAGACCTACTTGCTTGTTTTGTTCTTATAATATCTTGCTAAAAGCTTCTAATATTATGTTGCTAAATTATGGATAATTTTGGAGTAGTTGACCTTACATAATATTGAGCCTGAAGAAAAAGAAAAAAAAAAAAAAAAAAAAAAATTCTCATTCTATTTTTCCCTTCAAGCTCAAAGAGGGAAACACATATATCACATCTTGTTTTTGTCTGGCCTTAAGATAAAAACAACAGCTACAGGTCAATTCCATATCTATATACATTTTAAATCTTGAGCAGTTTTGCATTGCTGTCAGCATAAAACCAAGAATTCTATCCAGTACATCACCACCAGATGTTAAAACTTGGCATGCATGAAAATTTGTCCTCATTTTCACATAACAAAAAGTAGTATTGTGGGTGAATTATCCTTAATAATCTTCCAGAGTATCACATATTTGGGAGATGCTTTCTTTTTGTTTTCCATTTACTTGACTCACTCAAGACTTTCTTTATGGCCATCTGTCTGAAAAATAAAAAACGTTTAATTTAAAATTTGATCATATCACACAAGACTCAGTCCACAGAATTTTTATTGATTTGTAAACAGGTCCCACTGGAAGCAAAAATATAAATATATGCATATTATTAAGAGTCTCATAACAAATTAATAATGCAGACATTTTCATCTTGATAAGATCTTACCATTGATCCTCAAAACACAGTTGTTTTTCCTTGACCTCTTGACTTTTTATATTTTTATAGCTCTTTATATTCTTAAAAATTCCAAACCTTACAATTTCAAAATGTTAACTCTGGATATTCCAGACCTGTGAGATGGAAAGAGAATAATACATATTTGGCTAGATTTTAGTCAATAGATTACAGTCAAGCATGTCTGGAACATTGATTAGGATTTCATAAAGGATATAAGTAATGTAATAAGTTCTCTTTAAATGAAAATCATTTTGAGACTATTACCGTCAATTAATGCGTAAAATAGGTTCAGCACACACAACAATTTCCACAAAAATCAGTGTTGTGCAAATATATATAAAAAAACAATTTGAGTGATAAAAAAAGGTTTTGTGCATTCAAAGGGAGACTCACTTTATCATACTCTGAGAAGGAATAATAGAGACATTGAGAGGGAGACTACACTACTACACTACCTCACTGACAAAGAGAAGACAAGTGATCATAATCTCAACTCTAGGGAGGCCCCAGTAAGAGTCAGTACCTGTGTTACCTTCCCCGGTTGGCTATGGCCTCACGTATCTGATGGTCCAGCTCAGAGATGATCTTGTCATCGGTGGTGTAGACGCCGGTGCGGAGGAGGGAATCTCTCTCCTCTATGAGGCGTGTTATGTGGTCCTCGTCTCCACTCAGATCTAAGTCTGGAGCCAAGGCCTGCATCCGTGTCCCATCCTCTGTCTGCTGGGGCTTCATTGTCTCCTGATCTTTCAACCTATGAAAAAAATATATCATGATTCGATATCCCATGGCATTTTTTTCAATATTTAGAAGTAATATACTCTTCGGAATAACCTAATTTTACTACATATTTTGTTAACATCATTTTGATTTTGCTGTTGTAAAATCCTTTGTTGGAAGTATTTTTGAGATTGAATTGAACTACGAGTTGACTCTGCATGACATGGGTAGTAATTTCAGTTGTTCAATCTTTTCACTACCTGTGCCATCATTGCCCTTCATTTTGATGTCTTTTGAAATTTGGAACTGAGAACTGACTTGAACAAGTTCATGACCTGTGACTAGGTCACTGACCTATATGCTGACCAATCATTTCAAAGCAGGTTATCTTTCACCAATCAGTGCACAGCTGGATGTTTTGGTGAATATTCATGACTTGCAGCCACCAATGACAGCAGGGACTGATATGAGAGACATATCCTGTAATGGAGGGTAACATCACAAAACAGAACAGCGAAAACTAACTGTTGTAATTCCTGGCGTATTTCCTCCAGTTGTTTTTTCTCGGATTTGACCACCTCTTTCTCCTCGGCGGCGAGGTACCGGAGCCTCATGTGTTCCAGCTCTTGCTGCTGTCTCTTGAGCTCCGTTCGAGCCACGTTCTGCTCCTTCTGTTTGAGCCGAGCCAGCTCCTTCAAGGCTCTGCCCCACTGCTGCTTGTAGTGGATCTTTGACTTTGTAATCATGTCCAGTTTGCGTTCTAACTCAACCTGTAATCATAATAGACATCAATGGTTTACCTTGTCACTTGAATATGATTGGGTCACCCTAGGACCAGGTACAAGAGATAGTTGCTGGTGTTTTCAACCAATTCAACAATAGCTTGTTTGATCATTCTTAATGGTCTGTCTCAGTGAATAATCATGACAATCGTCACCACCTTGTATCTGGGCCTATGTAAGAAGAGAAACTTTCAAACAGAGGTGCTCCATATCATCCAAAATGTGTACAATTACAAATATATTCACTTGATAACAATTAAAGCATTAAAAAGCATTATGGGAATGCTCTAATATTCTGGGAAGAAAATTAAAAATTGTTTACCTTTTCCAGTGTGAGGAGATTGATCTCGGATTGTAGCCGGACCTCGGGCTTGCTGCCCTGCTGCTCTTTGTAAGAGGTGAACTCCTTGTTGATGGACTGCACTTTCACCTCTTCATCTGCTAACTGCAATCACATCAAATTACTGATTATACAATGATGTCAAACACACCAGTGTCTTGTGGAGCCAAACATTTATTTTGTCACAGATAGACTTGATCAAAAATACAAAATATGTATGACTCTGTGAGGCAATATTTGATCATCATCATGTGACTATATTATGGGTGGGAGAGATTCGCACTTTTATGTGTTACAAATCTGAGATGATCCATGAATTTCAAGTCATAACAGTATGCTTACAACAGAACTGGATAAAAAATATTACTTCTTGATGTTCTCATCTAATCTGTATGGTTCACAACATTGAAATGTGAATTCCAGAGCATTACCCTGCAGTTAACTTTGGTAATTTTCTCTAGTGCCTTTGATTGTCACGTTTCTCTGTTGTAATCATAATTATCAAGAAATTAACATCTACATCAGTTGCACAGATAAGACCAAATGTAATCTTGAAATAACAAAGGATTTATACCCACAGAGAATGGTTCACCATTTTCATGTAAAATTTGGGGCTCAAAATTAACCTGTAAAACTTTATTGATACACACCAACAAATTCAAGATGCCTTAATGTAATCGATTTGTATTAAATTGCTTCATTTTAGATGTGTTTTTTGGGGAATTATTGTAAGATTATGGCTGCATCATTTGGTAATGCTGTATGGCAAAGTTCAAAGTTCTCCCATTCCCAAGACTGAGTCCCTCAAGCACAAATAAATGAACTTTTTATTTATTTTATCACTTTTGACAAAATTGAAGAAGAAAAAAAGGTCAAACATGAGCTGTTTCTTGGGGACTGAGTCAAACATTTGGGAGACTGAGTCAAATATTTGGGAGACTGAGTCAAATATTTGGGGGACTGAGTCAAATATTTGGGGGACTGAGTCAAACAATTGGAGGAGTGAGACAAACATTTAAGTGCACTTTTCAGGGGAGCAGAATTTTCCTTTTGGTAGATGTGTTGCATACCTGTTGTTTGAGTCTTGCCACATACTCCTCAAGTTCCTTGATTTTAGTCCTCTCCAGCCCCACCTGGTGGTCACAGTCCTCCTTCATTCTGCGTGAAGCTTCTCTCATCTCTGTCATCTTGCGCTCGTGTTCCCGCTGAAGGTCCGATCTTAATCGCATCACCTGAAATATAGGTGTATAAAAGATCAGGAAAAAACAAATAACAGTCTGAAACAATGTTATTTTAATATAATCTTAACATTTCAGAGCTATCTTTGTAAAGAACTTCCTTCTTAACTGTTTCAAAAGGCAAAATATATCTGTCGAACATTGTTTATGGCCCACAATAAAAATGGTCAAAATATCATAAATCTGCAAATAAAACTAAGAATATATTTCACATATGGGGCAAGACTTTTTACCTCTTGTTCATTGGCAGCCAGCTGTTTATCTCGTTTGTCTAGTTCTGCTATAGTTTTTCGCAACTTCTCTTCCAGCTGTGTGTATTCCATGAGCTGAAATCCCAAAAAATCAAGATTGCCATTTTCACATTCTACACATTTGTACTCTTAATAAATTTCATTTAAGATGTATTACGATGTATTTTCATGCATTAAAACCATCAAAAACAAATATGAAAATCATATCTTATCCTGCATAACACAAAGAGATTTAACCATTTCCTGGAAAAATAAAAACATTGGCCAAATCTAATAAACTGATCCTAATGGGATAAATCAAATTCAGACCTTTTTCTGTACAAGAACCTCACGTTCCTTGTCCCGCCTCTTCCACTCTTCAGCCAGTGCCAACATGTATGCTTTCTCCTTCTCTTGCAACTAAAATCAAGCACACTCCATTTTGTTATTTCAATAGATATATCAAATCAACTTTGAAATATTTCACTTACCGGTATATCTAAAATAAATATACATGAAGTATGTATTCATGCTATCATATTATCTATTTATATGTTTTGTGACTGATTTACCTGAGACTGGAATAAGACTTCCTGTTGTTCTTTCCACAGTTCCAGCTCCACAGCTGCCTTGTATTCTGTCGTTTCTCTGGGATCAGCCTCCGCTGCTCTTGCTGCCACCTGGTGGCTCTGGGCTCTGGCAACCACCTTCTGACCTAAAGACTGGCTCTCAGTCTGGACAGAAAGAAAACCAGCATTCAATCAACTCTCCCGTGTTTTTGATCTCCCGACCAACCAAATCATTAAATACCTTACAGGCCTCGACATTAACCGGTGGCCCGGTTGCCCGGAGCTATATTTAACATGTGTCGGGCAAATCCGGGCAACTGGATGTTTCTCTTCCACTTGCCCGGTGGGCAAGTGCTGTAATCTTGAAATAATATACCCCAGAGCCAATAAAAATTAATTTTCATCACTGTGCACAGAGCTTCGAATGCGATTGCCGCCATTTTGTCTGCGATTGATTATCTTGGCCGGGTGCACTCTTGTTCAAAAGTCGAGCACATTTTCGGGATTCGTACTGCATTTAACATAGGCTGTACACGATTGGGTCCGGCAAGTTAGCCCGGGTTATCCCGTTTCTCCACGATTGAACCGGCGGGTTCCGGCGGCGGAAGGCGGCGGACGCCGACCTCCGCCCTCTGAATACCCTCGGCGAATTCGGCGGGACAAAATGGAGGATCCGGCGATCTGCCGCTCTCGCCGCCGGCTAGACGGCGGGTGCCAATCGTGTACAGCAATTGACTCATTTTGCAGCCGTGCACGACTTTACACATAAATCGAATGCGTTTCTTAATCTGGTCCCCTATCATAATATCTACTTAGATTTTATATAAATAATGATCGGGTACCAGTCAAAAAGTCTTGGAATTTTCCATGAACAACATCATGATGCTGAGACATTTGGAACATCTCATCAGTGTATTTTAGTGCGAGTTTTGGTGAAAAGAACAGGTTGAACAGATTTTGATAAAATAATTTGATAATTTTGATAAATAATATATAAAATACAAATCCTTATTTTATTCAAAAATAGCTTTTATCTTTCTATCCGGGCAAGTGAATTGTATTTCAGGGCAAGTAGATTTTAAAATTTACTTGCCCGGTGGGCAAGTGGATCACAAATGTTAATGTCAAGGCCTGCCTTACATATAAAAAAAAATCTGATTTTTTAAAATTCCACAACCGCAACTCTACAAAAGCATTTGCTCACCTGTGACGACTCTGAGGGTGCACCTATTTCATCTTTTATCCCTAACCCTCCCCTCCTGACTGGCTCACCCCTCCTGACTGGCTCACCCCTGCTGACTAGCTCACCCCTGCTGACTGGCTCACCCCTCCTGACTAGCTCACCCCTCCTGACTAGCTCACCCCTGCTGACTAGCTCACCCCTGCTGACTAGCTCACCCCTGCTGACTAGCTCACCCCTGCTGACTAGCTCACCCCTGCTGACTGGCTCACCCCTGCTGACTAGCTCACCCCTGCTGACTGGCTCACCCCTGCTGACTAGCTCACCCCTCCTGACTAGCTCATCCCTCCTGACTAGCTCATCCCTCCTGACTAGCTCACCCCTCCTGACTAGCTCATCCCTCCTGACTAGCTCATCCCTCCTGACTGGCTCACCCCTGCTGACTAGCTCACCCCTGCTGACTGGCTCACCCCTGCTGACTAGCTCACCCCTCCTGACTAGCTCACCCCTCCTGACTAGCTCACTCCTCCTGACTGGCTCACCCCTGCTGACTGGTTCACCCCTGCAGACTGGCTCACCCCTGCTGATTGACTCACCTGTGATGACTCCGAGGGTGCGTCTTGAGGGGGGTGGGTGATGAGTCCCCAGTCTTCAAGGCTGATCATCACGTGAAGGTCTCCCAACTTCTGGCTGCCGGGAATCGCACTGTTAGACAATAAAACTGGGACATGGTCGCTCCACACCTGCCGCCAACCTGATGCCCCACTTGTGTGCTGAAACAAAGAAGGGATTTTACTACATTAAAAAAAAAACACCTTCTCAAAGGCAGATTGTGGGTTACCATACTGCCCCATCTAAAACACACTGGAACTGCACAAACAAAATTGAAAGTACAAAAAACTCTCAAAAATACAATCATTAAAAATAACAGATGGTAACCCACAATTGCACTATGTTGTCTGATTATCAAAACATAAGGCTACTTTGTTCAATTGATAAATGCCTGAGGTGTTTAGTGTTATACATTTGATATTTTGACAGTGAAAACTGAGCAAATCAAGTTTAAATGACTCACAACTGCCCTAGCTTTCTCCATGGCTAACACCGCAGACAATGGGAGCTCTACAGCGCCAAGCAGAGTGTTCTCAGAGCGAGTTCTATCACGGTCCCACACCTCAACAACCAAGGGAACTCTGGAAAAATTACAACAAACAACTTAATTCCTCACTCAAAATCTGAATACACCAAAGAAAGTATAACTCAATAAAGAACTGAAATTGTTGTCTGATCTGGAGTGACTATTCAAACTTTCATTAACCATTTTTCATTAAAAGACAAAAAACTCTACTCTAAATATGAAAATATGTACATGCCTATTAAATGTCTGGTGTATTTGCTGTGGTGATGTAGCAAAGTTAAAAGCACAGAAGGATTGGGGCAGCATAACTTCAGCACCTTTTCTAATCTCCACAGGGGGCTGTGTTAAAATGGGGGCAGCACTGCCGAAAAACGGGTAAGTGTACCTGGAATGAATTACATAGTCTATAATCAACTGATAATAATATCAAAAAGAATCAGAATGCCATAGAAGATATACCGGTAGGTGGGCTGGTTTGAATGTATGGGTTTCACATTACATCTTTTTTACACTAAGTGTTTTAGCTTTGAAAATATTATCAACAATAATTAAATGGAACGCATGGGAAAATTATTGTAGACTTGCACATGAAATTGTAGAAAAAATGGCTATAATAAAACATCATCATAAGGCAATGTTAGTAAGAAATTCCACAAATAATCAATACAAATTTTGTAATTATAATTTGATAAATTTTGAAGGATCACATTATTCTATAAAAACGTTATCTCACTGAAACATATAAGTTGGAAATTTGGCCAATACCTGAGGAACACATTGGCTGGGTGACTGAGGTCGGTCAGGCGGAACGTGCGCAGATCTATGGAGCAGCAGAAGTGATGAGCTTTGGCCTGTACCAGCAGATGAGCCTGGGTGGTGCTACTTGATCCTCCCTCATCTAACCAAAACACATCCAATACCACACATCTATTAATTATCCTTCAAAAAATTCCTTCCTTATTTTTTTCTGTAAAACAATCCATTTGGTCACATCTTTTCATTTGGTTCTATCTCAAAATTATTTTATATTTTATGGCTCCTTTTACATCACCTGTTTATGGTTTCCTCCCGTCTTTACACAAAAAAAAAAACTTTTTACTTTCAGGTTTTATTTGGAAAGTAAACATGAAATGAAATTTTCTAATTTAACTGACCAGAAGCTGTTCCAAGTTTCATGACTGGGCCTGGTGGTCTCGAAATTGCCCCGCTTGGTCCCACCTCTTGAGGCACTGATGGGCTTCCTGAGGCAGCACCTGAGGGGCCAGCAATGGGGGACATTGCATTGGGAGAGGTTAATCCATTTGATGATTTCTGAGGTGGTGACTTCTTTTTCTTCGGTTGAGCATCTATAAAATTAATTTCAAATCTTATTATATCTCTTAAGCTTATCAGATAACCATAGTTTAGAGACCTCACAATAAAAAAAAAAAACACTTTTACATGTTTACACCTGATAAGATTTCTGAATGTTAGAGCTGCCATCTGACCTAATGACTCTGAGTTTTGGCAGTATGCGCTGGTATAATGCTAAATAAACAATTTGCAGCAATGCATCTCATGCAGTTCTCATCTGTTTTCTGACCTCTTGTTGACATACAAGATACAGTCAATAGCACAGTATATCTATACCTTGTTTTTTGTTGACCTCATCCTGCAAGCTGCTCACATTGTCATCAGTCTTGCTGCCTCCCTCGAAAGTGTCTGTGTAGCTGCCGTCGTGGGTCGGGGGCGGGGAAGCCGATCTATCCCGCCTCTCCCGCAGCGCAGGGGGGCTGAGATCCCTCTTTTTTTCTTTAGCCTTACCCCGCTTCTCTTCTTTTGGGGGAGATCTGGGGGAAGGTGGTGGCTTCTTGTTATCTGCTGTTGGGGATGTGGTGCCACCTGGTATTGATTCTACTTCCTTTGTCGGTGTCAGAGGAGTAGACATTGCCTGAAAAATATATCATAATAAAATATACAAAGCAAAAGAAAATAAAAGAATACCTATTAAGATCTTTTTATATTATAGAAAGTGTCTAAATAGCAAGAAAGATTTCTTTTAAAAGTACTGTGACATCCATGTATCTGTAGAGCTAACAACCATAGGATTCACACTACCATAGGATTGGCTGAAAATTATAAAATTGTATTGTATTCATAAAACAAATGGAACAATGGACTTTTTGACATAGAAAAGTTTATAAGAATGGTAAAACTAAATTGTTATGAAAATTGCACCCATTGACCCTAATTGCGTCACAATGTGCACGTGCATGAGGACCAGCTTCTCACAAAAAAGATAAACATAGGCGCTACTCAGAACTTTTGAGCTCTTCTCTTCAAATATGTAAGTCTGATGTACAATATATTAATTTTCGTCTTTCAGCATTGAAGAGAGTTCAGTGTGCGAAGGCTATGGTTGTTCATGTTGTTTGCGCAAAGACGTGACTCTGACTTGTCAATCTTGTCAGAATATAACATACGCACATTGCTTTATAAGATAAAGTAATGACAAGTTTTACTCATGAATATACCCCACTCCAGCACACATATAGATAACTGTTCATTTATCTATTGATTAATTATTTATTGACAAAGACCAAAATGCGCGAAATTGATGGTCGTTAGCCCTACACTAGGCTACAGGCTACATATGGCCCATATTGCATATCATGATAAATTTCAGCTGGGTCTGTGGATTATATCTTTAGAATGCTTTTTGGGGGATTGTGGCAACATATTTGTTACAATGTAATGCATGTAGGTCATAGTGTCATAAAGTAAGGTACAGTATAATTCTCCCTATCTGCTCTCCCGTATCCGCTGCATTTTCAGAGCGCTACGATCGAATTTCACCTCGATTGTTGCACTGGGTATTTCCGGTCCAATTATACACCAGTCAAAACAAACGCACGTTATTCCTCCGTCATTTCAATCTGCTAGATAAGTGTGAACAGGTCTTCAACGGTCATCTTATGTTCACTAATTGATTAATCATGTTCCAATGTAAATAAACTGCACTGCAATTTCAAAAATATGTGCTGCATGTGTCCTGAGGCTGAGTGCAGACATTCACTACGTGAGGTCCGTGGGCCAAACATGTGCCCCGGAAGTATAGCGTGCAACAAATCGGCCCACAATGCATTGCGAATCAACCGAGCTGACATCTGGTGTTCAATAAACCGGGAGAGCAGATAGCGAGAATTGTATTGTATGACTGAGATCAGTCCTGTGACATATTTCAAAGTTTGATGAACTTCAGATTTCCAAATTTCTCATGTTTAAAGTTCTTTTACTGCCTGAATAAATAATGTTAACTCACCTGTGAGTATAAAATATAAAGCCTGAGGCCTAACAGTGGTAATCCAACATATTGCATTGAGAATGTAGTGCAGATAAAGGTTATATTTTGACTTTTGTGCTTTTGCTGGGACACAGAAACTTTTTCTGCTCTTGGCAGCCATGTTGGACCTAAATGAGTGATTGGGCTAGAAATAGTCCATGGCCAAATTAAATGTATCATAAAGATATGTAACATTTTATACAAGTTTGCTGTATGGTAAATGATTTTTATGTTTGTGGTTGGATTTAAGGGGTTTATTTGTAAAACTGTGATATTTGATATCAGTTGCTAGAGGTGTAGGAATTTGAGACTCTGGTGATTAGGCGCATAAATACTGGGTCAAGTCTGCCACACATCACTCTGGGAAAGTTTTCTGGAGTCACAGCAAGCTGATGAGGTTGATCCCTGAGAAACCCAAGTTGGGTCCCTGTTTATTTTATACCAGATACATGCAGATAGGCAGGTGTGTATAGCCATAGAGGCTTGTTGCCTTCTTGGATGGCTATTCTTTAGGATAAATTCCATTACTTTTTAAAGTTATTAAGTCTGCTATTTTAGTGCTTTCCATTTTGATCAATAAGATTCATTCCCATTTTAAGTTAATCAAATTTAGCCTCTTTGCAACTGGATACCAAGTTGTTTATTTTAAAGATTTCCTAAGTGTCAAGTTTACACCCGGGATTGTTTCCCATTAGCAAACCAGCCTCACTCTAGCATAATTCAGCTTGGGCTTATTTCCCGTTCTGAATTGCCATTGTTAAATATCAGAATCCTTTCCAGGATTCTTTTCCGTTCTAAAACAGCCCTGTCATATATCAGGTTTGCATCCGGGATTGTTTCCCATTAGCAAACCAGCCCCATTCTCCCGCTCTGAACTGCCATTGTCAAATATCAGAATCCTTTCCCGGATTATTTCCCATTCTAAAACGGCCTTACCCAGCTTTACTCAAAGAGAACCGCATCAGTTTTCAGAGCGTGTTCACTGCACGTGCTGGTCAGTGACGTCATGTCAATGGTTGGCACGTGCACGAGGTGCAAATATGATGTACTTCAAGAGATGAAACAAGTTTTTAAGGAATTTCCTACCGTAGAGTATACAGAGCATTATGAATGGTGTGCTTTGGACAGCACACGCAGAATACAATGATAAAACAATTCCAGAGAAGAATATTCCAAAATATTAAATATATTCCATGTTTTTATCAACTTTCCTGTCTGCAGAAAATTCAGATCACTTTTGTGCCCGGAAGTCAGTCTTCTCACGTGCATGTTAAATCTTGATTGGCGAGTTAAAAATATTTGAATGTTGTCGGTATTGTTTTGAATGACCTCACGTGAAAATGCATTGTGACGTTTTATAACTCTTTGAGCTATCTGATCGCATAATCGGAGAGGGTGTTATACTGAGCCCGATGCAAAGGAGAGTAAAACGGCCTTGTCTGGTATCAGATTTGCATACGGGACTGCTTCCCATGAGAAAATTGGCCATATCCATTGTCAAATATCAGAATCCCTTTGGGACTACTTCCCGTTCTAAATCGTCATTGGTTCCTATCAGAATAGCCCCCAGAATCATTTCCCGTTCTGTACCGTCAATGTTTCACATAGGGATTAATAGCGGGATTAATAGCATGAATTGTTGGGTTTGAGCAGATGGCTATCAGAGATTTTGTCTTGTGTATCAATTTTGCGATGTTTTTGTTATTAACCTGCAGGAAATTCTAAATTCTAATATAAAATTGCAATGAGCACACAAACTGATGACATTTAAAATGCTTAGTGTGCCAAGAATAGGACTTCCAGTACTATATGCTGAGCTGTCTGTATCTTGATTTTTCATAAATGAGTTCTTCTGAAAGATCTGGATAGCATGGTGCAAAAACAAAGCGATTTAACTTAAATTTCCAAATGACCTTTCATGATTATCAATTTGATCTGAAGTAAAGGGAACGTAAGACATACTGACCAGGTCTTCTTTACGTAAAGCTATGGACACTCCAACAGTGGGTCTGACATCCTCACCAACAACAGGCAACTGCTGCTTCAAGCGATTTGGAGGGTGCAACTGCAAATACAGCATTGAATATATGAAGTAAATGGAAATTTTCATGAGAATATACAAAAATATAGGCCAATGGCCTTAGAGCTATGATGTTCCTTACTTTATTTGTTATATTCGTGATCATTTTCTGATAATGCCTGCAAATTGCTTCATAAATGTTTATTTAAGTTATTTACCCGCCTTTGCAGGCCAAGGACAGTCAAAGGAATAAAAATAATATATTCAAATTTAAGACTGGCTCCATCACCCCCACATTACTTTAAACTGAAGCTATATTTGGATCAGTAGATTCCAGGTTTACATGCATCTGCAAAACATTTCACAGACCAAGCTCCATCTTACCTTTGAATATCTCAGAAATTCACTAAGAAATTCACTCAGAAATTCACTCAGTTTTTTATTTCAAATCAAGGTTCTTCCTGGAAAAAAAGGTGTGGGCCATGGGGACCCTTCAGGGAGGAAAGTAACAAGCCAAATTTGAAATGCATGGACCCCGAGATTTTTTAATATTATGCCCACAACTTCATCACTGGGCTGGCATTTTTTATAACCCTCTTTTCCATAGACCTTGGACTTATGACACCATATGCTGTCCTGTACACAACCTGAATAGTAAATCTTGAAAAGGGCTCACCTTTGTACCAACACGCCTTTTATTTATAATCATCTGTTTATTCATTGGTTATGTGTTTCCATTAAGTTGTTTAACCATTGGTTATCGATAAAATGAGAAAAAAACTGAGTCTCAGTGTAAATAAATATAATATACAATATCTTACCTACAAACAGCTAAGAACTCCATCCAGTAGTTTTAGAAAAGATTGAATTTGACAGACAGAAAGAATGAGAGAAAATCCCCCCCTCACTGCAGATGCTATGGTGATAGAATATAATAATATATATATATAATAATATGAGAATAAAATTTTAAAAAATCCAACCTGGAAAGCACCCTCGAGTGTGACCGGCTTCATGAAGATTTCTGTGCTGCCTTTCTTCAGGAGACTGCCGAGGGGAATCTCACAACTTCCTAATGACTGATCCCCGCAGCATATGTGCATCTGGAAACAATACACAAAATAATTCTACAAATTGTCCTGTCATATATTTTTAGATCTATTTTGGAATACCCATGATTGTTTTGTTAAATTTTCAAGGTGCCTCTTTCTAAATTCACCATACAGAATTTGGGTTAAATACAAAATCCTGTGTTGTATTTTTGGACCAATATTTACTAATTGAATTTTAACATTAAAAAAAACTAAATTAAGTCTTAAGAGATAACTGTATAATGTATTTAGGTCACTTTGAATGAAGTTTTGATAAAAAAAAAGTTCACACATACCTGAGATAACGTATAACAATATCTTTCTATATTTGTTCACAAATTTGCAAGGAAATGGAATTTAATTTTAATCCCAAATACATTTTAATCCTCTGACCTGGATGCCTGGCTGACTAGAGAAGAAGGTCCTTAGAGCTTCTACGCTGCTCCTGATTCGCACAGATGCCCTCTCAGCAGGAAAGGTCGGGTTGATGAGGTCATGAAATGGTTCATTTGTGACATCATTACCCAGAAGTGAATAGTAGAAGAAAAATCCAGTAGAGGGCAGAGCTATGTTGGTCGGTATCAGCTGTAATTTCAAATTGTTCAAATAAAATACCATCAAAATCAACATTGTCCTAATCTTATATGTCTGACCTTTAGGGTTAAGCATATCACACTTGACAGAATTTAAAGAAAACAATGTTTAATTTGAAACTACTTGAAATGTTCCACAGGAAAAAAAAATGTCAGAAAATAAAGTTTTCTTAAATCTAAAGATGTTATCATCCATTCAAAAGATTTATATGGAAATGGTAGGCTTCTCGTGAGGAATATAGCACGTACATGGGGCAGGTTTGTAGCAAAGGCGATGGTGACTGAGAGGATAAAGTTCTCGCCACATGTGACCTCTGGCCCGATCTGGTAGTATCCCTCAGTCTCATTCAACACAGGCTTCAACTTCTTCGGGTCCCACTCGCTCGACTCTGATGAGCTGGATTCTAAATATGGAAATGTAATATAAACTTGTGTTATTCTGACAGAAATCCTGTTTCAATTGTCATAATGTGTTTATCAAGTTTTCTTTTTTTTTCTTTTGTGAACAATATAACACATGCATCTTTGTTTGATTATAAGTAACTGGGCTTCATAATTTGTAAAATCTGACCAGGAAAATCAGGTCACATTATTGTGGAAGAAATCTAGTAGTGTCAAATATACACATAAATGCAACAAATGCCTAATTATTTAGGCAGAGATGAGTCTTGTTGTTTTAATTATTAGCAATGATGCTGGAGCACTTAATTAGAAGAAAAAGTTTTTATGATTGAATTAACATGTGGAGAATAATGACCAGTGTGAGTTCCAGGCCTTGTGCTGATCAATGGTGAACACATAAAGGCTGGCATTAAGATGCTAAGGCTGGCATTAAGATGCTGTGAGGAATACACTGACACAAGCATTTGATGGATGGCCGTCGCAGGCCCCTTTGGGGCATGCAATTTCTCTCAACCATCTTTGGCGCTCTGCCAGTGACATTGATAAAACAATTATAACTGTTTATATCTTGGCATCCACTTGAATCACGGCACACATGGGCTGAGTTAAAGTTATTAAAGAGACATTATTTACAGTTCTCAAAATCTTCAAATGCACTATTTTGCACGACATGCAGCATACATTTAGTCATGCTTGGCAATTACAATATTCTATTTGATAATATTATGCAAGAACAAATGACAGTCTGACCTCAACTGATTGTATGAATTTCATTTTCACCTTATTTCATTTTTGTTTAAAGGAAACTTTCGCATCACAAAAAAACTAAACTAAAAGAATTTATGAGTGTTTAGTCCAACCTGCTCTTTATTGTTCTTAAATTTTAATAACCTTTTAAATAAACACAGGCATATCAAGGAGGGTGTGTTCCATTGAATCAAACTGCTGGGAAAAAAACAACTCCTTTGTCTTCAGACTGCTAAGCCTGAGACATTTATTTAATTTGGCAAGGATTCCTTCTGCCTTTCTCAGGCAATGTCTTCTGAACAGAGCATCCCCCTTTGATGCTGGTCAGGGATGGTGTGTTGCCAGTGTCACTTGAGATCCTGGCAGTCAGTTGTGAGCACAGCAGGCATCAAAGGTAGTCTCCCTTGATTTAGCACCATTTTCACTGCTGCTGACAATGGTGACAAGAACAGCCAAGGTCTAATAAAATATTCAATTACTTTCAAAACCAATTTTTTAAAAATCACTCATTTCTTTTTTATGTTTTGGGGAGGGGGGGGGGGCAAAATGAGACTGATGAAAGTATCCTTTAATATCAAAATGTGCCACTTGTAATCCCCAAAATTATAGAAGAATGGCAAAGATCCTGAAGATGCTGTAGACAACGAACGCAGTTCCTGCCAATAACAACAATTGAATAATTATATTTTATCTTACATTACAATCAACAATAGCAATATTGCTTCCAGGCTACCAGCAACAAAGTCACTAAAATTTTGATCCAAAATAAGGTTAATATTGTATGTCCATCATGGATCAGCCTGCACCTGAGCAGAGCCAGCATCCAGCTGCCATCTCACTTATCAACTACCACAAAAATATTGATATAGGCAATTATTGGCAAGTTATCAAAATAATTTAACAATTTTCTTCATCTTAATAATAATCCTATGATGTCTGTACACACATCACTGCAGTCAAGACCATGGTGGGAGACGATGGCAATCATTTCCACCAATCGGAGAGCAGCTAACAGACGATTGCGAGAAGTGTCCAGAGTAACAATGGCGTGAAGCGGCGATCACCATATGTCTACATTTCAGCATCGCATAAGATGGCTTTCTCAGAATAAATGAGACAAATAAATAAACAACTGGAAAAAAATGTTAATTGACAATAGGGTCATCCAGGGCAGCTACAGATTTTCTAGTGGTAGATAAGGATGAGCCTATTTCAGAACATGATATCATGATTGTCATCATTATGAGCATTGTATATAATATCTTAAACCACGATCAACAAGTGATTTATGGGGAATGCTACATGTATATTATTCATAAACTGCTACGCATTATGAAGAAAAGTGCCAATATTTTCCCACTTTGTGTCTTGCTAACAATTTATTATCAGCATTCTCCAATCAGACAAAGATTCTGGCCCATTTTTAATCCCTCATATTCAATCATTTTAAAAGAATATATGTAAATCCAAAATGTTTTGAGTGATAGTTTTTTTAAGTACAAGAAATGAAAAAATCTCTCCTCTGACCATCAAAATGAGTGAGATAACTAAATTTAAAATCCTGATATAAATTTAAAAACAAAATGATATTCAAATAAAAGACCTGAATTGATTGTATCAAATGTTAGTGTTCTTAAATCTTACATAGAAATGCAATGAAAATCACACACAAAAAATTGTAAAATCTGGAAAAACGTAGTTTCATCACCAACCTCCCCTATTTTTGGATGAGGAAAAAAATTATTTTTATGTGCCACCTCAAAGAAAAAACATTTTTGATAATGTTTAATTGTTATAATACAACAGAAAATATATCATTTTCCAATATAATAAAATAAAAAAAACCCTAAAAAGACTATTTTTCTCTTGGCCTAAAATTCATTTTGTCAAAATATTACAATATCTTAAGAGGGTTAAGGCACATCCTCACAAACCTGCTTGGAAAAGATTTATTTGGTCTCATTCAAGAACAGTGCATTTACTGTTGTAAATGCCAAGATGACAAGATGACAGATGCCAAGATGATGACCATACTTCAAACTAAAGAAAAAAAAAAACCCAAAAAAAAACATTACACTAAAGCAATGTATATGGGAGTTTACTGACCTTGTTGACCTTTGCCTTTCTTGGATTGAGGAGCCTTGGCTGCAGCCTGTCCTGCTGAGCCCTTGTCATCATCCAGGTAGATACCTAAGCGAATCTCAGGCTTGGAGCGAGAATATTTGGAATGGAGAAGTGGCCACCACTTTGATGTCTATACAAAACATTGTTAAAACAATAATAAAGATAGTTTCTTGTCAGGAGTCTCAGCATTTGTAGGCTTAAACATGAATTGTGATGGGTAAATCATTTTTACCAAGTTCATAATTGCAGTGAAAATAATAAAGATAATATACATTTTTGAATTTTAAAATTAATTATGACAAAAAAGTTGGATGTTGGCGAAAAGGCAGATACTCCAATTAGTGGGATAAATGATTCAATCTTAATCCTTATTGTTGACCACAGGAAAATATCAATTTACACAAACAGGAAATGTCTATTCATTTTGCAGTGCTTTCTCTATCACAGCTTACCATAGATAAATCCCTTTTTTATTGAAATTCCTTGCCTATTGTCAATATACCAAACAAAAACAAGACAGGCACGACATCCAAATGAAAGAAAAAAATCTTGATGAGCACTCTACCTGTACAGCCTGAGCAGATCTGAGGTCGAGGATAACATAACCGATGGCTTCTTTCATGGTGCTCTGGGTATCTTGTGCATACACCTGCACCTTGATGGAGGCGCGTTGCAGCCGGTGCTGGTGCAGTCCCTTCTTGTCCAGCTCCCATGCCAGCTCCTGGGTGAAATCTGGGGACTCCACATGATCCACTGGATCTGTTGCTAGCAGTTCCCCATCAAACTTTGCTTCCACTATTAATTTGTGCTTTGGTCGCTTCGGGAATCTGTGTCCTGGAGAAATATAATCACAGTAATGATGCAATTTTTGGCGTGTATTCTAATTCTTTTAGGAAATTTTTACATAAGATGTCATGAATGTTGTCAAAGCCTAAACTTTGGTGGAACTTAGCATTTCTTTTATATTTTTGGCTTATTTAAATATTTGAAGGCCAATGTGTTTGACATATTTTTAAACATATTAACAATAAAAGAAAGATCACATCATTCCATATCAAAATTTCAGATTGATCTGGATTGCATATTTGTTTAGAACTAATGATTATAGAAGTAATTGTATTCTTATTATAAACAAGGAAGTAAATGTAGAACTTTGTAAATATTACTCTTGTGCCAACTGATGTTAAGAAGCATATCACATGCTGAAATATTCATTAGTAACAACCAAAAAATAAAGATTTGGAGGGGTGTGAGTTGGTACCTAAGACGTTTTTGCTGATGCCAGCTGGACAGACAAATTCAATGTATATTGGGTATCAAGGTGCAGTGGTGAGAAGTGCATAGCAGTGACTGGCATGTGTATAAAACTGGCAGTTGAAAGTCTGACATTTTTAACAAGGTTTTAAAAACATAAAGCAAGCTGCTGTACTAATTGCAACTGAGCTGAATTTTGTCTCAGACTTCATCTTGTATTCCCATTATCTTTCAATGCAATGTGTTTATGTTTTCACAGCTTGACTGATGTTGTCACTGTAAAATAGTGTCAGAAGTGGTCACTTGCCCAAACATCATATGACTTATCATAAAATTCAGACAAACTGCAGCCCTTCAGAATGTTACAAATGACGTCATCAAGCCAGAACAATGGGGACGTCAACCTCCTTCCCGTCCGTTGCCGGTGGTGGACGTTGCCGTCCTTCCCGTCCGTTAGGGGTTAAACCCACGCCAAATGGCCGGTCTACCATTTTTGTAGTACCAAACACTGGGACACACCCACAAAATATAAAAGTATTCTTTGGGCCTTAATTCACAGTGGCCATATTCAGAGTGGCAAATTTCAAAGGTAAATATTGCTGGATGATATTGCTGGGTTGAAAACTCTATGCTGACAACCTGCAATTGAGATCTCAGTGCCAAATCACAGTTTGTGTCAACAAAATGTCACTTGACTTGGGAGTGGCAGTGTACAACACTGGATTTTCTAGGCCATTATCATGTTTAATGTAATATATACTTTATTTCATAACATGCTTCAGGCACAATTCTTTACTTTTGATTCTATCTGACGTTTTTGTTTCACTTTTCAAAAATATGAATGTCATTTCTGAGCTTTTGAAACAAACATGCCTGGGCAAGGTTTTGATTGTGTGGGAAAATTCCCTGCTAAATTAAAGATTTCTACTTTGTTTTAAAACATACAAACCTTCAAGCACTGATACTACTATCAGATAGTTGTCCTTCTCAACCATGGTTCATCCGATTGTCTCAAACCATCATATTTTGGGAGTAATTCGACAAAATATCAATGGATTTTTCACCAAGTTTGAAAACAGCCGCCATCGAAGGAAAACATGGAACCGGAATTACGTATTCTGGTGTGATCGAAACGTCACATCCGGGAAGGGAAAGAACCGGAAATTTTCGGATTATCTCAAAATTAGAAAACGTCAAAATAAAATACAAATGTGCATTTACAACATTATATAGATATACAAAGTCCAATATCATTTCAAACATTTCATTCTGACGGACAAAAACACTGACAGTTTGGAACCGGTTTACGCCCATGGAGACGAGCGATCTGCTCAGTTCAAGAACTACTTTCTTGGACTATGATATGCTCAGACATAATTTTGAATAAATTCTATTTGATATTCAGTATGCAAGTCTTATTGTGGATATTACTTGTCAACATCTTGTGTAATGTTAACATTGGTGAAATGCACTACGCGTGAAATAAAAAGATACATAATTTTCTTGTGCACCGCGTATTGATATTTTACATGCAAGTTTGTGATTAGGTCGACAAGGGTAGGGAAGTTGAATGGCTGAACTCAGAAATATTTTGATCGTTTTGTGAAGCCATTTTATTCTATCTGGATGATACTGATTCATCTGAGGACATAGCAGTCATGATTTAGGGATACCCCAGTTCCATCGGGATCCCTCATCTACGTAGAATGGGACACTATCACCGATATTCAGACCCGGAAAGATTGACACCCGGTTCTTGAAACAAGGTGCAGACAGCGCCTTGTTTTTCGTGTTTCTCAAGTCATTCCATTGTATCCACACGGGATATAGGATCATTATTAACCATATTTGGTGGAATTATATTGTGTCAAAATGACCAGTGTACAAAAGACAGATCGTGGTAGATCTCAAGAGGAAAGGGATCGAGATCCCAACAGAAGAACATCAAAAGCCAGCGACCATCGCCGAGGAATGGGACACGCCGGCAACAGACAGAGCTCGGGCAACTCTGGAGTGTTGATGGTTGGACCAAATTTTAGAGTTGGAAAGAAAATAGGGTGTGGAAATTTTGGTGAATTAAGATTAGGTAAGAACTGTTTCATACGTTTGAGCATATTTTGAACATTTTTTTGGTGTAAATGAAGTGAAAGAATTGTGTTTAAAACTGAATGTTTTGAAGTGTCTTGTGTTGCAATAAACATCAACAAAATCATTTTTCGTCACCACCATTGAACCAGTTTTCGTCACAGCCATTCATTCTTGAGCACAGGGTCAGTCACTGATGAATTGATTTTTTTATATTAACATGTGATCTTCTTGGTTTTAACAGGAAAGAACCTTTACAACAATGAACATGTGGCGATTAAATTGGTAAGTACATTTATCAATAGGTAGACTACTTTGTATGCAAACACTGGCAATTATTGATGACACAGATAAAAATGCAACCTCACAATTTGCAATTACATGACTTTATGCATTTTAGGAAAACCAATGCATGTGAATCATTTATCACTGTAATGTGTCAGTTCCCAAGATCACAAATCTGCAAATTCCACAAAGAGACATTCACAAAGCACCAATGATTCTTAAAATTGCAATGATTCACAGAATTGTTGTAAATCCAGGACCATTTGGGTGTTTTATCAGCACTGCATTTGCATATTCTGAATATTTTGCATGTGAAAGTTCTTGTTTCTTTTCTGTTGTCCACCTGACAAAAATTGCCAGAAAGGTTGATGTGTTTTATCTGGTCATAGATTCATACCTTTCATATATTCTGAGGTGACAACCAAACATTGGTCGATCTATCTGAACATCATTTTGATAATTCTCCAATTCTTAATTCACACAATTTAAACAAGAAAAAGTGATGCTCCATATGAAATGCAGATGGAACAAATTAAACGTACAAAAGTAAACAAATGAACTTAAATATCTATACAAATAAATACAAATATATATAAACAACACAAATCACAAAAAAAGAAAAAAAAATATTACAACAAACAAAATAAAAATTAAGATAAGCAACACAAAAATTAAGCAACAGAAATGAGTTCTTTACTTTCGGCAGTATGCCAATTTGTTTTGCTGAGTAAACTTATAGATGTAGATTGCAATGAGTGATGATGATATCCTGCTTTCAGTTTTGTAAATAATTGCATTATTACACACAGCTTTTTCTTTGTTTACAAGACATTGGGCATATATTCATACACTTTAGGGCATGTGCAAATTTGAGTCTTATTTTTTGTCAAAGACAAAGACTCCACAGTGGCATCAATTATTCAAGCCATATTGACCAAAGAAAAATTCAAATTACAACCCATAGGAAATGACTCCAAATTCCCAACACAGGTACTCCCCCGTTCTTATATTCACTGCTGACAGTGGATCTCAAAAAGTGGACAATCTGTGCAACAAAAAAAACAACTCTCAGGGGTTTGTGCACAAAATGGTGAGAGGTTTTGGTATTCTTTGACTAACAGTCAGCTCTCAAAAGTCCAAGAAATTATACTTTAATTTATTTATAAAAAGGAAATTGACTGATTTTTTCAACTTTATCGACCCTGCTGGTCCTGCAACCAGTGTTGTTTGTGAAATTTGAGCTTGCCCTTTGCCAAAGCCAGTAACTTTCTTGGTCTTTTTTTCAGAATATGTCTGATATTATATAGTATCATGGCAAGCACAATTTTGGTCCTACAATCAGTGATTGAATTTTGAGCTTGCCCTGTTGCCCAAAACTAGTAACTTTCAAAGTCTTTTTTTTTTTCATAATTTGTCTGATTGATATCTAGGAAAATGGCAAGCACAATTTTAAGCATATTTCCGACTATCAGCAGGATGTAGTCAAATAAGGATAAATTTATATTAATTTTCTGTGGTAGAATCTTTAGAATAGATAAAGCTGTGTTGTAACTTTAGTATGTACTGCACTCTTGAATCTTTTATGAACCACGAGGAATACAGGTAACATTGCACTGGAAAGCATCCAATGGATGTTAATTGGGATTTGATAGTCGGGGAAACCCTGGCAAAAATGTTTATTGTCAAGAAAATTGTGAAAATAATAATCATTACTCTGAGATTTCAAAAACAAGGTTAAAATAAACAAAAAGAAGACTGTTTTAAGCTATGATATGATGGTAAACCAATGAAGAAAATTAAACAATGAAAAAAAATATGCATACATTTATTTAGACATGGCAGTGCAATTCAGCATGATTAAATATAGTTATATATCTTTTGTTTAATAAAAAACAAAAACACAATTTGTAGATTCTATTTTCTGAGTTTGCAGGATAGTAAGCAATGTTGTAAAAACCTTGATGTTACCCTTTTTGTGTAACATTTTGAAAACTGTTTTTATAACATATTGATATTGATTATATGGCCAATTCAAACTTCAAATAATTGAGTACAAGCTAACTCTCACTTATTGATGTAAACATAATCTGGTTTTGTGAACAAATTCATTACACAGAGTCAGTGACAGTGAAAATTATGTTTGGTGAAACATCAAAACACTTATTGGCACTTAACCTTTAGTTACCATTGTTTGCACAAGTACTATATATTGTACAAGTTAATATATATATATAGATATTGTGTAGTCAAATATCTCAAGATGAACATATAAAAAGTTTCTAATACACCTGAGATATATTTACCTCTAATTGATTTATATCTATGGATACTGCTTACATTTGCCCATTTACTCTACCAGTAACACACAATCAAAAGTGATCTCTTCAATGTTTATGTGGAGTGAATACAAATCTAGTCCAGACTTCTATTTGGTTTTGTATATTTATGATTTATTTGGTGACATATTGATCCGAAATTCAGATAACAAATATCTGTTTGAACTCAATTGATAACATGTGTAGGTGACACAGGTATATTTCTAAGAAAAGGAGTATGGTTGTCATGACTGCTGGTTATTGATCATGTTAAAAAGATTCAGCTCTATTGATAGATATCTTAAATGAATATTTACAATCCCACAAATGTTCTGCTCTGTTTATTTGACATAAACATGAGTTTCAGTATAAACATAAGTTTCAGTTTTAGTTTTCTCATTTGGGTCCTTTTACAAATATTCTGAATGGTATTTTAATGGAATATTGGATAAAAGATTATCAAACGATATATCATTTCAACCAAAAATGATGTTAGGAAATGATACATAAAATAGCTTTACCTTTGTTTGTCATGTATTTTTTGCTTTCCTGATTTTACAGGAACCAATGAAATCTCGAGCGCCACAATTACACTTGGAATATAGGTTCTACAAACAACTGGGCCAAGCAGGTAAGACGTCCGAAAGACCCCTCAAAGGTATCTATTGCTTGTTTTACTTTGTAGGTTGAGTTAAGACATTTGGTCATGTGCATACTTATAATTTGAAAAATCAATCAGGGTTTTGACCAAGACTATGTGTACCAGCGAGAGTAGGCCAAAAAAGGTTTTTAAAAATAAGGAAGATAATTGTGCTTTGAAGACATCTCATCCAAAATTTAGAGTTGGTTGGGATTTTTTGTTTTTGTTGTTGACCTTGGGATCTGAGTCCATAAATCTGTTTGGTTCTGCCATTATGTGACATGATTATGTGATGGAGGCCAGTTGCATGACCTTATAATACCCAACCTAACATATGCATGACTTAACTGAGTCAAAGGCAATTAGTAACCAGATGGAGGAACTAACTGAAAAGCCTTGTCTGATCCTATAGGGTCACGCACATGCATGACCAAATAGACCCCTGTGGACTTTCTTGCTGGTGCTAAAAAAATTAACCTCATAAACATGAATTTAGGTGTAATTCAAAGCACCAAAAGTATGTTACTATACAGATGTCTTGACTCAACTGATTCTCTAGAATAGACTGCATTTTCACAAGTATATGGTATCAAATTATTTATAAATGTCATATTTACATGATGTCAGGATTTTTATCCCAATTGTTAAATCAGTGTCTTTCAAAATATTGACAGAATTGTGTACAAAAATAATTAAAGATTATTTGAGAATCAGTTTGAGATTCCCAGAAATCCTTTCCTATCCTGGCTTTGGTGGCAGTGTTTCATTGGTCAGGGGCTGACTCAGGGCTAGTTCTAAATACCTGCATATATTAAAAGCCTTTATTACCACACTTTTGGCAAATATATACTTGTGAAAATTGTGTAGAAACCCATATCATTTTCTCTAGTTTTCATAAGTTGATTGAATGAGTATATTATTGGTTGAATTATGTGTTATGCAACTTGTTAGCATTGAAAATAACATTTATAAGTTGTTGAACCATCTTATTATTCAGTTTTTCTCTAAAAAATATTAATACCTGCCATGCCCATAACATTAAATTATAAGTTGGAGTTGTGTTGATTTTTTTCATAAATATGTTGTACCTAAGTGATGTGATATGATTAATTGCATGCCCTTCTCATTGTGAAATATTCAAGTTTAGAAATAGAAGTAGTCAGAGATGCATGAGTTTGGGCAGATGCTTCTCATCTTTTTGTTCTGTATCAGGAAATAGCTTCAAAACCAAAAGAATGTGCTCCTCAGAATGTGTCACACAGGATGTAGAAGTGGCATCGGTTGGGCTCTCTGACCTCAATTTGACACAAAAGCAAATATTGGGTCATCAGGGAATTTACACCACAGTGCTCCGCTCTTCAGTGGCACAGGTTGTGGGTGACTTTTAGCTTGTTAGCAATGCTTAGATGATCATAAAAAATGTTGTCTCCTTTAATCTGAGAAAATTGATCATTAGAGGAAAAATGTTTTTGATTTGGGTTCCAAGTTCAGTCACATTTTGTACTTTATTGAGATGGTTAGAAATCTTCTTTTTATTTTTCAGATAACTTTGTATTTAGGTAGTGTTGTGGTTATTTATGTGGTTGTGTATATTAGTAAATAATTTAATATAACTTGAAATATTTTTTCAAGTGTGGTGCCTTGAACCTGATTCTTTGTCTGAATTTAAAGGGGAAAAAAACACTAATTTGTTGTGTCACATATCTGCCTATTTGCTTATTTTGATATTAAACAATAAACATGTTTGTTTGCACAAAGTGATTATCTTGTCATAAAAAGATAAAAGTGCTTTCTGGCCATAGAGACTAGGATTATCTTGATATCACAGTCAGTATCAATAAAGCTGTCTGTATTATGTGGTACATATTCTTTGACATCAACTGTTGAGATTAAATGGCCTTCATATCATCTGATAATATATACTGTTATCACAAACTATATTGTCCATAATGACGCAAAGACTGCATGCTTTTAAACCAAACATAATATTATAGTAGGTAACATTGATAAATGGGATTTATGTTATGATATTAAAGTTGAAATGAAGGCACAAGAGATCAAGTGGTCATTGGAACTGTTGACAGTTCATCAAAGATCAAGATAAGACTCACTAATTAGTTGGTGTTTCAGATCTGTGAAAATCCATGAAGTATTTCATCTTTGTCAGAATTCAGCCTTGAGTGCAAAATAAATCAATTTAATGAAGGTGGGCATTTAGGTCACCGGGGGGGGGGGGGGGGGGGGGGGGGGGGGCTGATGGTTGCTTGCTCTGCCTCTCATTTGACTGAAATATTACTTAAAACCTGACCCGGATATGGCACAAATGGGAATGCCCGCTGTGGTGATGTTTCTGTGTTTAAACCGAGAGCTATTTAAATGTTGTGAATGCAGGCTAGTGGTCAGAAAGGCAGCTTTAGTTTTCCGGCTGAGTTGCCCCACTTTGGCATGCAAAGCTGTTGAGTGGGAAGAGAACACCTCCTCCACACCAGGTCCCCCAAGGGCATCAGGACTGCCAAGAAAGGTAGCCAAGGTCCTTGGGCAGCTCTCAGGCCAGATACAGCAGAGCAGTAAAACACAGTCCTCTCTGTGAATTTGACAAATCTCGCACAGTGATAGCTGCTAGGCAGAAGTACCAGGAATGGGTTTGGTTTTTTAGCTTGCTGGGCTGGTAGAGCGATACTGAATAATTGAACATGCTTGGTGAATACTGATGGAGCCAACTTTTGTACACTCAAATTATTGTGCCACAATTAGCTTTTTGGGTCATGAATAGAATACACCCACATTGCTTACTTCAGATAGGGGGTGACTATTATAATTATGAAATATTCTCCTGCATTGAATATTGTATAATTCTATGTCATTGGGGATTAAGAGCCGCTCATCTTTATTAAATTTTATAATGTCAGTTTTATAGATTTCGGATTAGAGTGTACAAACTGTGGATTTCATTGATATTTAGAAAAACAAAATTGCTCATAAACGTATGTAGACAAGTTTAGGGACCCCGGGGCAGTGCACGGCGCTTGTTACAGACAATGCATTATGAAGTGCACATACAAATATTAGCGCCCACATAGAGGCTTTCTGTCATGACAGCAGATCGACTCAATGATAACACAGGCTGGATCATACCACATGTTCTACATGGCGTGATAATGCTTCACTCTTTATCATCACTGGTCCAGTGTTGTCATTTGTCGCATCACCTCTGCATCCTGTAGCATTGGATTATATTGTGATATGTTTATTAAACATTCATGTTTTATCAGTTGTATTCTGAATACCAACAATTTGTTGATATCTGTATATATATTGACTGATATAAAACATATATTTAAAAACAGTATATTGAACAAAAATATACAAAAAACAGACACACAACAATAGACACACAACAAAGAGTTTTTATCATCAAATCAGTGATAGTATATAGTGTTGAGATAGAGATCTTTGACCCAGAGATAACAATGGTGGTTGCATGATTTCATAGCTCACCTGAGATGGAGGGTCACAAAGCATGGAAGGGGGGACCCAGTCTATTCATGATATTCTATACATAGTAACAGCTGGGGTTGGTCCGATCTACCCAGGGCCACCACCCAAAATCCGTCTACTGGAACAAAATATAGCGGATAAATTTACTTAAAATTTACAATCCAGAGTGGTATTCATATATATATTTATACACATAAATTTGGAAGCATTTTCAAGGATTCTTTTCATGATTTTTTTTTCTTGAATATATATTGTTTAAATGAATATATGAGTTCTTTATGGGTTCTTTATGTTTGCTGAGTCACTCAGCTATCTTAATGAGAACCTCAGATTGGGTCATTAGTCTGGAATTTCTTTATAGGACTTGTGCTCTTCATGGCTATTTATATGCAAAATAAGGGAACAAAATTGGAATTTCATGACATGGTCTAATGTCCAGGTCAAACATCATGGAAATACTCAAATATGACACATATGCCTCAACCTAGACCTGCTGGTAGTAGTGGCAATTTTAACATTGTGAAGGAAATTTTGTGAAAAGAACAGATGTTCAGACTCTTTTTTTTTTCCCTCTACATTTTGCTTTCCCCATATATCTCTTTAGATAAAATCACATATTAATTTTTGCATTTATATGCGGCTAAAAAGCATTTTCAGTCAAATAGAGGAAAACAAGTGTTTTTATTTAATTTGGTTTATAAGTCAGGTAAAGTTGCTTAACTTTACGCTTCCCTGTTGTGAATCTATGGTCCACAATTGGCATGACACCAGGTGTGCTAATCATGGTATGAAATGACAGAACTGGGCAACAGTCATAACATAACTGACGCATAACTTTTAAATACTGGTTATAAGGTTATTGACATGCTAATCTTTTCAGAACAAATGCCAAAAGGTCATGATACATATAAATTTGTCTAAATTCAGCTGTCAGCTGTTAAAACCATATTAACTTGATGATGATGCAACCATGGTAATTGCTTTAATAAATATTATGATAGCATTTTGTGTTTCATCATATTTATTATACACATAGTGGTTTTTATCTGTTTTAACTTTGCATATGTCATATTCATGATAATCAAAGGTGATTTATGATTGCAAGGAGATTGAAGTATTTCATATCAACATGGTAAAGGCAACAACACCTGTGACCAGTTTTATGAAAATGGAAAAAATTATTACCATAAAACACCATAGGCACCTGTTGAATTGGTTTAGAGTCTATGGCACAGTCGAGTGTATGTCTTTAGGGGATTCATCAGCATAAATGTTACACCTACCCACGGTGCCCTAACCTTGCTAGCTTCAGAGCTTTGGTTGTGCTCTTTTGTACTCTTAGCTGATTTACATAAATGTACCTCAACAGCTATTGACTTATGTGTAGCCAACGTTTAAAAAAAAGTGTTTATCAGGCTCTAAAGGGCGGAACCAAGAATATGACCCAAAAAATCAAGTGTTGTCTGTTTTCTTATAAAACTTACATAAAAATTATTTAGTTGTCCTTAATATCAACACTATCTTAACAGAAGATATTCTTATCGGTAAGGTTTTGTTTGATACCATAATTTTACCTTTAAAAAACCCAGAAAAACTTAATATTTTTTTCATTTGAATAAACGCAATCAGGTCATGGACCATTGGATTATGATTAATAGTACATCACCAATAAAATATTTTCTTTGTGCATTTATGCTTTGAAAAAAAATGAGGAAACTGTCAAGATTAGAAGGAAGTTATAGTGAGACGTAGGGAAAGTTAGTATGGGTTTGTTTCAGCAGGTTCCTTCTTTTTTTCAGGATATCTGTTAATCAATAAAGCTCGGTTATTAATGTCATAGATTCCAAATATTTAGGAATTGAATAATATGATATTCAGTACTTCAGCATTGGCAGTTGATGATATCTTATGCAAGACTGGTTTCAGTAAATGAGTTGAAAATGCCCATGACTTTCCTGCACTCTACTTCTTGATTTGGATAGCATACAAACAAAATAACATGTGAATTACTGTGCAGTGTGTACCAAGAATAGGCACCAGTACAAACATTGAAGATACTGATCAAATAATTGCCAGCGACCACCCTTAAAATAGAACTAATATTCGCTTGGATATATCTGTTGTCTTTGGGATGATTGAAAAGTCGAAGAATTCTGATAAATGTGATTTTAAGATTCTCGCAGTCACATAAATCTGTGAAAACATGGGATTGGGCAGACTTAATTACCAGAGATGGTTCTAAATAACCAAATCAGTTCACTCTGAAGTCATGTTTAATTGTATAGTTCATTTCAAAATAACTTTATTCCATGGAAATAATAGAGAGAGAAAAAGTGAAAGGGTTTAGATGACTGCAATTAGAATTGTATTAGTAGCATTGCCATAAAGTAGGTGTTAAAATTGAGTGCAATTGGGCTCATGCTATGTGGATCATTTCCTTCCCAGTTGATTTGAATAGAGCCTCTTTGTTGTGTTCCTACAGGATAGAATTATAACCCAGACACCAAAAAAATTATACTATTCACAAAAGGTTTATACTGAGAGCAAAACATTGTGGACCAGAGAAAAGATTTTATTTTAGAGCTACATTGTGTGCATAAATATTGGAAAGTTTATGGTGAAACTGTTCTAGTCTGATTATTAAGTTTGGTACTTGTTGAAACATATGTGGTCTCATGATATGGAACATGGATGGTCCCTGTTTAAACACTGGTATCAAGTATAATATAAGTGTCATCAATGTTTGTAGATCGAGATATTAGTGCAATGACCAAAACTAGAGATTAGAATAATGATCAGAAAGGTTGTTAATTATTATATTATTTTAAGGCCATGATAAATCTATGATAGCTAACCATACAAGTATAGTATGAGAATGACAGTTTGTCATCCAAGCATAGTATGAGAAGGATGATAGATGACCATACAAGCATAGTATGAGAAGGATGATAGCTGACTATACAAACATAGTATAAGGATGATAGCTGACTATACAAGCATAGTATGAGAAGGATGATAGCTGACTATACAAGCATAGTATGAGAAGGATGATAGCTGACCATACAAGCATAGTATGAGAAGGATGATAGCTGACCATACAAGCATAGTATAAGGATGATAGCTGACTATACAAGCATAGTATGAGAAGGATGATAGCTGACCATACAAGCATAGTATAAGGATGATAGCTGACTATACAAGCATAGTATGAGAAGGATGATAGCTGACTATACAAGCATAGTATGAGAAGGATGATAGCTGACCATACAAGCATAGTATGAGAAGGATGATAGCTGACCATACAAGCATAGTATGAGAAGGATGATAGCTGACTATACAAGCATAGTATGAGTAGGATGATAGCTGACCATACAAGCATAGTATGAGAAGGATGATAGCTGACCATACAAGCATAGTATGAGAAGGATGATAGCTGACCATACAAGCATAGTATGAGAAGGATGATAGCTGACCATACAAGCATAGTATGAGAAGGATGATAGCTGACCATACAAGCATAGTATAAGGATGATAGCTGACCATACAAGCATAGTATGAGAAGGGTGATAGCTGACCATACAAGCATAGTATAAGGATGATAGCTGACTATACAAGCATAGTATGAGAAGGATGATAGCTGACCATACAAGCATAGTATAAGGATGATAGCTGACTATACAAGCATAGTATGAGAAGGATGATAGCTGACTATACAAGCATAGTATGAGAAGGATGATAGCTGACTATACAAGCATAGTATAAGGATGATAGCTGACCATGCAAGCATAGTATGAGAAGGATGATAGCTGACCATACAAGCATAGTATGAGAAGGATGATAGCTGACTATACAAACATAGTATGAGAAGGATGATAGCTGACCATACAAGCATAGTATAAGGATGCTAGCTGACTATACAAGCATAGTATGAGAAAGATGATAGCTGACCATACAAGCATAGTATGAGAAGGATGATAGCTGACCATACAAGCATAGTATGAGAAGGATGATAGCTGACTATACAAGCATAGTATGAGAAGGATGATAGCTGACCATACAAGCATAGTATAAGGATGATAGCTGACTATACAAGCATAGTATGAGAAGGATGATAGCTGACTATACAAGCATAGTATGAGTAGGATGATAGCTGACCATACAAGCATAGTATGAGAAGGATGATAGCTGACCATACAAGCATAGTATAAGAAGGATGATAGCTGACCATACAAGCATAGTATGAGAAGGATGATAGCTGACTATACAAGCATAGTATAAGGATGATAGCTGACCATACAAGCATAGTATGAGAAGGATGATAGCTGACTATACAAGCATAGTATGAGAAGGATGATAGCTGAAATATATATTGAAAGCTGCATAATTGATGTTCAGCCTTTTTATCAGCCCCTTCCCAAACATTACATCACTCCCCCAAACCTTTCAGCCCTCACTCCTTATAGAATATTAATATTGTCAGCCCCACTCCTTAATATTATCAGCCTAACTTCCCCAATAGTATCAGCCCTACCCCCCAAGCTGATCATTGATCAGTTCACATTCCCATGATGATCCTCTCCTCAAGTATTGGTCCCTTTCCCATTAAGTTCAACCTCACAGTGTTCACAACCCTCTTCCCCTTGGGCTGCTGTCACCTTGGGATACACCCCGCTGTGATGATCAGCTCCCAACCCAACCCTCAGCACTAGGAAAAGTCCCCACATCCCACCTGCTTACCATATCAACAGAACGTGTAATATACAAGATACGCACTACATGATGATCAGAGGAAAGATATGCTGCAATATACGAGGTGGCATTAATGTCAGCTGTGAGTTCGGTTCAGACGCAGAAACCCTTAAGGCAAAATGTCAAAGGTGTTGGCACCTGGTCTTTGGCACATTTAATATTATGACAGTCATTGGCAACAGTTTCGTAATGTTTGCTATGATATTATTACCTATTAGTTTGGTGAAGCATAAATATACAGTTCTTTTTTGTTTGTATTTTATAAGGCAGCATTTTTGCCCAGCTTGGAACACAGATCAAGCAAAAAAATTTAAAAATCCATTTGGCATGGTTATTGATAGCATAGTGACATCATTTGAAAAGCAACATCAACCTCCTTTATTAACAGCATAAATGGGTTTTCTTTTTATTTTTATCAATCTTAATGATAATGCTCAAACTGTCGTATACATATCCGGTTCATTGACCAATCACGGAAGCCAAATCAATAGTAAGGTTTGAGTGTGATTTATTTATTATTTTCTTTTTAAACCAATAACAGAGCAATCACAAGAAGTGTCCATAGTAACAATGACTGGAGACGGCAAACAAAATCTATCTGCATTTCAACCTTCAAAAACTCCAGAGTTAGTCATAAAATGTTCAAATTATGATTTGAGACTTGATTGCAAAACATATTTGGATAATGAACCAGTATATGATGGATCAGAGCTGGAGATTAATGGCCAACCAGCTGACCCAACTTCTATATGTATATCTATAGGTTCCATGACTCAGCTTGGTCATTGCTCCAGCTTCCAGGATACACATTTCAAAACAGGAAGTAATTTCCGTTCACAAATGATATAAAGCAAAAAAGATGGTAGTTCATTATGTGTGGTTATCAAGTGCTTCGTGACTGTTTGAGTGGGGAGATAGTGATTTGTTAATCATAAATAAATTTGTGTAGGATAAAATAAGTGTGTGCGTAGCATGATATATTTAATTTTGATGTCATCTGGGTCAAATCATTATGTATACATAAATGAGTTGTATTTCAGATTAGTTGCACTGTGATGATAATTATAATGAATTGAGTGCTGGATAGGTAGTTGTCAGTTATTTCCTGTACCAAGATATCAGTCTGGTGAAAAGGAAATTCTCATCGAAAAAAATAACCTTTCCCAGAAAGTGAGAAGTTTTTTTCTGTCTTTTTTGGTGATGTTGACCATTAAATTTGTTGCGAGCAAAAGGCTAACAGCTTTGCAGATAAAATAATCTGACCCAGGATGATGTTTGAAAAAATACAAAATACAGTAATAAATCAAGTCTGTGCTAATTAAGTGGTTGATATGCAAGGCCCCACACAGGTTGGGGAGTCTTTCCTCGAGAGACAATGATGAGCTAAGCCCGAGTGATTGGATGTGTCTTCTATCTGAGTGATCACCACAGTTAAGATGGTCAGGGCCCCCCTCTCTCTTGGTTGGGTCAAATCAGAGGGCATTACATTCAATACTCTGTCATGCTGTATGGCAGGCGTATGAGTAAAGGGCATTAGTGGTGCTCAGGAAAGGACATCGGAGGAAAGGACATCGGAGGAAAGGACATCGGAGGAAAGGACATCGGAGGAAAGGACATCAGATCTTCACAGGAAGAGGTATTAAAGTTATTTAGGAAAAGAAAAAGATTTTAAAGGTTCCAAGAAAAGGATATTAGGGCTTCTTAGGAAAACAGAGGTTCTTTAGGAAACATTATAGGACCTTGAGGTATTTCAGAAGGGGTTTTAGACAGACTTCAGTCCTTTCCTTTAGGTTTGTGTGTTTGCAAAACATGGATAAGATCAAGTCATGTACTGACATGTAAACATTCATGCTTTATCAATGGTATTCTGAATAACAACAATTCGTTGATATCTAAATATATTTTGACTGATATATTAAAAAAACAATATATTGAAAAAATATACTCCTTTAGGTTTATGCAATGTATGGATAAGATCAAGACATTTACTGACATGGAGATGTATTTACATGTAATATTAATGATAATCAATTTGGGTTTATTATATTCTCATATAAGCCATCTTTATGATCTAAGTCATCACATTTCTGTGCACGACAAAAGATGATGTGAGATGATTATAGGAATGATTAGAGGTTTCCTGTCAAGTGAGATGGATAAGGATACTTTCATAATAGACCAGTTTAGTAGCAAGTTGCAATTACAGTAAGCAGCTTAGTGTAGGCAAGAATGGAACTGAGACAGCAAACACAAATATTTCCTGTTATACCCTGACAGTCACGATTATGACAACATGCAGGATTATTGATTATATAAATAGGCTGATGATGAAGATTATTAAATAATCTGTGTGTAATATTAGATATGTTACCATGGTAATTGATATCTGGTATATTTGACAGGTGAGGATATGAATGGCTGATGAGGTGATGTAATTATGCTTGATTGGTGAACGTTGTTGATTTGCCTGTCCCTTGTTAAAGCCTCTTGCGACCCAGTTAGAATTGTCACTGCAGAAAAATATTTATGTGTGTTTATAAGACCAGTTTATATTAAAATAGATCATCGGCTAAGCTATGATTCGGTATGTTCTGTATTTTGTATTAGCTTTATACAGAACGGCTCAGAATTAATACATTGGGGGCGAAAGATAAAATGTCCAAAGAAGGCCAGTTATATTCTCACTAGTAATGCCATCAGTAAACCCTTAATTTTAATATAAAAAGAGAACAAGGATATTTTAAAAAATACAAATAATGAAGATTACACCTATTTGCTCAGTAGTGATTGAATGGCCCCCAAATCTATCATCTGAATTTGGTAGCCCATGAAGAAGATGACATTGGTTTGGTGAGCCAACTGAGACGCAAGTGTTGTTATGCATGTGAGGCTACATTTGATATGGCACCCTTGGTTTGGTCAATATTTGGTCGGGCCTGCCTTATCACTGCACGCCAGGGTTGTGGAAATCAGCTACTTGATGCTCACTCAACCCAGGCCGAGTAATAATGCTATTACTTCAGTCAGTGCCTGGTGAGAAACGAGGTTGTTTCCCCCCCACCCCCCAGTCAGTCAAAATGAATGACCTGGTTGTGTTTTTAGCAGACACAGCCCAATTGTTTTATGCAGACCCAAATGTGCAGCCAAGATGGGTGGGGCGAGAGTTCAGGCCGGTTCACTCTCGCATACCTTGGTGGGTGTCTGCTACATAACACGTTTAGACTAAACAGGAGCTGTTGGGACTGCATATATTATAGGTGGCAACTGACCTAGCCTGGTATTATTTTTATGGCATTGGCTTTTCAATCACAGCCTCATTATCGCTATTTGTTCCCATCCCCAGGATACTGTGTGCACAACACTGGACATCATATGGTCTTTGTTTACATCCGACATTGGGACAATATTGACCCAGTTAGAAATCTGGCAGGGTCCCTTTTTACCCTCAGCCCCTGATGTAATCAGGCTGAGGGTATTGCAGTACTCCTGGCGTGGGTATGTATGTATGTATGTATGTCTGTATGTCTGTATGTATGTCTGTAGCGAACATCCTTGTCATCGCGATAACTCAAGAACAAATGATGGCAGCTTCATGAAACTTGACACACATATGCATCTGGTGAAAACCTCGGACGAGTTCGATGGACGGCGACCTTGACCTATTTTTCAAGGTCACAGGGACAATTATGTGAAATCCCAAGAATCACAATAACTCAAGAACGAATGATGGCAGCTTTATGAGATTTGACACACATAAGCATCTGGTGAAGCCCTCAGAATTTTTCCTATGAAACATGACCTTCACCTACTTTTCAAGGTCACAGGGACAATTATGTGAAATCATCTTGTCATCGCGATAACTCGAGAACAAATGATGGCAGCTTCGTGAAACTTGACACATATAAGCATCTGGTGAAAACCTCGGACGAGTTCGATGGACGGTGACCTTGACCTATTTTTCAAGGTCACAGGGACAATTATGTGAAATCCCAAGAATCGCATAACTCGAGAACAAATGATGGCAGCTTTATGAGATTTGACACCCATAAGCATCTGGTGAAGACCTCAGAATTGTTTCTATAAAACATAACCTTCACCTACTTTTCAAGGTCACATGGACAATTATTTGAAATCATCCTTGTCATCGCGATAGTACGAGAACAAATGATGGCAGCTTCGTGAAACTTGACACATATAAGCATCTGGTGAAAACCTCGGACGAGTTCGATGGACGGTGACCTTGACCTATTTTTCAAGGTCACGGACAATTATGTGTAATCCCAAGAATCGCAAGAACGAATGATAGCAGCTTTATGAGATTTGACACACACAAGCATCTGGTGAAGACCTCAGACTTCTCTTGATGGAACATGACCTTCACCTACTTTTCAAGGTCACAGGGACAATAATGTGAAATCATCCTTGTCATCGTGATAACTCAAGAACAAATGATGGCAGCTTCATGAAACTTTACACGCATAAGCATCTGTTGAAAATCTCAGACTAGTTCGGTGGACGGCGACCTTGACCTATTTTTCAAGGTCACAGGGACAAATATGTGAAATCCCAAGAATCGCAATAACTCAAGAACGAATGATGGCAGCTTTATGAGATTTGACACACACAAGCATCTGGTGAAGACCTCAGACTTCTCATGGTGGACCATGACCTTCACCTACTTTTCAAGGTCACAGGGACAATTATGTGAAATCATCCTTGTCATCGCGATAACTCGAGAACAAATGATGGCAGCTTCATGAAACTTGACACACATAAGCATCTGATGAAAACCTCAGACATTTTTGTATGGAACATGACCTTCACCTACTTTTCAAGGTCACAGTTACAATTATGTGAAATCCCTATCATTGCCATAACTCGAGAACGAATGTTGGCAGCTTTATGAGACTTGAGACACATAAGCATCTGGTGAAGACCTCAGACTTCTCTTGATGGAACATGACCTTTACCTACTTTTCAAGGTCACAGGGACAATCATGTCAAATCCACGTCATTGCAATAACTTAAGAACAAATAATGGCAGCTTCATGAAAATTGACACACATAAGCATCTTGGAAGTCTTCACATGAGTTTGATGGATGGTGACCTTAACCTGCTTTTCAAGGTCACCTGCCCATCTCAATAATTCTAGAGTAAATGATGACAGTTTCATGATACTTGACACACCTAAGCTATCAAAGGAAGTAGATTTTATGGGGTTTTTTTACCCCTGCATCAATTTGCCTTGGTGCAGTGACGTTTTGTTCACAAATATTGTGTGGAGCGAATGTTGTGCAATGAGTTACCAGGGCTGAGGGTTGATGCATCTCTGATGCCTATGTTTTAACACTGTATGTACATCCTCAGGATTGGGCGGGGTTCACCTTTTGTAGTTTTTGAATGGATATTTGATTTGTGACCAGTAGAACATGAGAAAATTGACCATTTGGCTTAAAATTATGGACAGTTTTAACAATATTCAAAAGGTATCGAGTGTACAGATTATTTCTGCAGATTATTCCCACCAGGCACGCTGAATGTGCTGCAATAACCAGTCAAGCCAATCTTTTCTGTGGCCATGCCAACTCGGAGAATGACTACTTAGTCACCTAAGTCATCATGCAGCTTTAGCATTCAGCTTTAGCATGCAGCTTCAGCATGCAGCTTTAGCATGCAGCTTTACAGATTTACAATGTAAACTGGTGAAGCGGCTTTGTAAAAGCTCGTAATGGTCTGATGACCTCGGGCAGTCACAGAAATTGTGTGACCAAGAATATATTTGCTAATGAGATAACTGCTTATTACCGTACCAGGCTTATCTCAATCTTTAAACTGCTCTGATGAAGATCAAGCTGTTACCATGACAATAGGGGGGAAGGATGACGTCACCATGTTGCATCTCCCACGTAGATTGGGCAGAAGGTCACAGATTTATTATAATCTGTCTCAGCCTCAGTGGCAAGTGTCAGTTTACATTAGGACTGGTCCATTATTAGGACTGGTCCATTAACTATATGAACTTCTGAAAACAGATGTCGTGACAATTAGAACAATGAGGTGTTACATATAATAGATATTCTAGTATTCCACTTACAGGCAGTGTAGATTTAGCATGTATTGTCACCTGTGTTATTGGTCTCTATTGAGGCCGTTTATGCTCATCATTTACACTGAACATACACAACTAGGATTAGCCAACGTTTCCAATGTTAAAGAAACTACAACCTCTAAATTGCTACTATTGCCATATTTAGGAAAATAAGAAACCTAGTAATGAAGTAATGTATCCATTACAAATAAGTCAGTATATTTTTTTTTGGTGCGAAATTCTGCTTTGTCACATAATACATTCAATAAACTTGATAATCTGTCTGCCCATCAAGAGTAGGAAACCAAGTGGAGCAAAACATCTGTTTGGTTCTGCATAAACTTGACCATATAATATCATGCATAGTCTGTTGCATAGCGATTTTTTTTTTTGTCACCCAAATCTCAGTTATGTCAAACAATGTTCCAAGCGATGACTATAATGTTATTTTAGTGGTATGATTATCCCAATTTATCACCATGGTATTATTATTCACATCAGGCTCTTTGCATCATCAAAAAGCCCAAACTATTCATGTTATGGCAGCAAGTTTTAGAAAGGTTATTTTAGTGGAAAGCAGTGTCCAGCCATGTTATTCAGCAACAACTATAGGCTCCATGTGCATTTGTACAAGACATGTTGATATGGGGTCTTCTTCCCTTTGAATCAACAAACAGATATTGATTACCAAGGCTTGGCTTCTCTACTGTCATGACTTCTTTGTTTATCTCACCATAATATAGAACTATGGCATAAATTTTTTGGTGATATATTGGTTTCCAAAAAGGTATCAGAGACAGTTTGACATGTTTGATGTGGCCAGTAAATCCCACTCTGAAATATGGATCTGGTGAGAGATTTGTAAGCAGCCCATGATGGCTAGAATCAAAAGAAGCAAGCAGAGAAGCGACCAGTCTGGGTTACTCATCCGCTTGGTAACCTCAATAAGTGACAACCTGAGAGCGAGTCAAATCGCAAGGTGTCAAATATTATGAGTCTGGTTTTAAGTTTGAATTTCTGGTCTGCTTGTGTACAATATATTTATATCTAAATGTATATGATCATCAAAAGACTGTAAGACTTGGTCATGCAAGGTAGTTTTGTTGAACTGAATAGAGAGCCATGAATCCATCGAATTGATAATCCTGTCTAAGTGTTTTATAATTTCAAGAAAAGTAGGTGCTTAAAAGGATTTGTCGAGATTAGTGTAGTTTGAAGAAGTTTGATTAAAATTTGAGGGTTGTTTGGGAGTGGTATGATGCAGTGCTTTTAGGATGTGCATGGTTTGAGTGGTACAAGTTGTGATATGGCTGTCATCTGCCTCGTCTTCTGATGCTTTGAGCTGATATATTTATCTGTAGTTGTCACAAGCAGTGGGCTCGCATCATCTCCACATATCGTCACTGCAAAATGTCATCTCATAAAACCCGCCGCGCCACAATTGTTTTGAGGCTGTGCTTAATGCGGCTTTCCATAATGGTGCATAAACACAACTGTCTGTCGCTAATCTGGGAGTTATTCTCAGCGTTGATCAAGTACAGTGGCCTGGATTGCCCCTGCATGCAGTCAGCTGCACTTCCGCTGTAATGGTGTTGCATTGTTTCACCCATGTGAAGAGCCAAATTGAGCTGACATTGCATACGAGCCTGGTTATGCTTTGAGGCTGCTGCAGATGATTTTGGGATGCGGAGGCTGAGTTTTTCCCCCTTTCCCTGGCTTCCCTGGTGGCTGCCCTAGCCAGCTGATTCATCCCCAACCTATCCCTGCCATGCACACGCATTTGCATACGCCTCCTTATCCTTGACTCACCGGCCTCGTACGCTAATTTTATCATGTCGTGCCAATTTTTATTTCCACGTCAAAGGCAAGATTGCTCAGAATTGCATTAGAGGGACAATATCGTAGGTCTGCAAAATAGGCAAGAGGACGATATCAGTTGCCATGGTAACCACCATTATGTGGTATGATGAGATGTGTTGCCATGCAGCGGTAATGATGACCATTTAATGAGATCAGGTTACTGTGGCAAGTTATTGTCTTGACAGTTATTCTATTGGTTTATGATGTGAGAAACCTGTACAATACATCTTGGCACACCTCACTTGTATATGGGTGCTAGGAAAGACTCAACAAAATATTGATTAAATGAGACATATTGTTGCCACACAAACAAATGGTAACCTTGAAAGTGGCCAGTCTAATGTGGAGACAGCAAACCTGGTTGTGGTCACTGCAGCCATTGGCAGGCATTCATATCTTTGGTAAAGAACCATTAACTAGCTGTTTTATGTGTTGATGTAAGAATGACAATAAATAGGGATTTTTTGGTACTTCTATCATGAGATCAGTGACAATACTGATGATGAATAATTTGATGTTAAAGCAGCTGCCGGGGCCAGAACACCTGCTTTGTTGACATTTGTGTGCTGAGTCCACAAATGAGATACAATGGATTTTTTATGGAACACATGTTGGGGAATCTATCTCAATAAAGTAGGGATGTATGCATTTGTCAGTTGATTTGGCTAAGGCAATGATGGATGAGAACTGAAATTGAAAATAATATAATTGAGATTGTTATCGTTGTATTTTTAGGTTTTAGATTGTGTTTGATATTTGTGAAGCAAGATAGCTATATCAATTTAGTTCAGGAATCAAAATTGCTTCAAAGCCAAGCAAATGTCCAACATGGTAGTTTTTGAAAAAAGGATGCTTGGATTTGCAGTAATTTTACTTTAAAGTGATGTTAATATAAGTTATCTCTTTAGAAGGAAAAACAAAAATGACAGAGATTGGGAAGCTGTGTAATACGAGTGACCTATGATTATTGATAAGTAGCCTTGTCATGCTGCTTTGGTATTTGTGTCTGAGGTTTATAGTCTTCTGACAAGACTTGATTTTCCTTCCTGCTGTGAGTGGGCAGTGTTTCCTGGGAGCATATGGTGGACAACACTCACCTCAAATGGTCAACTATGCCTCACTGGTGGACTGGTGGACATCCAGATATGGTCACATATATTTATGTTCCAATTGGACCCTGCATGACTGTTCTATGACCCCATTTGTTTGCTAAGGCCAAAGAAAATGATAACCTTGTTTCCGATGACATGCCCAGAAAAAATAGGATGGCGTAGATTTTTATTTTTATCTAACTTTTTTATTTTTTTGTTAAAATAGATCAAATATATTGAGAATGGATATGTATACAAGTAAATGAATTTATGACCAAGATTATGCCAATTCACCAAGAAAAGGGAAAAACCACTTTAGGGTAGCTGGTTTGAACTGGAATTGGTAGCTTCTTTTTTTTTGGGGGGGGGGGCTAAATATGAAGTGAGTAACATACTTTAGTATCTCAAAACTCAGGCGTGACACTATATGTTCACAGTTATGTGAGCAGATAGAAGCTTGAACAATGCTTAGTAGCAAAGTGCTTTCTGAGACAGGTGATGAGTGCTGACGTCCTTACCAGCTCATACATGACATAATGCACTATTCTGAAAAGACCCTGCAGTACCTTGTGTGAAACAAAGAGTGGAAACCAAGTGCTCGACTATGTAATATTGTCTTGGAGTGACACTTAAAGTGCATCACAAATCAGATGTTTTGGGCCTAACATCAATAACACCACATCATTATGGAGTGTTTTATCATCTCCTTTACATGTTGTCCACCCACATTGTATGATAGCCATTGCTCGTTTTCATCTCAACCAGATATTATAGACACCAGACTCAGATTCTCTGTGATATATGTGAATATATGTGAAGATTAAGTTTTACACATTTAAGTCCTGTATTCCTCTGCAATTAAGCAAAGAGCAAAGGATGTTAATCATGTTCGTAAGCATGGAAAGAACTTGATTACATGCAAGCCTGATTACACTCTAATCTCTACTAATATGCATTGGGATCAATTGACCTGTAGGTTTTGTGCAATGAAGCCACCCCTCATGTTGTGGCTGTGGGAAAGGGAAGTAATGATGAACCTGGTAAGTCATTCCTCAGAGAGAGTCCTGTCTACATTTTAGATATTATGTGATGGCCATACACAACACAGATCTGCCATCGCAAATTTTGATGTGAAGCATTTCAAGGTATAAATGGGAGAAGGCTCCATCACAAATTTTGTTCTGGCAAATGCGAGATTGGTTGGGTATCATATTGTTTTTGAAGCCACCCTTTATACTCCAAGTGAAGCCAATCCTTCTTCCAATTTTATTTTCTTTTATGGTATCTGAACATAAGGCTCTCTCTGTTCGTGAAGGGCACACCCACTAATCCACCGTTGTCCCTTCTGCCTTGATGGGGTATAGAGCAGCAGTATTGGACAATTTTGTTTTGGTTAAGTAGTCTGTAGGGAGCAGTAGGTATTTGTGAGAGTACATTCAGATGTACATTAAACCATAGCAGTAGCCACCACAGGCTATAGGCCTGATGTTGCACCCATGATGCGTCCATTTGTAATAAAGTGTTTCCAGACAGGCCTCCATCCATATAGCATGCTGGCCATTGCTCTCTGACCGTGCTGACTTTGCTGTCTCACCAGAAAAATGCACCTTCATAAATTCTATTATCAATCTCAGCAGACAATATATGACTGACAAAATGATGATGTTTACCTCAAATTTTAGGTCTGTGGCTGTGCTTAGAAATTGAGATGCAAGCCTTATTGCAGAAACAACTGCATAGATCTACAATTGATGGTCACCAAATAAAACAATTTTAATAGCTGAATCACTTGGCAAACTAGGGATCAGTTTATTGTGACACAATAAACTAGGGATGAGTTTATTGTGACACTGAGGAGGTGAGATGCATGTGAGTGTGACTGAGGGACCAGAATGTCATGTTTGACCAGATAGAGTCAGAGTGGGGAGATAGATGAAGCAGCACTTTGTGGCCTCCCAACGGTCATAGCCCCGCATATATCTCAATGTCCAAACTCTGCTGCAGCCAAAATCATTTGGAGCCAAATGTCCATATTTGTGTGATCATATTATGAACATGGGCCTATCAGTTACACAAAAGGTGACCGTGACAAGATGAAGTGACGCATAAGCTGTGTATGATCTTATTGAATCATGCTTAAAGTTGAAGGGACAAGATAGATACAGATATTGATATATAAAAAGTCACCAATGAATATCAAACCAACCACTATGAAGCAGAACACAGCCAGATCATCTGCTGAAAGAGATTGTGTATGGCAGTAGAGCAGATATGTTTTAATGTGATGCATCAGTATATGAACATTGGTAGTTGGCACTCAGCTGGTCCTACAGCCTAAAAGTGACTGTCTTCCAGAAATGGCAGGCTTTGGTCATGTTGACCTATTATCATTGCGACCGCTTGCAGATTTATATGGCACCCAGCTAGCTTATATATGGCTGCCTACGTGGATTTACACGACCCCCACCCCATTACCAAATGGTAACCTCGGTAGCATCGCTTGGGATTCTCAGCCTGTTCGATGATGGATCTCAGGACTGATGCAGTTTTGTGGCCGTGCCTCTCCTCTCAAACTGTCCTGCCAACATTTTGAGATCCCCAAATGTACAGAATCTGAAATTAAGGGCAAGATCAATGGCTTACTTGACAATGTTGGAACAGATTCTGGGGGAAAAAATAAATGAAAAAAACAGGTTGCTTCCAGGTCAGCCCTTTTGATTAAACCATTACCATGGAAACAGACAAGGGCGTGGACCTTCTTAGTCAAATGTCCAAACTGTTGGGTCAACTGAAATGTTTTGGTTATATTGTGAATAGATCAAGCCAGAAAGCTTGGAACACTGTTAATGGCTTTCAACTCAGAACAGCTTTGTTGACTTGTCATGTGAGAATATAGAGAGGTTTTCTTATCCTATTTCACACACCCTCAGGCTTGGGTGCAGATGTAGAAAAAAATGTAAATCCAAAATATGATATTGGCCATGTGGTAAAACGCTTGTCTGTTGTGCTCACAGTTGGTGTATTCTGTTTAAGTTCAAATATTGCTGATCAAAATGTTTCCTGGGTTAACTATTATCTTGAGAACTTTAGAGACCATTCTCAGGTATTGACTGATACCAGTCTTGCGTCAGAGGGATTTAAAGTTGAACATTTAATTCATTTGGAGCCAAAGGCCTGACAAGACAATCATGTTACATGTGTACAAGACTGTATGTGTATTGCTGATGTTATTGATTTCACAGCAAACTGACGCAATGGCTGATTATGTTAACAGACATTATTGGCACCTAGGGCTTAAATACATAGTGGTATAAAACGAAGAAAGGGACAAATTATATTGCATGATGGGATATTAGGGAAATTATGAGGTCATGGAGCGGGTTGCACAGCATCAAGTCCTCTGTCCATGCTTGCAGACTGAGGAGGTCGGGGAAAAGACAGGAGCTAATCTAATGCTTGGCAGGTCAGGGCAACACACAGGTTATCATATTGGCCACAAAATACCACACAATTGATCAACTTAGTGTCTAGACAGGTTGCTAACTGGCAAGTCAATAGATCTGCGAGACCGAAATGAAAAGACCATATCTTGGCCGGGTAATAGGATTGAAGCTTCTAGTCAAACGTTTAGTTTTATAACTTATATATGAATAAATAAATGAATAAATAAATGGGAGAAATCAAATTACAGAAAGTATTCTTTGTCACATAGGCTGCAATTATAATTAGGCATGTTGCATTAAAAAAAAAGCTTCAGAGTATATGAGATATCATCAATATAAAAGACAGGTGACTTATATTAAATTCTACAGAAATAATAACTGAGTATGGCTTAGCTAATGAATGTTTTGTAAGGCAGTCAGGTTAATGAGTAAGACAAGTTATGATGTATAATATGAAAGAAGGATAGGAGTGGAACAGTAATGCAGGGTGTGGTGTGTATATTTTGATCATGGTGCTTTACATTTCTGTATTCATTTTGTGTGGATTATTTCTTTCAGAGGGAGTACCACAAGTGTATTACTTTGGCCCCTGTGGGAAGTACAATGCGTTAGTACTGGAACTTCTGGGACCCAGTCTGGAGGACCTCTTCGACCTCTGTGACCGCAAATTCTCTCTCAAAACAGTACTCATGATTGCCATCCAACTTGTAAGTACCCTTGATTTATAGATATCTTTATTATCTTTGTGTAAAGAACAGAAAACAGCTGGAGCCAGATTCATTTGGTGCATGCATTAAGATTGAGGTCAAGTGGAATAAATTCTTGACCTCATTTTGTCACAGTGCATGACCAAATGTCTGTTTGGCCCCAACCATTTAAAATAACTTCTTTTCAAATTATGAAGCTTGAAATTATTTCTAATCATTTTAGTTACCTGTCAGTATTTTGAAATAATTACGGGCAAAATGTTATCACTTAGGATTTTAATTATCACAGTATGATAAAAGCCTTGCATCAATGTGAATTGAAAGGATCACACAGGGACAGCTTTAGTCATATCATTGATGGTCTTTTGGTCATGTTTATTCAAAAGTTTGTTGATCCAACCATTATACAATATGGTCAAGTGATGGCATGTTATTTCTCTGTATAATAAATAGAACAAATTGTTATCATCAGATGACCTAGAGTGATAAACAAGGTGAACTGCTTGAACTGTAGGTGTTGTAAAATGATATCTATAAAGACCTAGTTAAGGATGAGAGTGGCTTCACCTTTTCCTGAAGTAGGATTTTTAAAGAGACCTTCACTTGACCAGACTGTCCTGTGAGATGAGCATGTGGTTTGCATCAAGTGAGAAATATTTAGAGACCCTCACCTGGTCTGCCTATGACGTCAGGTTAGCATGCCTCTTGCATGATGTCAAGAGACATTCAAAGACCCCCACTTGACCTGCCTATGACGTCAGGTCAGCATGCTGCCTGCATGACGTCAGACTCATTCAGAGACTCCCACTTGACTTGCCAATGATGCAAGGTCAGCACTGCCTGCCTGGTGTTAAGAAACAGCCACTCGACCCAACTATGATCAATGTAAAGTCAGCATTGCTGCCTTCATAATGTCAGAGACTGTTATTTGAGACGTTTATGATGCGAGGCCAGGATGCTGCGTGTAAAATGTCAGAGACTGCTACCAGACCCACCTGAGACGTGAGGTCAGCAGAATTGAAGTGGCAGTTGTCTTTAGACAGCCACCACTTGACCCACCTGAGCCCTGAAAATTGTGTTTGCCCAATCCCTGACCTCTAACTTCCCCCACACATATTACTGACAGGTGTGAATAACAGTTGTGGAACGTTGGGTGAAAGCATCTCGCAAGTCTGCTGCCAAAACTCTGTTCCACAGAATATCTAGCTTCGACACTCTCTCCAGTGGAGATTATTTTAGGGCCAGAAGCGCAAGGACCAGGTAACTGCCAACAGGTATGAGTGGGCAGATAGTCCCACATCGTCTGGTGATGATGATATCATCTGCCAAATGTCTTTGCTGGATGTTGGTGGTATTTTTGCCCAGACTTTGGCTTTATCCAATTCTGTGGGATACAACAGTGTGCTGCCCCTTGAGACCGCTGTTAAAACGCAGGGAACAAGAAGCATCATGGGATTTGCTGATACTTGATGTGGTGTGTTTGCAGATTAACCCAAAGATTATTTTTTATTTTATCCACCGTGCTCTCTTTCTTTTTTACAACAGGTGTTTACACTGCTCCACTTATTACCCTCAGCCCCTGATGTAATCAGGCTGAGGGTATTGCAGTACTCCTGGCGTGGGTATGTATGTATGTATGTATGTCTGTATGTATGTCTGTAGCGAACATCCTTGTCATCGCGATAACTCAAGAACAAATGATGGCAGCTTCATGAAACTTGACACACATATGTATCTGGTGAAAACCTCGGACGAGTTTGATGGACGGCGACCTTGACCTATTTTTCAAGGTCACAGGGACAATTATGTGAAATCCCAAGAATCACAATAACTCAAGAACGAATGATGGTAGCTTTATGAGATTTGACACACATAAGTATCTGGTGAAGACCTCAGAATTTTTTCTATGAAATATGACCTTCACCTACTTTTCAAGGTCACAGGGACAATTATGTGAAATCATCTTGTCATCGCGATAAGTCGAGAACAAATGATGGCAGCTTCATGAAACTTCACAGACATAAGCATCTGGTGAAAACCTCGGACGAGTTTGATGGACGGTGACCTTGACCTATTTTTCCAGGTCACAGGGACAATTATGTGAAATCCCAAGAAAAACTCAAGAACAAATGATGGCAGCTTAATGAGATTTGACACCCATAAGCATCTGGTGAAGACCTCAGAATTGTTTCTATAAAACATGACCTTCACCTACTTTTCAAGGTCACAGGGACAATTATGTGAAATCATCCTTGTCATCGCGATAACTTGAGAACTAATGATGGCAGCTTCATGAAACTTGACACACAAAAGCATCTGGTGAAAACCTCGGACGAGTTCAATGGACGGCGACCTTGACCTATTTGTCAAGGTCACAGACAATTATGTGAAATCCCAAGAATCGCAATAACTCAAGAACGAATGATGGCAGCTTTATGAGATTTGACACACACAAGCATCTGGTGAAGACCTCAGAATTTTTTCTATGAAACATGACCTTCACCTACTTTTCAAGGTCACAGGGACAATTATGTGAAATCATCCTTGTCATCGTGATAACTCAAGAACAAATGATGGCAGCTTCATGAAAATTGACACACATAAGCATCTGGGATGACTCCAGATGAGTTTGATGGACGGTGACCTTAACCTGCTTTTCAAGGTCACCGGCCCATATCAATAATTCTAGAGTAAATGATGACAGTTTTATGATACTTGACACACCTAAGCTATCAAAGGAAGTAGATGTTATGGGTTTTTTTACCCCTGCATCAATTTGCCTTGGTGCAGTGATGTTTTGTTCACAAATATTGTGTGGAGCGAATGTTGTGCAATGAGTTACCAGGGCTGAGGGTTGATGCATCTCTGATGCCTATGTTTAGTGTATATGTACAAAACATAATGACACATTTACAAATTATGATGGTTCAGACCAACAATTGAGTCACACATATCTATCTATAAATCTAGATATTTTAAAATAGGGATAAGATATTAGAAGTCGCAATATTTTTTCTAGACTAATTTAGGTGTCTAAATTGCCTTGATATGGATTTACCTTTGTCAGTCAGATAAAGCAAAGCCAACAATTCAGCTACCCAAACTGGTGATCAATTTGTTCAGACTTTAATAATTCTGGCCAGGTAGTTTTACATTGACTTCCACCAGGCAATGTCCTTGTTGACCCAGATAGCATCCATTACTCTGTGTATATGGTGTTGGCTGGAAGATAAAACATAAAAGCTCTATTTAATTTATAGATATATACGTGCACTATCTACATAGCAATATGGCAGTTGATGAGAGGATTCCTATATTTATTCAGATAGTTTACTTGTTTATAATGCGTTACCAGCCTGGTGACAAATTGGCTTTTGGAAGCATATCCTACTGTCACTTTTCTTACGTGGAAATTGCCTTTAATTATACAGCTTGGTGCTGATATTCTTACCCATCTTGTGTTTTCAAATGTGCAGTTGCTTACTCACTTGGTGTTTGTTTACTCACTTAGAGTTTGCTTGCTCACCTTCTTCATCTGATTTTCTTTCCCATGGGCTGTGCCTAATAATTTGATATTTTCATGCATGTGTAGTTAACATATTCACATGTTTACTTTCGCATCTGGTAAACATACTGCCTGGGGTTTATCAATTCAAATAGGATGATTTATATTGTTATTATATTTCAATTCCTGGCATGAGCTCTGGTTTTACACATTTGGATAATTTTGCATCAACTAACTCACTCTATTCTGTGAAACAAAGTACATAAGATAATTATGGAAGGTACTGTGTGGGGTATAAACTTGTGACAAAAAATTTGGCACTGAATGCTGAAACTGAGAAACACTGGAGAAATGCCATGTATTGCCACTGGGTGGAGAGTGCTGTAAATTGTGAATTAATCGCATTGAGTGGTGCATCATAAGCATTGCAGCTTTGATACCTGCCTGCTCATGTGCAAAGAAAGATGTACATAGAAATAACACTAAATATGGGTCAAAAAGAAAAAGATGATCTCCATTCATATGCTGAAAGTCGGATAGAGATATGTCATATTTTGAAAGACATCAAAATGTTTTTTTGAATTGTCAGTTAGATTCATTGTCTTAGAAAGGTGGTCAGTGTATTTGAATTATTTTTAGTGAATTGACTGAAATGGGTGGATGTGATTGTTTAAGGTATTCAGTGTTGGGGTCACAGGTTGCCATACCAATCAATATTGAGGCAGGCGTTGGAAAGTGGTCAGAAGATCTTGGTGAAGTTGTGATCACTGCCTGACAGTGTAGAGGAGATTTATTGTGGAGTGCAATTGTAAACGTGCAAGTAAGCTAAGTGTCGTGTGTGGACCAGTTGAAACTGGTCTGGTAGGAGTTGGCACCACAATCTAGGGAGCCAGGTATAGCTGTCTATCTGTCAATGTGATCAATATTGACATGGCACGTTGAACGACTGACTGCATGTAGAAAGGACCATCACAGTATAGTGTGGCAAGTTTCAAAGACAAGGTTGTGATCATAGAATGGTCAAACATGACCATTGTCATGTTAAAGTTTTTAACTGGCATAGAATACTGCATTTTGGTCATTTGACCAAATAAGAGATTAGAGGTTGACTTTTTTGTGTTATACAGCTTATTGGCACACCATGTCTATAAGATCATCTTGTGCCAAATACATACACCTGAGAACTTTTACATATCCACATTTATGTTTTTTTCCAGTGCATGACCTCAATGCTGACACCTTCTTTGGCATATAAGAAATAGAAATGAAATATAGTCTACCATTATATATTGATTGATTAAACCTACACTGAAATGGCAAAGGACAGGTAGTGTGAAGAGTGTTGGAAAATTTGTTCTGATTAATGTTTCAAAAATGTCAGGAGCGGAGAAATACAAGGCAGTTTGTGTGTGGTAGCATAATGGGATTTAGTTGAGAGAAAATGTAATTACCAAGTGAGGCTTGTGTTTAATTTTCCTCATGGGCATCAAGAAAAAAACAAGACACTGTTGCATATCCTTTCGGCAGTAATTAAGCCTCTGAGATGCAGTTGTGTACATGGATAGCAGTAATAACAAGCTGGATGACGATTTTCAGCACAAATTGACGTAATCGGTTTCACCATTTCAAGTGGATTCCTGCGCAATTTAAGTTTGGCTTTGGGGAATAGAGACGTCTGTGTCTGTTTTGCTGGGTTTGGATTGAATGAAGAAAGGCAGTGGCTTGCCTTGGAATGATGGCTTGAGTGAAGGCAGGAGGGGGCGCAAAGAAAAGCAGGGATTTTACATTGAGCTGATCAAGGAGACGGACTAGAAGTGCCAAATCCCTTTACAGGCTTAAATATAGGAATGGATATCTTTGTGAAGAGAAAGTGAGGGTGTTCCGGCACTTTGCCCATTTCTTGCTCAAGGTGAAGCAGGTAGCTGATGTTTCAAATTGTGCGAATAGACACAGGCAGTATCACATCCCAAATTATGCTCATCTTGTTTTCACTGATCTCATCATAATGGCTCTCATGAAAATACTGAAAGATGCAGGTCCTTTCCTGGTTTGTACAGAAATGAATATAGATTTTAATTCTGGGTCATGCATGATCTCCTTAGAATGCAAATAGCAGATTATTTGTTTGGTTGAATTTTGAAAATAATTTGAAGAAAATGCAGAGAAGCAAATTCATCTTTAAAAATTATTTAGATTTTAACTTCAATTTTATTGAGATGATAAGGATGACAACTTTCCTTATCACATATTCCCAGGATATTTCCGTCTCGGTTTCACACCAGATTTGCCTTTCTTTTATGTGAACAGTGTTTAATAGGATATACAGTTAGTAGCGATGAATTCGGGGGAGCCAGACTGATATTACTGGTGCCATGGAGACACTAGCACACTCAGAACTTGTTAGTGAAGCCTGGAGCCGAGACAAAGTAAATCTAAGCCAAGACATACCAGGTATTCACATCTATATGAGATCTGCTGGTACGCTTATCTAGGTTCTGTCTCCCTGTCTCTTTTGTGCTTGTAATAGGAACATGGTGCTGGAGGTGGATTGTTAGGTCCATGAGAACTCCACAGTCTATCTTTATCAGCTGGAGCCTAATATCTGACATCATCAGCGGTAAACGTGACCAAATAAGGTTGTGCGTAGTGATATCATTCAACAAAACTTATGCACTTCCAACTCCAGAACCAAGCTTAACAGAAAAGGTCATGCTTTATACTTGTGTGACCTCATGCAGTCATGTTTATTTGTGACTAATTATATGGGTGACCCAAACTGATCATTAACGATGTCCTCAAAGAGCAACACTAATATGTGTTGGATGAAATTGGGGGGATTATATTAAAATCCAGTTTCCTATCTATCAGAAATATGTGTTCTGAAAATAAATGTGAAAAAAACTGAGATTGGTTGACATAACATGAGTTTGAATGCATACCATTCTTTTGGGCATATCGTTGTTTATGCACATATGCTTCTTATAAGAAAACATATTTCTCTATATAGAAAAAAAGTTCTTTATTGCATGTGAATTACTCTGTCTTTTATCAAAAGGTTGATCAGGTGACACTTAATATCCATGCACAACAAGGCAGTACTCAGAAACGCACCTGTTATTAATGTTTGATTATGGAACTAAGATTAATATGTGAATGTCGTTGCCATAATCAAAGCTTAGGGATGAAATATTCGGACAGACTAACCATTCAAAGTGCTCGTTGAAGTTTTAGCAGTAATATTGATACCAGCAAGAAAATTAAGATTGGTATTTTCTTTGAAATGTTCACATAATTCATCCATAGATTGGTGTTTTGTCGTCTTTTTTATATAAAAAACATTGAATGCACCTGTTATATTAGTGTTATGCTTTGAAATAGATGGGTCAAAGGTTTAAAAAATCAAGACTAAATGGGGTCATCCTTGAAGCCTGCAAGTTGTTTTGGCAAACATTAGAATAATATGAACTAGAAAGAACTCCATTGAACAGTACTTGATAATATTTTCTACATGTTGGGAGATTCAATGATTTCTTTCGGTGACAATTTCATTATTATAAACAAAAAATTCTTTGGGGAAAAGCTCAGCATTTGATTCACCCCTCATATGAGAGACACTCACAAGGGGGCAGCATATTGCTAAGGTGAATCAAGATAAATAGTAGTCTTCCTTGTATACATTTGTCATATTTACTGTGTAGGTGCATATGTTCAGTAGAAAGTGACGTGTATATATATGATTTGCAACTGTTGGTCCATTTCAGGGGCCAAATGTATGGTCAGAGCTTATTGCTCAGGGCAACCAGGAAATAAAGGGTGGCAAAATTCAAGCTGAACCACTTCATAAAAAAGTAGAAAAAAAATACTTGCCAGTTCTATTTGTATCATTCAGATTGTTGCAAGTTGATTGAAAATATTGCTTTGTGAGTTCAAAGAAAATACTTTCCAAAATGGCATTGTTATATGAATGTTATCCAACACATGTAATTGAATTAGAATGAATTTATGATGATTTTGAAATCTTATTTTTATGTAATTTTTTTATTTCAACAAAAATTCAATTTAGGCTTAAAATAGCATGGAACCATGACATTATGCCCATGTACAAGAGAAACAGTCCACACAGAGTGACTAGATTAATATCTGAAGGAAAGGCCCAGAGTTTATTTTGGTCCATTCCCTGTTCAGATACCCAGTAAAGACATTTGAGTATATTTAAGGTCAACATCCTGCCAATCATGCTTTGAGTGCTGCACAAACATCTAGTTTGCTGACCAATCATGGTATTTGAGACAATAGTGGGAGACAATGGCAATTATGTTGACCAATCAAAGAGCAGCTAAAAAACAATTACAAGAATTGACCATAGTAAAATGGCAGGAAGCAGCTATCACCAGATGTATACATTTCAACATTGAATAGATGGCTCTAATAGGATAAATAATAGAGTCAGATCATTAAACAACTGGGAAAAAATATCCAAATTTTCTAGCAACAGGCTCATTTGGGCAGCGATGGATTTGTTCAGTGTACAATATGAAATGAGGTGTTGGTCATGAAAGGGATAGTTTTTCATCAAATGTCTGTTATATCTATAATGTGTATCCATCAGATCAATTAAGCCACCTTTCACATCTCTTATTCTCTAATAAAAACCAGTATCATTCTCATCTTTCTCGCTAAATGTTATCATATATATTTATATTGCAAAAAAATTTTTTTAGTTTTTGTAGCATTTTTTTCCTTCCCAAATATACTCCTTCATCCAATGATAGAGGTTTCTTTGAGAGTCAGATGTTCTCCCAAGAGATATTTTAATGATAAAATGCAGTACTTTGTAAAATCACTGGTGTGGGTTAAATCTTTGGTGTATTACTCCAAGGTTTAATATGGAAGAGGATTGATACTAGAGTGTATGGTGTTTGATGTGTTTTGTGATAATACAGGTGGTGTGCCTGGAGTAGAGATGATAGCCTTTTACACAAGTCAGTAGCTAGCTATTACTGGCATCATAGAGACCTCCATATGGTCAGGGTGACTGGCAGCAACATCCTCTGCCGCCACCACTGACTTGCCACAAGACAAACCTGTGTGTGTGGAAATCAATTAAGAGGAAAACGGGGATCGGCAGCTTTTGGTGATGTGTGTGCTGTGATGCTGAGGCTGGCTTATAGTAATGGTGCGGGTAATTTGAAGAGAAAAACACTGCGGGTTGCCACTGAAAACACAGACAGATTCCAAACGTGCTGGGTGGCAGCTTCCTATGTGTTTCACCACTACTTTTTTTTAAATGATTTTCTCGGAAAAAAAATAATTGAAGTGCACTGTGAGCAATGTGCAGTTAAAAGACCATGATGATAGCAGGCAGGTTGGTTGAATGGTGCAGCAAGGTCAAGGCAGGCGCTTAATACTTGTGCGGTGATTTGATTGTGTTTACTGCAGGATGAGGCTGAGCTAGCCATATCTTGTACCTGGATGGAGACTGTCAGCCTTTAGCAATATCTCTCCCAAGTCGGCGCTGATCCTGTCCTAAAGGTTGTCATGTACACAAGGAAGAACTGGCATCAAAGTCTCAATGATGCAAATAGCAAAGTTACATTGATAAAAATAGCACTCTGTATTGTATATGGTACCAACAGATTTGTTTAAGCTGAGAAAATGGGAAATCTGAGAGAAGTAAGTCAGTATATGGGAAGTGTCATATCAGATGTTCTCTGTTGTTGCTGACAGCAGCTTTCTTGAAAAGTCTTAAATGGAAATTTCATCATTCAATAAATATGGCATATTTAAAGTAGAAGTTATTGACACCATTTTAGAAATTAAGGAAAGGATTTTTGCGTTTGCTTCTTTTGAGTGAGTGAACTTGATCATAAGAAAACCATTTAAAAAAAAAGAATGGCTGATCTTTTTGGTTGACAAACTCTCCTACCTCTTTTAGAGTGGTGGTCGAAATGGCAGGCACTTCTGAAGCCCTTAGACTGGTGTAACAGATGGTCAGGGAATACATAAAGAAGGTCATGATAGACTCGTAATGGGAGACGAGACACAAATATATTAGGGAGCAATATTGGCAATATGTTGTATATTTGGCCTCAAGTGCTTTTAGTCTAAAGGCAATTGTAGAGCTTCCCCCAAGATCGTCATCAGTTACTTTAGGCTGGGAGTTGCTATTGAGGTGGTCCTTGTATATGGGCTGTCTTGAGACAGGGAAGCCATAGATACCATGAACAATGCCAACACACACACAGTAGGGAAGTGACCAAAAATGGCCTCAGGTCAATATTGGACCTTGTATCACTCTGTTTTGTTCTTTCAACATGATCAAGGCACAAGAGTATTGTTTGTGTTGAAGAGGAAATGAAGATAACATTAAAGCTCTCCTGCCATCTCTAATGCTCTGGGAAGTGTTGCCCAGCATCCGTCTGAGATGTGGTAGAGCTTCCCTGTTAGCATCTCAATTGTGGTAGTGTTTACCTGGCCTTCTCGGCTATGGTAGTGTGGCCTAGTCTCCATCTCAGCTGTGGTAGTGTGGCGTAGTCTCCATCTCAGCTGTGGTAGTGTGGCGTAGTCTCCATCTCAGCTGTGGTAGTGTGGCCTAGTCTCCATCACAGCTGTGGTAGTGTGGCCTAGTCTCCATTACAGCTGTGGTAGTGTGGCCTAGTCTCCATCACAGCTGTGGTAGTGTGGCCTAGTCTCCATCACAGCTGTGGTAGTGTGGCCTAGTCTCCATGGTAGTGTGGCCTAGTCTCCATGGTAGTGTGGCCTAGTCTCCATCACAGCTGTGGTAGTGTGGCCTAGTCTCCATGGTAGTGTGGCCTAGTCTCCATGGTAGTGTGGCCTAGTCTCCATCACAGCTGTGGTAGTGTGGCCTAGTCTCCATCAAAGCTGTTGTAGTGTCTCCATCTCAGCTGGGGTAGTGTTGCTTGGTCTCCATCTGAGTTGGAGTCGTGAGACCTCACCTCCATCTGAGCTGTGGTTGTGTGGCCTAGACTGTATTTCAGAGAGTGGTTATGTTGTCAACTGTTCCTCTGGACCTAATGTTTCTGACAGATCATTTAAGGCAGCAAAATGATTAATAACTTCTTGCCATCATGGCTTGGGCAGAAAGCCACTAAACCTGGAGCCAATCACTTGCATCATGGCAATAAGAAGTTTATGTTTGCTTCAAGACAGGAAGGTGCTGTTGCCAAAAAGGAAGGTATTTCCCCACTATGCGTTTGCTCTCAACATGCCATGAATGAGATGGCCTGGTGCCATTTTAATTCCACTCAAAAAAGGATGTATGGAAACCAGCCTTATTCCCTCGTCAACTTCCTCCAGCAGATGAAACTGCAGGTCAGCCATTGAAAAGGCATACATTGAATCTCCCTGGTCACAAATGTATTTCATGAGTTGACTGCACTGTTATGGTGATGAGTACCATGTGATACATAAGGGGAACAGTATTTCATTTTTGCAAGGAAATAAACTGGCAGTGAACTCAGTCGGACTTGGGTAATCTAGTTAATGGAGAAAATCTTTTAACGGTAGAAATATTGCAATGATATGTCTGCTTTTTGGCAACCCACAACTTACAGCCATCAATAGATTTGGCAACAGATATTAAATAAAGCCTTATAAAGGCACTTCACTTCACTTGCATGTTAATTTATAATCATTTACAAAGAATCTTTATTGTCATTTACTGCTAGTTCCATGAAAGCTGGTTACAAACAAAGATACATTGTTGGCTTCTATAATCTTGGTCTCAGCCAGCTGAATCTACCTTTGTGCCATTGTATATTTGCCTGTGCTGATGCTTCTGTTTTGGTAAGCACACCGCGGCAGAGACCCGGCTCAATGTTGGTTCACATGTTAGATATGGCCAATACGGATGCCTGGTACGAGGTCTGTTGGGAATGTTCAGGGGAGACAAGGGGAAGATCAAGCCATTTGGAGCAGAAGTCATATGAGGACCCTTGACACCATGCCAGGCCGTGGAGGGCTTATTGTGAGCTCACGTTACCTGCGACCTTTAAGTGCTGCAATGTGTCGTGTTCTCGGAGGACATTAGCCCACATATATAAGGTACTTTCTATGCCATCGTTGTGTCAGCTAAGTTATTGCACCCCAAACCCACAATATCCTCTCGCACAGGATGTAAGCCTGCAAGTGGCTTCCACAGTCTTGTCTGGTTGCAAGTGTTATAGACTTTAGCAGACACGAAGGTTGGCGTCTAATTGTGTCATGGCTTAGGCTTTCCTGCGTTGACACAAACCTGTTTCCCATCCATCTCGCACCTCAGTCGTATCGCATAACAGAATCTGCGAAGTCTTATAATAACCAGACAAATGAGGTTTTTTATGCAAGGTGTTTGTTACTTATTTCATTGGGCAGGTGGGTTTCCCTCGAACGACGTTGTCATGGTGATCTGCTTGCTTATTTCCACTTTGTGAGAGATTTCATGAGCTGAGATTGGCACAAATCAGTCTTTGGTTCCAAGTGTGACCTGGTGGCAAATAAGCTGTGTAATTGCATAGGTTTGATCAAACAAGGAAAACAAAATGTCATTTTAACAGTTTTCACTCTGTTTCCTTCAGTATTATTATGACACTTGCAAGAAAAGAATACATGTTAAATAATGCAATATATTAGATTTATCACACAATTGCAGCTGGTGACAAACCTATTTGTTCGAAAGAGAAATTATTTTTGTGCACATGGACAAAAATAACTTATCAGTGTCTCAGGATATGCAAAGGTTTTTTTTTAGATCTGAAAAAAAGGATAGATTTGACAGCACAATTGGTTTTTTTAGTGTTTCTGATATACAGGCACAACTTGCTCACCAAATTAACTTGGTAAATGCAGAAAACCGGTGAAACTACGTTTCACCTGCTGCACCACATGGAAGCTTGGTTATATCTGTAAATAGATTGCGAATAAGGAATCACACCGGGTAATGACTTTTTCGAGATTCCTGCTTTATACTGTCAAATAGTTTTGCACTCTGAGAAAGAATGGCCAGTTTCAGCTTTCATTGCCAGTCATTGTCATGGCGTAACTACTTTCCCTCCAAAAGCCACCCTTACTGACTCAATGTGGACTGACATGTCAAAAAAAAAAGGTCTTAAAGTGGATGCCAAGATGGAACATAATGGTTGACACAAGAGGTTAATGACTTGTGTGGGATGTGTTCATTTTGACCAAATGTTGACCAGGAGTGAGCGCATTGTGAGTGGTCCGTGGCAGCAGTGACCGGGCCTCAGGGTCCAGCTGATGGATGATTCCGGTCACCAAGTACCTCCTAATGTTCCCACAGGCCAGCTTACCAGTCTGGTCTCGTCCTCTCACTAGTCACGCTTTCTAGTGACAAAGTGTGTGCTCACAGGCCCGTTGCACAGTCAGCAGGCACCTCCTAATGTTCCCACAGGCCAGCTTACCAGTCTGGTCCAGTCCTCTCACTAGTCACGCTTTCTAGTGGCAAATGTGTGTGCTCACAGGCCCATTGCACAGTCACCAAGCACCACCTAATGTTCCCACAGGCCAGCTTACCAGTCTGGTCCAGTCCTCTCACTAGTCACGCTTTCTAGTGACAATGTGTGTGCTCACAGGCCCGTTGCACAGTCAGCAAGCACCTCCTAATGTTCCCACAGGCCAGCTTACCAGTCTGGTCTGGACCTCTCACTAGTCACGCTTTCTAGTGGCAAATGTGTGTGCTCACAGTCACCAAGCACCTCCTCATGTTCCCATGGGCAACCTTGCCAGTCTGGTCCAGTCCTCTAGCTATTCATGCTTTCTGGTGACTATTTACTCATATAGGCCCATTGCACAGTCAGCAAGCACCTACTATTCCTTCAGACCAGCTGGTTCTCTCACTGGCATACTGTATTGTAAATTTATGGTGTCAGTGTCTAGAATGGGATTGAAAATGTTGCTTGACATAAGGCAAAATCAGGCAAAAAACAGTAGAAAAAGACCTAAAAGGTTGCCGACACTGGCCATACATTGGCTCACAAAAGGCAACAGGGCAAGTTCAAATTATGAACACGATCTTGTCACACTGGCCCAACCAACGATCTTTGCTGATTCTAAATTGTATTTGGTGTTGAATTTCTGTACAAATATTAAATATAATATCTAAAAAGGTGAAATTGGTGTTCGGACTGATGCACCAGATAATGGATAGTGTGAATTCCTGGTGAATTTTTAATTTTTTGCAGTGTAATGTAATGTCTGGCCCCACGTGGCATTAATCTTTTTGGTGAACACTATAGCATTACATGTGCAATGGATAAATAGAATGGTTCATCTTCATCACACCAGCAATGTTGGCTTGTGATTATATGGTGGGTGGCTGGTGCAAAATATGACTCCAAACACCTCAAAGAATCCATCATATTACATGTGAAGCATGACTGTAGGAGCATTTGCATGATCTTGCATTTTCCCAGAAATAGTTATATTTTTGGTCAGTCTCTCATTAATTACCTGAAGGAGGAACAGTGTGCTGCTGGATTTTTTGAGGGAGAATTTTAACAGCATTCCTTTTAAATTTTGATGCTGCAAGGGATTGGCATTCTTTGAACCAACTGTTTCCAAGCTATATGTTGGTTGTGTGGTTCATGAGATCAAGTATTGATCAGATTCTCAGAATTCAGTCTTGTCCAAGTTGAATGTGGTCAAGAACATTTGTGACCAGAAGAGATCAGAGCAAGCATTAAAACAGCATGACAACAATTGTCCATACTCCAGAAACTGGGTTATTCATGAATATACATACTATCAAGTCTTATGAAATACCTCTCTAGCAGTTATGGTTCAATAGAGACAAGAAAATATATTTGCAGGTGAATTCATGTGACTGGTTATATGTTTGGAACCTGACTGGCATCGCTTTGGCCAATTTCCTTTTAAACAAAAAAGTATAATGTAGAATCACCAACTGATCAAGTGCATGGAGAAAACCAACAAAAACTGCCCAAAGGCTGCCATAGATATGCTTCACCTCAAGGGAAAAGAAGCCATTGTGGAGACCATATGAAATAGTAAAAAACAAATCTCAATAAATGTCTCGATCGCTTTGTAAATGATGCTCATGTCATATCGGTACAAGTAGGCGATGTTGTAATTGCCTTGTGCCAGAAATAGCTTACATCTAGGAAATTATGGCCTGCATTTAGCAGTCCAAGAAATATAAGATGGAAAAGTCGTTTGTTTGAGATTGTTTTGTCAAATGGTGCTTCTACATATTTTATGATGTAATTGTGAGGGTTAAAAAAATTTAAAGATGATTAATGTTGATGTATGTTGATCTGTTGCAGATAACACGAATGGAGTACGTTCACTCGAAGCACCTGATATACCGTGATGTTAAACCAGAAAACTTCTTGATAGGACGGCAATCAAACAAGAAGCAACATATTATACACATCATAGATTTTGGCTTGGCCAAAGAATATATAGACCCAGAGACTCATAAACATATACCATATAGGGAACACAAGAGCTTAACGGGAACCGCTCGCTACATGAGCATAAACACCCATCTGGGAAAAGGTGAGAAGGCTTCCCATCGCAGCACATCTGCTTTAAGATGCATCTTGTGGCTATATGTGATGCGATGGAGAAATGGGATGTTGCACAATGAAAAGGGGGAATGAAATGATTAATCCTAATAATAATGATGATGATGATGATGTGACTGGTGTAAACACAAATCATAGGAGCCAAAACAATGGTAGGGTTGAGGAGCAATTATGTCGACCAATCAGAACCCAGTTGACAAACGCTTTCAAGAAATCTCCATAGTATCAATGGCGGGAGATGGTGAACAAGATCTGTCTGCATTTCAATCTTTCAAAATTCCAGAAATATTTCTGAAATGTTCAAATTACCATTTGATTCTCAATTGCAACACTTTCCTTATTGAGTGGAAAGTGATTGACAGCCCGATCACATGATTAACGTCAGTGAAAAGCAACAAGAGGAATGTTAGGGGATTGGCAATAACGACGTCACTGACTGATAAAGCTCAATGTTTGGTTGCTATGGGAGACAAATTTGTGGGTTAACCAGTTTCAAAGGAAAATATATCAAATATATACAATTTGTAAGTGTAATTAATTGAAGGAGATTCCTGAAGAAGTTGTCACCAGATTTGATGAAAAAATATTGAATATTCAGCTTAAAATTGACCAAGTGCTGCTTACGATATAAACATTGATGCCAAATTGATTGAAATTGTAGTAAAAATATTTGATTGAAAATGAATAAGAATGAGGAAAGATAGTTTAATCCAAATAATACTATAATTAATGTTAATAATATCACATGATCACATATAGATCTGATATGCGAAAAAAATCCCCTGTATAGAGCCAATTTACGGCTATTTGTATAGTCATTATCTAGATGTAATCTTTCAAGACACAAATGGAAACCTTGTCATTCAAATTAATAAACAAAATAAAAAGTTTCTGTGGAATAATGTCTGAATCAAAGAAATTAATACATAATGTGATAAGTTTGCACATGTTATAAGGCGATTTTAATGAATTTCTAAATGAGAGTATTGTTTTGTTTCAGAACAAAGTAGACGTGATGATTTAGAAGCTTTAGGACATATGTTCATGTATTTTCTTCGAGGGAGTTTACCATGGCAGGGTCTAAAGGCAGATACTCTCAAGGAAAGGTACCAGAAAATAGGAGATACAAAACGAGCCACACCCATAGAAGTCCTGTCTGAAAACTATCCAGGTATTTTCACCATTATTTAATAATGCTTCAGATTTTTTTTCTTCTTTTTATCAAAAATAAATGCTGAAATTTATCAATACAAATCCCAACAACAAAATTACAAGGATACTTTTTTTTCTTTTCTTTTTCTTTTCCTAAAAATATCCTTGATAAGTCCTCAGAATCCAGAAATAATATAACATTTGCCTTGACCATTAATTTTTTGGGAAAGGGTGAATTAAATGACTAAATATAGGATCCATTTTAATCAAGTATTAATTATGATGAATGAAGCGAGAACTTAAATTTCAACTTAAAAATATGGGTAAATTTTTGGTTTTCTATATTGCAGAAGAACTAGCAACATATCTACGGTATGTCCGGAGATTAGACTTCTTTGAGACGCCAGATTACGATTACTTACGGAAACAGTTCCTCGATCTCATGGCCAAAAAGGGCTGGGAATGTGATTGGGAGTTTGACTGGACGGGCCGACAACTAGTAAGTATATCTCCCACTATGCACCTGAATGAATAAAAATAAGTTGTAAAATTACTCAATTTGACAAGAGCATCTCCAGATTTCACCATATGTTTTTCGGATCACGAGATTCTAAATTGGTACTTTTGCTAAATTATCGAATGTGATTGATGCTTATGGGGCTTTATCTTGACTTGAAGGGCACCCCCACTAGCCAGTCTTCCACAGTGAGTTGCATTGTCTTGAGTTAAACTAGTGAAAGGTATTATATTTTTATGGTGGGATTTCTAAACTATAAGACATTTTTTGTCACTTTCAATGAGGAAAATTCAAAAGACAGGCAAAAAAAAAAAGATGAAGATTTTTTTATTGTGACCAATTTCAGTATGAGAGTCCAAGATTACAGGTGCAAACTCCCCCTATAATTGCAAGCGTGAGGGTGAGAAAAATGTGAAAGCTAGTGTTAGTTAGCAAAAGTTCTTTGCATTCAACATTAAGTTCATTTTATCATGTTTGTTTCTGATGTTTATAACCTCCTACCATTCACAATATGTGTTCCATATTTGAGTTGTGGCATTAAATACTGCTCTATTATAATGAAATGACCTTTTATTTTTTGGGGGAAATATATTTAGTGTTCTCGGTTCATAGAATTCAGAAAATGACAGGCCCTAGGAAAACATATAAACATGATCAGTTTATTTTAACTGTACTGAATTTAGTTTGATATTTTTTATGTTATTTTACATGAATACCTTGAGCTTGAATGGAGATATGTTATGTTGATGATTAAGTCTGGTTGATTTTTCTGTCACCAACATTTGTTTTTATTATGAAGTATATGTAAAAAAGGGGGGTATTTGGTGAGGTATATTTACGTGGTTGTTGCTTTCCACTTTGTTGCAGTCGACACCAGTAGGATCCCTGCATGCAGAGGCCACGATGTCACCAGGCAAAGAACACGATAGGACTCGACAGGGTAACCAGCCCGCAAAGGTAGGTAGCACACCGAGGCCCCTCATGCTTACTCTGATACACTCAAATACATTATCTTGCCTAGATATATGTATACATATATAGACAAATCTCTAGCCACTTTTGAAGATTTTTATAGCTTGGCCATAGTTAAAAATAATATGGTATCAAAAGATTTTATATTTACACACATATAAACACACACACACAAGTTTCTATTTAGATGTATTTAATTATATTTACCCAACCTAAATAGCATCACATAAATAGCATCATGTATATTATGATTTTGATAGAAATAATTAGAGTTAAATAGGTTTATGCTAGATATATTCAGACCCAGAATTGTTAAAAATGTGAAGCTCATTTTTTGCAAACAATTATTAAGAAGTTTTGCTAATGCTCTAAAAAAAACAACAAAAATGATTCATGCTTCAACCAAAAATGTCTTTCCTTCTTCTCATAATTATTTTTCTGCTGGATAGTTCAAAATTATAGAGACATATCTTGCATGAAGATTTCTACATGAGTCAGAGAAATGTTTTCATGTCATCGACCATTTAAATACATATATCCGAGCATGTCTGTACATTAAACATAATCATGATATTTGAAAGAGATATCATATTGGGCATTGTAACTGTGGAGTAGATTGAGTTTCAAACATCTGGCATCCAAATTATCCAAGAGAACAATGTATTTCCATGGAACATTAAAGATTTCTACCTTCATGCTGCAGTGTTTGATGAAATTTCAGACCAATTACAAAAACCATCATCAGTTTCTTTGATCAGCTCATGTGATTCCCCATCTTATCTGGAGAGACAATTTTCTATCGAATGAAATGGTTTTGATTTTTACCTAATTTGTCATGCATATGAGGCTATATTGTGGATTTGCTGGTTGAAATTTGGACCATTCCTGTTTGAAGTTGAAAAAAAAATCCTTGTTTTACTTCAAAGTGATAGCACTGCACTAACAAACATGATCCAGAATTCAAAGCAAATAACATGCATATGATGACACTGTGTTCTTATATCTCCTCATATATTACAACATTTCCCTTATGGCCTCTCTCAAATACTAATATCTCCTCAACTGTCACCAAAAGCTTTACTGATAGAGCAATTATAAGTATTTTACCTCAGGACATCAGTATTTCAGATTTCCTTTCTCATGATTCCTCACAGGACTTTTTATTTATTTTTTTTTTTGGATGGTAGATATTTCAAGGAATTTCTCGTTAGTGCAACATGTTTATTCAATTAACATTTGAAATAGATAGAGCAAAATTACAATTTAAACGATTTTTGCATCATCAAAACTTGATGGAGAATGTTTTTCTCCTCATTTCTAAGAAGAAAAAAAGAAGAGAAAGTGGACCGATTGACTGAGACTTGGGGCGGGATGTAGTAGCATAGGTCATCATGTCTGTTGTGTGTGGGTGTGTGCAGTCTGATGGCTAACAGGGGCACAATTATGTGCCTTTTCTGGTCTCTCTTGTCTTGCAGCAGTCCAATCAGCGGGGCACTGCATGGGGAGAGGCACCTCGGCAAGGCAACTTGCTGGGCACTAACCTTACTGCCGCAGATAGGCATGGGGGCTCCGTGCAGGTACGAAATACCATCCTCCACATCCAGTCTACATCTTTCTGTCACCTTTACTCACTTCCAATCCTTTTTCATTGCGATGGCTGTTGCTTAGTGGTGCCACCTGGTGATGCTTTCCTGCTCCTTCCTTCCTTCCTGCATGCTGAGGTCGTCATAGCTGCATGTTTCTTACACATCTCTGCCTTACTAGTAATCCCACAGGGGGGGAATATATGTGAATGAACAAGAAACAAAACAGAAAAATAACCGCACATATTACATGTTCAATGTATGTATAATAATGTTGCCAAGAAAATTTGGTTATTAAGTTGGTAAGGTTCCCCTTAATGTGAAGTTCCTTCGATGTTTAGATGTCAGAAAGATCCTGTAATGTCAAGTTATGATTTGTGTTGTTGGTGTCGGCTCATATGTTTTGTCTCTCACAGTGTAACATCACATTATATTGTCATAGACCTGGTGGTGATTCAACCTGCTTGTCTGCAGACAACAGAGGGCACTACAGCATGGGTTCTAGGCCAACCTTAACTTCATAGTAGTGTTTGAGTGTCAATGTTACATGGCCAGAGCTGTACCCCAGCATGCCCATCCACCTTCACTGCATGCCTTTGAAAGGATTGGCTAAGTTAGTGAAATGAGAAAAGAAATGAGAATAACCTTTGTGTACATGTTAAGGTTGTGATGGTCGTTGTATGGTGGCTATTTGGGTGAGGCCTTTCTTTGAGGTGTGTGAAGCTGCCTTTATGTTTGCTGTTCATCAACATGTGGGTGCTTTTTCTCCAAGTCTAAGATGGATTATAAAACATGTTGTGAAAAACCTTTGGAAAAAATCTATGTGGTGTCTTTCTATTTGTAGCTTTATTTTGAATGTACCTTTTTTTTTTACCGTTTCCATTTTTTGTACCGTTTCCATTTTTTGTCCTCCTCAATATGAGTTTCCAATGTTGATGAACACATTTCAGGTGAATGGAAATGTAAATCTAACAGCACTTTTGCTAAGATGTATAACTGTTGGTTGTGTTGGCAATACCATATACACTAATTTATCGCTAAGAAAAATTCACGCTCAAAAATTTCTTATCTGTGAAAAATATTGGAAGTCCAGTAATAGGTTTAGGGGTATATTCAGACCAATGTTAATTTCTTTAAAAAATAATTTTTAAACTAAGGACAAGTACCATGAATGATTTGCTGCAGCTATATATCAGTAATGTTTTTACTAAGTAAGCTTTTGATTTGCATTATAGCAAATTTTAGAATAAATTTGACATTTGCACTTGAAAGTTTGAAATACTGTATACAGACAAATTTTCGCGACCTTTTTATTTTCGCGTTAATTCGCGCCAGGACGTCATTCGCGAAATTAAATGGACGCGAAATTGAAGATGCATTACGCAATACGAGGTCGTCATGTTAAAAAGCGGGAGTGACGGGGACAAGCTCTTATTTTTGGCGCGAAAACAATTGGAGTCTATGAACACGCATTGAAATATTAATAAATTGCGCAATGATGGATCCCTGGCTTCTCCTCGTGTTGCGGACGTGAATTACCGCAACATCACGTACATGATATTTACGTTTTACTTCATGGATAAATTATCGACCTGCGAAGCATAATGTGTGATAATATTGGGTAAATACTTTTATTTATCATTTAAAACGCAATTAAAATGGATCCACGTGTGAAGGTATTTCTGTCAAAAAGGGAAGACACAACTCAACGCAACATGTGGTCGCAATTTTGAAAGGCGGAAGTGAAGAGGCTCTTGTTTTTAGCGCGAAAACGATAGTTAATATATTGCACAATAATGTATGGTTTTGTTCTGTTCTCGACCTGCAAAGCGCAATTTGTGATAATATTATGTATATACCTTTATTTATCATTTAAAACGCAATTAAGATCGATCCACGTGTGAAAGCATTTCTGCCAAAAAGGGAAGACACGATGTACGTGACGTCCTTAATCTTAGCGTCACAACCAACACGTGGGAGAATATTTCTTTGTGTATTATAAAGCCAATGATATTCATTATATCGCTTTTAATTATTATTGTTTATATCGATCTTAGCATCAAAACAAAGCGTGTTAATACACAAAGAAATATTCAACCACGTGTAGACAGTAGACCGCCTGTCCGATATTTGCTTTCACGCTAGTATTGCGTAATGCATGTTAAATGAATGGATGGTTTTGTTCTGTTCTTGACCTGCAAAGCGAATTTGTGATAATATTGGGTAAATACCTTTATATATCATTTAAAACATATTATTTCGAAATGCTTTGTTTTGACTTTGTTCTCACTGATTTCAATTATCAGCGTTCACAGTTTTGCATCTCGTCATTGTTTCCACTGCTTTGAGTCGTGTCTTCCCTTGTTGACAGAAATGCTTTCACACGTGGATCAATTTTAATTGCGATTTAAATGGATTGATGGTTTTGTTCTGTTCTCGAACAATTTGTGATAATATTGGGTAAATACCTTTATTTATCATTCAAAACACAATCAAAAAGGGAAGACACGACTCAAAGCAGTGGAAACAAAGACGAAATGCGAACAAAGTCAAAACAAAGTGTTTCGAAATATTTTGTTTTGTTCTGTTCTCGACCTGCAAAGCGTAATTTGTGATAATATTATGTACTAGAAATCCAAAATTCGCGAAAATTAAACGGCGCGAACCTGGCGAAAACGGCGATGGCGCGAAAATAACTAGGCGCGAATTTTTCTCGGTATACAGTAACAATAATAATTAAATGATTAATAATTATAGTTTTTTTTAAATGTATTGATATGTTTTGGGGGGGGGGTGGTAGATTCTTTCCCGTTTGTTATTCTGTAAAATTGAGGTAGTGTTGATGTAGATATTGACTTTCATACATAAAAAACTGAGGATGTGAATTGTGTGAGACCCATATAGATATACAGCATGGTAGATCGGCCGCTTCTTAATGTGGGAAATAGGCACATTGCTTTAATGTTTAAATCAGAAAAAAATACATATATCAATGCATAAAAAAACAAGAAATATAAAAAGATAAAAAATATGTAAACTTTGTTATATTTTATACAATACATCATTGTTACCAAGAAGAGGAACATAAATATGCAGACATTTTAATTAAAGGAAATTGAGTTAACTTCTTTAATTATCTCAGTTTAACATTCTTGCCAGGAAGTGTTAACAAGGTCAAATAGGTTAAGCCTTAGATAAGTTGATATGAGTGTCAGTGATAATAGTGTGTTTTGCTTGTGTGCAGGTGGTGAGCTCGACTAATGGAGAGTTGCCTGGTGATGACCCAGCTGGCGGTCAGTCTATGGAGCCCATCCACGCTCCCACAGAAGTCGAGGTAGTGGATGAGACCAAGTAAGTATTCATTACATACTAAATACCTGCTTAATGTAAAAATGGATGGGATTAATGTTGTGTCTTATAATATTATTAAGTTGGAAGTAGTGGATGGACCAAGTGTATATTTATTATGTACTAAATACTTGGTTAAACTGAAAGTAGATGGGGTGAATTTTGTGTCTAATATGATGTAAATTTTAATTATTTAAACCGTGATCACTTCATCCATTGATTTTTTACCCTCAGCCCCTGATGTAATCAGGCTGAGGGTATTGCAGTACTCCTGGCGTGGGTATGTCTGTATGTATGTATGTATGTCTGTAGCGAACATCCTTGTCATCGCGATAACTCAAGAACAAATGATGGCAGCTTCATGAAACTTGACACACATATGCATCTGGTGAAAACCTCGGACGAGTTCGATGGACGGCGACCTTGACCTATTTTTCAAGGTCACAGCGACAATTATGTGAAATCCCAAGAATCACAATAACTCAAGAACGAATGATGGCAGCTTTATGAGATTTGACACACACAAGCATCTGGTGAAGACCTCAGATTTTTTCTATGAAACATGACCTTCACCTACTTTTCAAGGTCACATGGACAATTATGTGAAATCATCCTTGTCATTGCGATAACACGAGAACAAATGATGGCAGCTTCATGAAATTTGACACACAAAAGCATCTGGTGAAAACCTCGGACGTGTTTGATGGATGGCGACCTTGGCCTATTTTTCAAGGTCACGGACAATTATGTGAAATCCCAAGAATCGCAATAACTCAAGAACGAATGATGGCAGCTTTATGAGATTTGACACACACAAGCATCTGGTGAAGATCTCAGAATGTTTTCTATGAAACATGACCTTCACCTACTTTTCAAGGTCACAGGGACAATTATGTGAAATCATCCTTGTCATCGTGATTACTCAAGAACAAATGATGGCAGCTTCATGAAACTTTACACGCATAAGCATCTGGTGAAAAACCTCAGACTAGTTCGATGGATGGCGACCTTGACCTAATTTTCAAGGTCACAGGGAGGGTTATGTGAAATCCCAAGAATCACAATAACTCAAGAACGAATGATGGCAGCTTTATGAGATTTGACACACACTAGCATCTGGTGAAGACCTCAGACTTCTCTTGATGGAACATGACCTTCACCTACTTTTCAAGGTCACAGGGACAATTATGTAAAATCATCCTTGTCATCTTGATAACTCAAGAACAAATGATGGCAGCTTCATGAATCTTTACACGCATAAGCATCTGTTGAAAACCTCGGACTAGTTCGGTTGACGGCGACCTTGACCTATTTTTCAAGGTCACAGGGACAATTATGTGAAATCCCAAGAATCACAATAACTCAAGAACAAATGATGGCAGCTTTATGAGATTTGACACACATAAGCATCTGGTGAAGACCTCAGATTTTTTCTATGAAACATGACCTTCACCTACTTTTCAAGGTCACAGGGACAATTATGTGAAATCATCCTTGTCATCGCGATAACTCGAGAACAAATGATGGCAGCTTCATGAAACTTGACACGCATAAGCATCTGATGAAAACCTCAGACATTTTTGTATGGAACATGACCTTCACCTACTTTTCAAGGTCACAGGTACAATTATGTGAAATCCCTATCATTGCCATAACTCGAGAACGAATGATGGCAGCTTTATGAGACTTGACACACATAAGCATCTGGTGAAGACCTCAGATTCTCTTGATGGAACATGACCTTCACCTACTTTTCAAGGTCACAGGGACAATCATGTCAAATCCACATCATTGCAATAACTTAAGAGCAAATAATGGCAGCTTCATGAAAATTGACACACATAAGCATCTGGGAAGACTCCAGATGAGTTTGATGGACAGTGACCTTAACCTGCTTTTCAAGGTCACCGGCCCATCTCAATAATTCTAGAGTAAATGATGACAGTTTCATGATACTTTACACACCTAAGCTATCAAAGGAAGTAGATTTTATGGTTTTTTTTTACCCCTGCATCAATTTGCCTTGGTGCAGTGACGTTTTGTTCACAAATATTGTGTGGAGCGAATGTTGTGCAATGAGTTACCAGGGCTGAGGGTTGATGCATCTCTGATGCCTATGTTTAAAACAGTTTAAGCTGATTTTGAAGTTTTGCTGAATATATTTGACTGTTTTATTACTTCTGTTTTTTACAAACATTGAAAAATGAGATTCGTTCAGAGTTTTTACTAGTTAAATTTGGCCACTTGATTTGTTTGCCTCAGTCACTTGAGTTGTGTGTATATAGTTGCTGTATGTTTATTGCAGCTTATTCCCCTACCTCACACCTCCCATGATAAGCTCAGCCACCTCTCATCTCAATATCTCAATTTAAAACTAATCGCTCTCTCAGAAAAAAAATCTGAAAAAAAAGTAAAATATTTAAAACCTTTTTTTTATTATTTAAGAAAACAAATTGGTTTTGATGCATCACATTAGAATAACTTAAATGGGCCAAGGAGTTGTATGAGAGGTGGTGTAGGTATAGAGTAAGACCCGTACTGATTCCTGCCTTGCTTGTTTCTGTCTTACAGGTGCTGTTTCTTCAGGAGACGCAAGAAAAAGAAGACACGCACAACATAACCTCATCTCGGCGTCATCTCCATGTTAGGATTATCAGAATTGTCCACCAAGCTATCCCACTCTGTCCTTATATGCAGCAACTGATGAATATTCATGACTATAATCAATATCAGTATATATATACACACACATATATATATATATGTATATGTATATTAAAATAGTGGTTCATGAATATTCATATAAGCCTCCACCGCACAATATCGGCTGGGGATGAAACCCTGACGGGACATGCCATTGTTATCAAGTTGTGAAGACCAACTCCACCAAATGTGGGCAAATGAGTCCATCCTGCACTTAATTTTTTTTTAAACAATTTTTTTCTTCTTTGTTTTTACGGCGGGCATTCCTTGATAGACCCTTCTCTTGTGATTGAATAGGAGCATGTGATACTGTATCTAGTCCTCATTATTGAATCCATGCCACTCTAAGCACTGCTGGAACAGAGTTCAAAGTCTTACCAGTTCAGGATATTGATAATTATTATACCTAACAAAGTATCTATTATGATCATTGAGTTATTGCACACAAAAAAAACAAGTGACAAGTTCTTGCCTGATATACTTTGATCTTTCACATTTAAAAAACAATGGGCATCATTTGCAAATGCAGGTATTAATATCATATTTTTTAGAATAGGAATCTAGAAGTTTTTCACAGTTTGTTTAAGATATGAGAAGGTAGTAATTGTGCTCATAGAGGCTTTTTGTCTGCCATTTGGGATGGAACCAAATTATATATGATAAAGTAGTGAGTTGGTCACAACTAGAAGCAAATACTGTGATCCCAGATGGGAGCCAGGCCCTAAACAAATCAAATTGATTGAGAACGTTAGCCAGGCCCTAAACAAATCAAATTGATTGAGAACGTTAGCCAGGCCCTACACAATCCACATTGATTGAGAACGTCAGCCAGTGGCTTTCTCGTGGTCAGAAAATGTATGGCAGAGTGATTGGGGGACATGGACGGGTATCTCCACTGGGGCAAGACTTGAGGCATGCCAGACTATGGTATGGTGGTGCCACCTAGTGTTGCCAGTGGATCTAGGCCAGGGTTTTCCTCAAATGCCTCCCACTGCACTCCTCTTTATCTCCTCCTCAGTAGCGGGCACTGCTCCATCGTAGGTGGCGCACGTGTTTCGTCAAGTGTACAGCCAGTGATTTTCAGGAGAGCAGCAATGAAGCTTAAGCAAGGGTGCTCCTTGGGTGCACCAGACAAGTACAAACCCGGCGAGAGTTTAAAAGCCATTGAGTGTATAAAATAACCATCGCATGATTGGCATAACCTTGTACTTTTCACCAGGTGCTGCTGCTTCTCTAGTGGGAGGAAAAAGAGAAAGGGGAAGAGGCACAAATGATATGAAGTCCATGACCAGAAGCGCGATACAGTTCCACTGAAGCCAACAGATCCTCCCTCAGCGTAGCCACGCTTGACCTTGACCTAGATTCCATGATACCACCAAGTTTGAGCCTACATTTGTTGCAAATCGTTGCCTCCTCTCATCCAGATACAATAAAGCAGGGGTAGAACCTGGCATAATGACATTCCTACGTCCAGAAATCAATGTGTGAAATCATGAAGAAGGAACCAATGCACATTTGTAATCTTTGTTGGTATCATTTTAAGGTAATTTCGTCATCTGATCTTTTTATGAAACATTTTGAACAATTTCTTTGATGGCAAATTTAAACTGGGGGTGGAAGTGAATGTAGTCCTGTAAATATTTGATTTGGGCAGTCTCAAAGACTGCTGTATTCTTTTTTTGGATACGCATTGCTTGTTGTATATGGGCTTGGAACATGCCTTGAACTGTATCTGGCGGCCTGGTCATGGCAGAATCCATCGTCAGTATATTGCATTGTGGTCATGACTGAATTCATGGGCACACTCCTATTGTACAGTTGTATGTATAAAGTATGTATGTAGTTTTACAATGGTGCGAGTGTTGATGTGGAGTGAGTAATGTTACGCATGCCTGTCTATTCAACTGGCATCCTCGTGATGTTTGCAAGAAAGCAGCATGAATAATGTATGAAAGTTTGAGAATGAAGAATGTAAGCTGTGAAAGTGGTGGGAATAATTTTGTAGCACCGTTTGTAGGGGAACAAAAGTGGATAGGGCCTTTTTCCGTGTAATTCAACATAAAATGGTTGTCCAGTTTTTCACCACCTCAGTAACTTCTATAAGATATCCCAGACAACAAGCTACCAGTATTTCACTGTAGAAAATAAATGGTGGCTTGACAAGAAGTAGAGTCCTCACTATCTTAATTAGATCAATGAAGCCAATTGGGCAATTTATAGTGGCAGCAAAATGCCCCTGTCCTGACTTTGCACTTGTTGAAAATGGGTGGAGGTGGTGGAAAAAAACATCCCCGAATATATTGTCAAATAACCATGAATAAAGACGTATGCTTAGGCAGTTGCGCTAAATGACAGTGTCATGTCAGTAAAATGATAAAGCACGGAGGAGTAGAGGACGACTAGTGTTCATCTCATGATTTTATACTTGTTCATCATCAGTGATCATACTTCACAGTTGTCAGAGAGTGCATCTGAATTGACTCAACATTTCCATTGCTTAGTTTGATTGCAACACTATATTGTGATGACCAAAGTAGCCAAGAGCATTCTCTTATCTTGTAAATTACCACAAACTTTTATCATAGTAGAAAGCAAAAAAAAAAAATATACAGCTTCAGTTTTTTTTATAAAAAAAAACATAACACAAGATGCAGGAAATAATGGTTAATGTAATTTATACTATTTCTGGGTAAAAACTACAATGTATTGAATAGAAAATGACATGCGCAGGAAGCTGCCTGATTTAACCAAGGCATTGACGGAGATAAATATAAAAATGCCTGGGATCTCCAGGTAATTGCCTGATGCACATGATATACATATATATATATTTAAGTAACTGCGTTTTATTTCAAAAGAATTGCGGAGTTGCTTGACATTTACAGGTAGCTTCTTGGTAGGTGTATCTGAAAATTTGCCAATAATTGTACAGATAGCTGATGTGTGCTGGGTGTTGCCTGATCAACAGATATTGCCACATTTGTACAGCCAATTATGAAACTGGGGGAAAGAGTTTCAGGTAGCTCCATCTGGTGGCAAGATAACCAGAGAAGGTATAAACCCACACATTATTATTATTATTATTATAATTATATTTGAGACTGGGGAAAACTTTGTAATGTATGTGTTTCGTTCACTTGATTTTAGCCCTTGACCAACAGTGAATTTTATGGCAAATAAACAATATAATACACATGCAATGATTCAACTCACAATATATACCTTGAAACTTGGAGGTTGAAGTGATGGCTTGCAATAAAGAAATAAATAGTCTCATTATTTTATTCTTAGGTTAATCTGTTCATAAAGATCCTTGTTTATTTGCCAGCACAGTATGGAGATACAATTGATATAAATCTAGAAAAGAGTCAGTTCAGCAGCTGAACTATTCTGTAAATTCTATAATCTCATTGGCTCAAATCCACACAGTCTGGGGAGGGGACCCCAAGGTCATTGATTATACTGTAAACTTACTGTAACAATAATGAAACATTTTGATTTAAAAGTAGCGATGGAAGGAGGCAAATGTTGATTTGAGCTTCATCAGATTATAGTTATATTGTTTATGTTGACAAACCTCCATAGGCACAATATAAATCTATTGTTTTATGTATACAACGCTATCTGTTGTCGCAAAATATTTTGATGACTCTTGTTTATTATTGTCATGTACAGCCCCATAGGTTTGTTATATAATACTGCAAAGAAGCTCATTGTCAGCAACGTGACTAACTGGTGACAAAATAAAATGCATATTCAACATGTAAATATGGTCGTAAAATGAATATTCATTTTTAGCTCTGTACAAATAAATTGGTAAAGAATTATATAAGCAGACGCATTATGTGAATTACAGCTTGTTCACAAAATCGCATAGGTAAAATTCCTCATTCATTTTAATTATTGCTCTTTTTATTTGTCTGTTCTGTCTGTACATATCATGTGACACCATATTGCTGTATTTCAAACTGACGCAGCTCAGCTCCTCATCAGGAATTCAACAAAATCAAATCAAATAGACAGAAAAAATTGTTAGTGAAGCCTAATTGTGATTTTTTGGGACATGAATGATTTGTATGTCTCTGCAAATATAGATCATTGCTGGTTACTACTCTGTGTAAAGGTATTGTGATGTTTAAGTGGTAGAGTAAAACAAATAAGGACTTATGTGATCAATGCAAGTTAAACTTGATCTGGTCTTAAAGAAGTTTAAGTGTAAATTTTGAAAATGTATACATTTTGTACTTAACTTTGTATTCAATGAGCTCTTATGCCTCAATGAAAAATATGTGCATTGATTAAAAAAAATAACATTATTAACAGACAAATAAAAAATAGTGTAAACATCATAGGCTCTCAATATTATTGAGCATTTAATGGTGTTTCAAAGTGTAGATATTTGATTTGTTTTATTCCAAGTTTGAGCTGAGCTGCTATGGTCTTTTCAATAAAGATAAGTATCAAATATAACACATTTATAGTCTCGTGTTTTCCCTTTGATTCCAAGCTAAAAAGGATTTCCAGAACATCTCCTGAGAAATTGAGTTTCATAAACCAAAGCTGTTTACCTATCAAATATAAAGATTCTGTTGATCCATGAAAGGGCTAGTTTTAATATGGGGAAATCTGAAACTATTACAGCTACCTTCCAGTACCTCTTAGAAATCACTTGGTCCTGTGTGTGTTTGTTACCATTTTTTCCTCATATTTTCCTCTATTTTTAATGTGCGTTTGCTCTGTTATTTAAGGTTACATAATATCTAGGACAAAGAGGGGGAATGATCCTTGGTTGCTGGTTACATAAACTTATGTAGCATCAGGGGGCATGATGTGTATTATAATTTGATCTTTTGGCTGGGGGGAATGATCCTTTGTACCTGGTTACATAAACTTATGTAGCATCAGGGGGCATGATGTGTATTATAATTTGATCTTTTGGCTGGGGGGAATGATCCTTGGTTGCTGGTTACATAAACTTATGTAGCATCAGGGGGCATGATGTGTATTATAATTTGATCTTTTGGCTGGGGGGAATGATCCTTGGTACCTGGTTACATAAACTTATGTAGCATCAGGGGGCATGATTCTTTGGTCTTTTGGCTGGGGAGAATAATCCTTGGTACCTGGTTACATAAACTTATATAACATCAGGGGGGCATGATTCTCTGATCTTTTGGCTAACTGCCAACTGACTAAGTAGGGCAGTCAGATCCTTATCATTTACACAGCACTCTAGTCTCTAATTTTGCTATTGACCTACATTTGTACCATCAGTGCTATTAATAACATCTGACTTAGCTGCTACTGGTTGTTGAGTGCTGTATAAAGCAAAGGCATTTGTCCACTCCATGGATACTGAATGTACAATGAGGCCAATAACAATCTCTGAAGAAATGACAATATGTATGGTGTTATAGAAGGCACTCAGATTATGTTGATATTTGTATTCAGGCCACTGGCATGGGGATGAGGCAAGGGTCTTGATTTTTAACAGGGTCTATGACGTAAATATGCTTACACAACACGGGGAGAAGCTCCCCTTGACTTCCGCATTTCAGAATGGCAACCTCGTATTGCGTAAGCATATTTAAGCATTGTTAAACTCCAATTTTCTCTGACTTTTGCATAATTTACACTTATTAAATGAAGGCAGACTACTGTTGAGATGTGGTAGAATATTTATATGTGCATTATAAGCCAAAGATATAAATTATATAGCCATTATGGGTGTTTGTATCTGGACAGTATGAGTGAAGTTTATTTAGTTTTCACTGATAAAATCCATTATTCTTGCTGTAAATCACCGTCCACAGGTTGCCCTTGTGTATAAGACGACCCATTAACTGAAAGTTTGGGTACGAAAACCTTGTCTTGTATTCGAATAAATATGGTATGTCATTAGATCATATATCAACCAGTGCAGTGTATTTAGCATTAAGGAATCTGGCTTCAGCCATGTATACTATTATTGTTATCACCACAGATTATTACACTTCGTCACAAGGTATCTAGTTTAGTATAAAATAGAAATTTGTAATGACTTGCCCATTGAGGATAGGTTCAGATATCAGAGTGGACTGGATGTCTTGGGCAAGGAAAAAAAATACTCAAAACTTTATTAAATGAGGGTTTTAATCTGCTGACAGCATAGCTTTTGTGGTGAGGCATGAAATTATCTGTCATTGAGGACATTATTTTCACCACATTAAGTCAGACATGATTAGGAAATGTTTACAAACATCACAAAGTAAGTCATAACAGCTCCCATTTGCCAATGTTATGTTTTATCTTAATCACAGTCCACCAAACTTGAGATATTAAGATGATAGGTTTACCATGTCGCCTTTTGTTAAATTTCCCAAAACAATCATGCGGGGATAATAAGCCTTATTTGGGGTAAATCAGAGACCTGCTGACAAACAATTAATAAAAGTGTCCTTAGATAAAATGATGGGAGGCAGCAAACAATGTGTCAGCATTTAAAGAGCAAAACTCAATGCTATGACTTGTATATAATTGAAGGGAAGCTGTAAAAGTTTGCAGGCCGAGGAACATTTTGTGGCCACGGGAGACAATCTGGCATTTCCATGCATATTGTTTACGGTTAACGTCCCTATTGAACATTTTTTGTGTGCTGTGAGGGTCCCTTACTTGAGGCAGGGGGCTGAAAACTGAAAATTTGCATAATTTTGATTAAATTTGTGTGAACAATTCAACAATATTTTTATCGTGCCAATTTGTGGCCAAAAATTATATCTCCCTCGTAAACATTTATATGTGAAATATCCGAAATTTGCTGGAATGAATCCCACCAGAAGTTTTCATCAAATTTCACATATCGCACATGTCAGCAAAAGCGGTCCTTTGAATAGTGGTAAAAATGTCAAACTGTGGAAGCCAACTTTGAACCTCATCCTGGGTCAGAGTTCCCATTAAACCTGTGCTGTTCATATGTGGTCTGATACAGACCTCAAGGTCTTATTGCAAATGATCTTTCTCACTATAGAAGACTTAATAAATCCTGATGTTCATATGTAAATTTGCTTTCAAGACATCAAAATATAGGACTGATGTCTAAAATATTCAATCTCCCTGGCAGAAAATCAACAATAGTATGTAGTCATTTTGAGCATGCTATGGATTGTCTGAATGAAAAAAAAAGAAAAAAAAGGAAATAAAGCTTTACCAATCCCATATCTTTGTTAAACATATAAAGTCAAACAAAAAACTATGATAAAATAATGATAAGTTTATTGCTCTATGATTCTATGATATATTTACAATGTTTTCAGTGTCTTTGATGTTCAGAATACCTGTACAGGCTCCTCATACAAACTTGCGATATATATTTACAGAATGACCTTCAGACACTGCTTACAAACATACACTCCAAACCAAAATGCATTTAATTGTTATAAAGATGTCATGTTAAAAGACTGTTTACAGCATCCATGAAGAGTCAAAAACAATCAAGAATACATCTTTAATTCTGTCAGACATATAATTATTTGTTGTATTTGGAATAAAATTCAAATAGCATTATTTAAAAAAATAATCTCTGGCAGTTATTTCATATCATTCCATTTGTATTCCATCAGTTAAACAAATAAAAACATTCAATTAATTCCACCAGGATTTGAAAAATATAAAGAAAAATACTTTCATATTTTTGCGCAATTTTGCCAGAACAGCTAAAGGTTGGAATACATAACTAATCTTTGGGCGAGGTTTTCTTCAAAATACTTAATTGTTCAGTTCATTAAAGTATTTGGTATATTATTACACTGGCTATTCATTCATTCATTCATCATCTTCATCGCTGTCAATTATGCCATTCCTCTTGACGGGACTTTTAACAGGACTTGGGGACTCTGAGGAAGCTGCTGCTGCTGCTGCCGAAGAAGCTCCTGAAGATGAACCTTCCATGCTCCTAAAATCATATTAATGTGTCATGCAATCCATTTTCTCAAAAAAATGTTTAAAATGATGAAAACTGTACCAAATATAAAGAAGTCTTTCTTTTTATTTCCATTATCAATTACTCTCAAGACAAATATCCCAAACTGACCCTGAACCACTGGACTCTCCCACTTCCACGTCCTCTTCCGTTTCTTCCTCTGGTTTATTTTCCTTTCCTTCTGGCTTTGTAGACTTCACCAGGAAGGAACCTATTCCTTTCTGCCAGTCTGGTGTTGGTCTGGGACATACTGCATTCCCACCTGCATATTTCCCAACCTTAGCTGAAAAAAAATGATATTTAAATAGTTGATACCTAGAATAAAAAATGTATAAACCCAATATTTCTTGCGCATCTGTGCTGTTATATGGACAACAGGATAAGTCATCAACATTGGTCCAATGTTACTGAAGGGGCCTTCAGGCCAGTATGCACCAGTTTTAATACAATACTGGCCATTAATTATATGAACATTTCTTGTTCTCTTAATGTTATTTACAATCTTTCGCAAAAAAAATAAAAAAAAAAAATTTAAAGATCTGATATTGCTTGGCCAAGATTTCAAATGTCCAATTAACCATTCATCATGTTTAAATAATAATTTAATTGTGAAGGTAACCTTCAGGTTTTAAAACTCGTCTTTTTATTGATAACATTTTGGTTATAAGGAAGGTCATCTCACCTGGGGTGGCGCCACCTGACGAAGAACCTGCTCCACCACTGCTATTTGATCCGAGCGCTTTTCTGGGTGCTTTTGCTGCGACAGCTACATCAGAAAAAAATAAAATAATTATCAGTAATGTTTCTGTGTCCGAGATGACAAGGTAATCATTTTCTACTGGAACCCAGGAAAATAAGAATAGTGACTTTGTGGATAAATCTTTCTCATTCAATATCATCAACAATAAATATTATATTATATTTCTTACTGTATTTTTTGTTACTAAAAAAAAAGAATTACACAGAAAGGTATTTTTTATCAGTTTTATATTGCATACCAAAACTCAGTCTTTACAAGATGTTTTATAAATGATTCATTTTCAGCTTTCAAATTTAGTGATAACTCTTATCGAGACCATTATAAAAATATCACCTAGACACCCAGTTTAAAAGCAATAAATCTTTGATGATTGAGTGATTTGCCTGCATTGGTCCAGAGTTTAATGTCAGGCAAACATGACACAAAGCTGGGATATTGGAATGGCAACACATTTTGAGTGCACCCACTTTGAGCTCACACATTTGTGAGCATGGAAATTTATAATATTCTTCACATTAGATTTTATCAAATATTATCAAGGATAAAAACGTATTTGATGTCTGAAATTACTAAATATGTCAAATGCTCATATTATGGCCCATATGGAAGAAAGTCATATTGAAAGGTGCACCAAGGTGTACAGTATACACAGACCAGTTTTAACTTGTCTTGTTTACTTTGACTTGGATTTTAATTCAACAACAAAATATCAAAAAGTTATTAAAAACTAAAACAGACTTATTTATCTTTGCAGGTTTAATTAATTTGTAGTTAATGTCAGTACTAAGTATTCACTAAAACTGGTATTATCAAGTGTCATTACTCATGCTGTTCTACAGGTTACTGAAAAACAATTTTAAATACTGCTTAGTCTTTAATAATTACTGCATCAATTCATAAGCCTGACCTTTCCTTGCGGTGTTATCGGCTCGCGTTCTGACCATGTTGTATTTCTGGTTAGATTATCGATGGATCAATAGAAAATTGAGTCAAACGAAAATCTTGGAAACGACTATCCTCCAACTTTTTTTTTGCGGGAAACAAACATTTCCCGCGCTTTTGACGGATTTTCGAGGATTCACGGAAGTACATTTTTTTTTCTTTCATTGTTTTACTTTGGTAAACGATTATATTTATCCGAAAACATTAATTTGTAACAGTAATAATTTGATCGAAACGTTTAAAATTTTAATATTAATTATTATGAATTTTTGTATGACAGATCTTCTGAGAAGGAGTTCAAAAAGACCAAAAATGTCTGCCTCCGTGGTGCAATGGATTTGCCGGGAATTGTCTAGACTTTTGGGATTTGAAGCAACTGAAGATATTGCTAAGTATGACATTTAGGCTAATTTTGTTCAGCATAATATGGACACCAGAATTTGTAAATATGGGTGTCTGTCTATGAGTAGTTATTTAATTATCATGCTATTTTTGCTGGCTTTCACGTCAAGACAGCTGTCTGCTCTCAAAATTGTGCAATGAATGAATGACAGTTCTTACATTTTATGATCATTTGCTTCAAACAATCAAAGTTTATTTAACAGTTTAAATCTAGACCACAATGTAAATTACAAGGATACCCGCCCATTGCATAATCGTAGATATAAAAATAACAAAGATTCCTTAAAAATCTTGAAAAGGTGATATGCCGATTGCGGGTCGCCATACTGCCCCATTGAAAACAACATACCAGAACTGTACAATTAAAATCGGAAGTGCACACAAAACTCTCTAAAATCTAATCATTAAAAAAAAACAAGATGGAAACCCACAATAACACTATACTATAGGTCGATTGCCATTCGCCATGTTGATCGTTGGTTTTTACCCCCATTGAAAAGTACACACAGGAACTGTACAACTTTACCGGAGCCCCTCTATATTTATTCATTGGTCGTAGAGATTGGCAGGGGGCCTATCGACTTGCCAGTTAGAATAATTTTACAGAAAGTTTCATTATGCAGGAAAAACAAGTGCTGGTTTCAAAAATCAAGCTGGCACATTTGCAAGGCATTTGCAAGGAAATGCTTGTACTCTGCACACACAAATCACTTCTCACTCTCCAAAAACTCCATCTGACAGTATGAAAAGAGAATATTTGTCAAAAATATGGTCAATGTGCCTATTATATGGACTGATAATATGTGCATGCTCCATAGACTTACAGCTTTAATCATGTTGAAATCTTGAACATCCAGCCCTGAAGTCAAGACAAATATGAGGGAAACAAAAAAATCTAAATGTCAATTGGCCTGTAAATGTTAGGATTAGATATACCATCAAATAACCAGTTAGGCACCAGTAGTTCATCTGTTAGAAATCTGTAGCATAGGGTCATTGACAGTCACTGTTAAATTTTAAAAGTTTTTTTTTTTTTTATTTGTTAGAGCTACTTGTCCATATAATTTGGTGATATGGGGGAATGTTTTTGAGTGTAAAACATTCCTTTTTATGACCTTTTGACCTCTCAAATAAGGTTAAGATCAAATTGGCTTGAAGAACCACAAAAACCTGCCACCCAATATTTTATAGGCGATTTATGTACAATTTAAAGATTACTCTTCGAATATATAATTTCATTTATATATATGTAGAGAGAGATATATTTCAAAAGGCATAAAAAGATCTGACTCTTAAACCTTAGAATCACTCTGTTATTTAATTTTGTTCATGATTTTAAATAAATATTTAAGGATCCAACATTTCTTTTATTTGTATTACATTTTGATTGTGTAAGGTTTTAAACATTTAAATTTAAAGAAAGTTTCTATATATTAATAGACAATAGGTTTCTTGTAATTTGTCATAAATTCAATTAATTTCTTATTTATTTTAGATACATTTTGGCAATTGATACAAAGAAGGACCTAGAGGAATATATGTGTGAACTTCTTGATCCCAGTGTCCCAAGAAATAAAAAGTTTATTGATGATTTGTCAAAGAAATGGCGGCCACCTATAAGACAAGCAGATGGATATATTCCAGATAATATGCAGGTATGGCATCAACCATCAACTTATTGATCCTTGAATATTGTGTGATCTTGATACTTTTAAGGATATTTATGTGTCTCTGCATTAAAAGGCAGTCAATAAAGCATCAAAATGTGTTCAGTGGAATATTTCTTTTATTTATTGACCCTTGAACATCATTATTTTGATTTTTGTTTTTTAATTTTTGTTTTATAATTGATAATGATGGGTGAATAATTATGACTGCATGATTAAAACAAACTATGAGATGTATATCCAATATTGCATGCCAAGCAAACAAACTGCAATTAGGACTATAAGTATAACCAGGAAATATAACTTATTGAATGCATCATTGTATTGTTATTGCAGGTTTATAGGAAGTCAGATGATGATTTAATTTATTCCTCAAAATCTGAGAAAAAAACCAAAAAGAAGGGCAAAAAGTCAACCCAGTCTGACTCATCACCAACCTTTGTACCTCAAGAAGAGAAGTCACCATCACCAGAAAATGTAAAAACCCCATTCTTATGATAACTGTCATTGATTAACACACCTCTCTTATGGATAATACAATGCTGGATGATATTGAGAATAGTTCATCCTGGACAAGGTCCGGTCTCAAACCTCCAAGTAGAGACCAGTATGAGCCACTGCACACGGCCCACATCTGTCTCATTCTAAGTCGATTTTTGTGATTGGTCGGTTATTTTCGGACCTTTATGCCTTAGACTGATTGTTTGATTCATCCACACTCACAATACCCACTCACTCACAAAAATTGGTTGGTCACAACTTAAACCCAATAAATTAAACTCTAACACACAGGGTATCTGACAAATTACAGCCATAAACACTTAATGGAAATCATTGAGGTCTTGACAATGGATCAAAACATTTATTCAGGTTCAAATGTTTGTGTATTTATTGACAAGCTCTATGACCATAAACATTATAAAAAATGACGATGAAGTCCTTTATTATTTTATGTGAGTTATTTCATCATATTATCATGACAAAGTTAGATTTTTCCATAATATCTGTTCTTTTTTCTTGAACATTCAGGGAGCTGTGCCCCAAAAGAGTACTGGAGCTATACCAAAGGGCACTGTGCCAAAGAAGAACAAGTTCACACCACTGTTCAGTGAGGATGGCCATCTAAAAACTGCAGCAAAATTACCTGGTTTGTCAAGAAAATAACATCTTAAAAGTATCATAACAACTTAAAAGTATAATAATTCCTTTTAGTTCTTTCAGATCGTTCTGACCTTTTTATAAGAAATAACATTTCCTCTTGATAACGAGACCTTAAAGATGTTATTGAGATACCTATCTCTGTTCATATTATAGTGAGCCTAAAGCATAGGCAGATCTTGACAACATTGGAAAAATGTTGGATATCAAGTAGTGGTCCAATTCAGTGGGAAATTAAGACTTTTATTGCACCATAATCATGTTAATATAAAATATCATTTTATTTTTTTCCTTCACTCAATACTCTTAATATAATCTTTCAAATGCAAATTGGATACAAATTCTCTTTTTTTTAAAAAAAGACTTTCTTGTTATGAAGGTCGTCACTCGTGTGATTGCCAGGCTTCTAAGCATTCCCTCATCAACAATTGTGTCAAGTGTGGCCGTGTGGTCTGTGAACAGGAAGGTTCTGGACCTTGTCTCTTCTGTGGAAATCTTGTAAGTAAATAATTTTTTCTAAACTTCATACATTCTAGCCCACCAAGTATTCTTTTGGTCAAGTGCATTCGAGAATATTTCTTCAGTGTTTAATATTGTAAACAGTTTTTTAATATCTGCTGTATATCTATAGTGACGTGCATTGAAATCTCCAAATTAGAAAAAAAAATCATGGTTTTAAATTTCTTGCAATATCAAAAAGTTGGATAAACAATATTTTTTCTTGATATGAAAAAGAGAAAATTAAAGATATTTTCTGCTTCTATCATATTCAAATTCTGTTTTCCCATAGACCAGGGAAACCTTTTAAATTACAATATTTATAACAGATTGCTTTATAATAATACTAAGACTTTCATTCACACATCTGGTTCACTGACCAATCATGGTAGCAGAATCAATGGTAGGTAGGGTTGAATATACCGGCAGTCGAAATTCAATTTGATTGCAACTTTATGCTAATTTATTTAAGAGACTGGCAACCCATTTACAATCAAATGAATGCTAAAATTATGTTTTAGCAGATAGACTAACCACAGAAAATGAGTGTGGGGCAAGAAATATTTTGATGTTATGAGAGACAAATTTATTTGTTTTAATGTGAAATGGACACAATTTGCTGGTATGACTAACACAAAAGAGATCTCTTTGGAAGTTGTCATTTGACATAGAAATATTGTAGATACAGTTGCCAATGGACCCTGAATGCATTTTATAAACATGGACACAACATGAAAATAACAAGATTTTGACTCTTTTGACATAGATGCAAAAATTTACTCATAGTTGGGTTCCAAAATCACACAATAGAGGCTAAAAACTCCTTGCCATTAAGCACACCTGATAAGACCCCCATACCACTTACATTTTAATATGATAATGACTTTTGCAGGTTTGCAGCAAGGAAGAGCAAGAAGTTCTAGACAGAGGGTCAAAGAAGAGTGATAAGTTACGCAACCAGTTGATGAGCGTTGGGGGCGGTCAACGTGAACTGCTTCCAAGCGTGACCGCCAAGCTGCGGGAAGGTCAGGAAGCTGCCACCAAACACAAAGACAAACTGCTGGAATATGACAGAACCAGGTATGCAGTATACTTACTTCTCTATTAGGAGAAAAGTTTTGACTAGTGTATTAAATGTGTTTTGAAATGTTGCTTGCCATAAGCTTGTCTCAGTCTGTCAAATAGTGGACCTCAAAAATTGTTTACTTAGGGTGACAAGGACAAGTCCCAGCTTTTTTCTACCAGAATCATATGTAATGAAATCACTTTTTACCCCTAAATGAAACTAGACTGAAGGGTATTGTTGTCATCTTTTGTTTCTGTCCATCTGTCAGAGTTCTATCTCATGAAATATTGTTTTTGTACCTACCAAATTTGTACCTTTACACTCTTATGATGTATCTGTATTAATTTTATGCTTCTTTTTTTCAAACATTGTGTCATATAAATTTATCATTTTCTCACTTTGTGTTCAGTGTTAAGAGGACACAAGTGATAGATGATGAATCCGATTACTTCACAACAGAGGGCAACACGTGGCTCAGTAAAACAGAAAAGGATTCTTTACGAAAGCGAGAAGAGGAACTGAGAAGTATACGGCACGCCTCAAGGAAGGACCGAAAAATCACACTGGACTTTGCTGGTCGGCAAGTTGTGGAGGATAAGAGTTCGGTTGACATGTATAATGTAAAGGACTCGGTGGTTCAGCAAGTGCACTATGGGGCCAAATCTGGATCTCAGGCGAACACACAGCCAGACTTCACTGAAGATGACTTCGGACACCTTGTAAATCCGGGAATTACTATGGCCCCACCGCAAGTAGGTTATATCAAAATTTTAAACTAATTATGGGTTTGTCAGTTTATATGGTAGAGATAAATATTCTTTTGAAATTGACAAAGTTTGTCTTTCTTTGACAGATGTATACTCACACATAAGTTCCCCCACAAAAATCTCCATGTGACTATATCTTTAAAAAGCCTTACAAAAAAAAAAGATATGTGCATTATACTGGCTCTGTTTTCCCAGTTCAACAATTTTCAAAGATGAAAAGAAGATTTTTAAATGATTTTGAATATAAGTTGTTCAAGTCAAAAGTTTCATGGGCTGACATAAAAATTACATGTGTACCTAAGTATTTTCTTTTCCTTGTAGTTTGTAGCCCCAGCTGTTTCCTACAGTGAGAAAGCTGGCAAGTCAGTGCCATCTGGTGGTGAGGAGAAGAAAAAATCCTTGCGTATCCAGGATCGTGAGTTACAGGAGATGTCGGACGAGGGAGTATGCTTAAGTATGCATCAACCCTGGGCATCATTGCTTGTAGCAGGAATCAAAAAGTAGGTCATGTCAAGGTCGTGTTAAGGTCATAAGAGTCATCGCTCACAAATGAGACTCAGAAAAAAATATATTATTTTTGATATTCAATCTCAGACTAGTTTAGGTTGCGATTTACAGTATATTTGCTGTCATTCATTTTAATCTGATCAAATTGTCAAACAGCCAAAAAAATTGTTAAATTGATATTTCAACTTGTTTCAAATACATACTTTCATAATAACTTTTTAGAGTACAGGACAATTGCAGGTTGTAACCTTGCCTTATTGAAAACAACATTCCAGAACTGTTTGAAAAATTTGGATAACTCCCTAAAATCCCGAAAATCCACTAGATATCAAAAACTAAGATAGTAAACTTTAATTGCACTATCAGTGTATTCAGACAGTAGCAATTTCTGTTCACTGTTCAGAGGACTTAAATTATCTTTCATAACCTTTTCAAAATATTTAGAATATTATAATTTATGTGGATATTGCTGACTCAGGTCACATTTCCAGCAAGTATTGCATATCTACAAACTTTCTGGTGACAACATTCTAATTATTGAATTTGGTTATTTCATATAACAGACATGAAGGCCGATCTTGGTATTCAGCGCACCGAGGGCGGTTATGGATAGCTGCCACTGCCAAAAGTCCTGCCCCACAGGAGATAGCAGAGGTGGAAGACCAGTACAGACACCACTATAACGGTATAAACTTTATGTTGATCTTTATCTGCTTTTCTCAGCAGCCAACTTGATATCTTATGAGTATATTTAACAACAGGAATGACACATTTGATAAGATGTATAATTAGTTTGATAAGATGTATAATTATTGAGATAGAGATGAAGATGATGAAAAACATTGCAAGTGTTATGGAGAATTGAATGAAATAAGTCATTACCTAGATCCCAAAAAAAGCAGAAGGGGCCAAGCTTCTTTCTACTTAACACATAAATCATAATGTAAGTCATCAGATGAATGGCAATACATGTTACAGCTTGGCTATTGCAGCTGCATCGTTAAGCAACTGCATCATTAAATGGGTTTATGTAAGAGAATCTGACAGACAAGGAAATCTCAAAGTGGGAAAATTACTTAGAGAAGGGAGTTTTGTGTTTTTATAGCTGCGCTGAAAACTTTATGCAAGAAGATTTGTGTCATTCTGCCTTTCTCTCTGTCCCATAATGTTTATTTTTAACTTCAATATGGGCAAGATTCTTCTGCTTGTCACTGTGGAAGGATGTGTTATTGAATTTTGCAGTCCAAATATTCCTTACCTTCTCAAAGACTGATGAGTTGGGTTATACAGGGTATATCACAAAGTTTATTTCCATGCTTGATTTGATTGTTCTAAGGGGGGACTAATTCAGTGGTTGTGGATATTACTTTGAAAGTAGATAATATGACACTTGCATAAACATTGAGAATTTTGGTAATCAAAACGAGGTATAGATTTAATAAGGCTGCATTAATCAGGCTTCATTTGTCTAAGACTGAAAGTCAGTGGCAGTATTGAAATATTCTGATCCAGAAAAATAGAAAAACAATGTTGTGATCCAATATGTATATATTAACCTGTCAATGCCAAAGGAGAAATGGACAATAGCAATGATCAGTCAAATATGGAAAGTTAGGTCAAATGTAGGGATTAGCGTGACAGGTCAAATGTAGGGATTAGCGTGACAGAAAGTTTATGCATTCCTTCAGCCTAATGCAACACATAAATTCGTCCACAGACAGGAGAAAGGCCATACAATTGTGATCAGTATGACAAAGTGTTTATGCAAGTCATATAAGAAAATATACAGGAATAAATTTGTATGGTTGTAATCTTTGTAGCAAAAGGTTAATGCATTCTGCAAGGCTAACAAATCATATAATAAATCATACAAGAGAGAAACCATTTGCTTGTGATCAGGGTGAAAATTACATACATGAAAGAAGCAGTTTAGTTTTATTCAGTGCAATAGAAATTTATTTCGCTCAAGAACTTTGACAAGTCATATGAGGACACATACTGGAGAGAAGCCATTCCATTGTGATCAATGTGACAAACATATTAACAGGGAAGCTAGCTTAAGGTATCATTATAAGAAAGTCTTTTTTTTTAACAAAGAATTTTTATGCAATTTCCTTATTGAAAATTATATTTATATTTCTCCATCCCCCAAATATCAAATGGCCTGGCCGTAAATCTCGGCAAATGTCGTCTGCTGAAGATGCATTTGATTATGAAAATCTAATGTGATGTAGGCGATCTTTGTTTCTGAGGGGATTTGTGAACTGCTAAAAGAAGGAAATGTGCATGGTTAATGGTGCCACCATCCCAAACTTGCTACGTGAGAGTACAAATAAAATACAGCTTCATTTACACAGAAATCTCTGATATATACGCACCAGCCCTTGTCGTCTCTGATCACTATATTATGCAATTTGACCTGATATATTCTATATTATTCTATATATTTATTATTGCTCTACAAACAGATACATGCCATGAATATGGGACAATTCACAGGAAAATCAACATATCGAAACTGACACAGAAGAGGTGAAATACAATCATTTGAATCAATAGACTCAGTTGTTAGGAATATTCCAAGGAAAAGCAAAGCTGCACACAATCACTGCATGTGCAAGAGATGAATGTTTTGAAGAGATTGATTAGGTTAGAAGACCTTATAAAGAGATGTGAGGACATGTGACAGAAGAGTGTCATCTCAGTAGTATTGCCAACTCATCTCAGATATGTGGCCAACTCATCTCAGATATGTGGCCAACTCATCTCAGTGGTGAAGCTAACTCATCTCAGTAGTATGACCATCTCATGACCAACTCATCTCAGATATGTGGCCAATTCATCTCAGATATGTGGCCAACTCATCTCAGTAGTATGAACATCTCATGACCAACTCATCTTAGTAGTATTACCAACCAGAGACATTTAACACAGAGATTGGAAACAAGCTGAAGTTCTGCATTATCGCTCAGGTTAGCCGATCTCATGGCAGCACCACCGTTGCCATGGTAAATACTAAATGTAGCCCAATAACACAGACCTAGATCCGGACTCACAGACTCATGGACTTGTATAAATAAATATGTCTTTTTTGCAAGAAATTAGGACAAGAACTACTTACTTATCACATATGGCTTATTGCATTCATCACGTGATGTGCGTTGATGTGCGTTGTGTCAGTCAGAGAAATGTCTGACACCTCGTATTTTTGGGGGGCTTCTGAGATCAAAAAGTTTGAATAGGAATGTCTGCAAAAGTTTAAAAAATGACAGTTCACTGAATTGGGCGGGAATCAGCTTTGGTATAATGATGGGTCCAGAAATGGATGTTGATCAAATTTCACATTTATATCATTTGGTCTATCTTCTTATTTACATGACTTTCTATAAGATTTGTGAACACAAATGTGCAAGAAAAGTATTAAATACTAGTTGAGAAAAAAGACTGGTAAGATCCCCCATTTTGACAAATGTAAAACCCTGGACTTGCCACTGACGCCTTTCATGCAATGCCCCTGTGTGACGTCACACTCTAACAGACCACTTTGGGTTGAACGCGCCAAATGGCACGCGCATCACGTGCTGAATGCAACAAGCCTCACATATCTATGTTAATCGTACATCAATGAAATCAAGCATAGAAGAATTTGTATGATAAATGCAAAACTATTTATCGCTGATCCGCAATAGTTGCATATCTGAGTTGGATGGTGCACCGTGCTGACACCTAGTGGCAGACCTGCTGTTTCCAATCTCTGTTTAAATATCTCTGTACCATCTCATCTCAGATATGTGGCCAACTCATCTTAGTGGTGAAGCTTACTCATCTCAGTAGTAAGAGATTATTTTGGTGTATTGTAACAATTTGTACCAAGGACTCTGCAGTCATGGTGGTGTCACTGTGTACTGTGATAGTGGCGACACTGTGTGGTGAGTTGGTGCATAAATTTTGCTCTTCTCTGACTGAAGGCTAGGAAAGTGTACAAGGTCAAGGACAAATTGTGGTGGTGCTTCTTATTTCCAACCTACAACATAATTTTCATTCTTCATTTGCAAAGTAGTCATTTGCTACTTATAGAATAATTTCAATAATTAGGATTTAAGCAGTAGCACCATGGCAGAACAGTGCAATGGCCAGGATAGATGGACAGGCTTACCCATTAAGGAAGAGAATCAGTTTTGCTTAGACTCTAACTTATCTGAATCAATGTTGGAATGTTCTGAACAACTGGAGACAGATAAACAATATCAAGATCCATCAAATAAATGCCCGCCTGTCTCAATCAAGGAAGAATCAGGTGATACTATTGGTCAGTCCCATATCAACAATGAGGTTGACAGCAATGGTCAGATTTACATGTATGTGAGTGTTGACCATGAAAGCAATGATCACTCACATGTGAAAAGTGAATTTGAGACACTTCAAGCTCACAAAGTTGAGAAAGTAAGTTCATATGAGCCAATGCAACAATTTCAAGTTCAGTATGTCACACCCAAGTTGGAAACAGCTGCAGTCAAAACAGAAACAGGTGAAAGAATTTATGATGATCAGTCATTGGTGATCAGAGATTTATTAAGAACACAAATTGTATATGAGACAAATACAGATAATGAACAAACTGAGGCTGATAATCAGTATCATGTTTCACTTATTTCACCTGTGATTATAGCGCCAATAAGATCTAATGAAGATGAAACTTTAAATGATCCAGCCACAAGCGGCAACTCATTTATATATGGTAGGCTGCATAACAAAGTGCTAGATGAAACAAACGAGGAGAAATTGAGAGATTCTGGAGAGAAACAGTTCAGTTGTGTAAGCTGTGAGAGCAAATTTCTGACATCAAATGACTTGAATATTCACATGCAAAAACATGCAGAAGAGAAGTGCAATGAATGTGATCTGTGTCACAAAGAGTTTACTACTTCAGGACAACTTGAATTACACACAAAAAACTGTGGTCATTCCAAAGTTGGGGCACTTCATTGCGAACAGTGTGATAGACATTTCCTACATTCCAGTAGCCTGACACGTCATTTGAAAATGCACACAGCAGAAGTGTCACACGCTTGTGATAAGTGTGAGAAAAGGTTCAAATGGCCGGGCAGTTTAAAAGAGCATATGAAAAATCATGCAGGAAAGCAGCCATTTAGCTGTGATCAGTGTGAGAGAAAGTTTCTTCACTCCACTAGCCTGACACGGCATATGAAAACGCATACAGCAAAACAGTCGTACGCTTGTGATAAGTGTGAGAAAAAGTATATATTGCAAGGTGATCTCAAAAGCCACATGAGAACACATACAAAAGAGAGGTTATTTCAATGTGATCAATGTGATAAACAATTTAAGTGGCCTAGTAGTCTGAAAGAACACATGAAACATCACACAGGAGAACAAGCATTTGGCTGTGATCAGTGTGACAGAAAGTTTTTTCGATCCACTAACCTGAGACGTCATATGTTGACGCATACAGGAGAGAAGCCATATGCTTGTGATCAGTGTGATAAAAAGTATGCAATCGCCAGGGATCTGAGACGTCACATGAAATTACATACAGGAGAGAAGCAATTCCAGTGTGAGCAATGTGACAAAAAATTTAGTTGGAATGATAATTTGAAACTGCATATGAAAACGCATACAGGAGAAGGAACATTTCACTGTGATCATTGTGACAAAAAGTTCAATCGGTCGTCTGACCTGAATCGTCATGTGGCTCAGCATACAGGAGAGAGGCCATACGCCTGTGATCAGTGTGACAGGAGGTATGCAATCCTCATGGATCTCAAACGTCACCTTAAAACACACATAGTACAAAGACCATCTCAATTTACCTGTTTTACACAAAGTTAAGCTGTCCTTGTCGTCAATCAGCCTTTTCTATGAAAGATGCTTTCGCATATGTTTTTTTGGCATTGACACATTTGCATAACAGCTCTTCAAACAAGTTTACAGGATTCAGCAATTTTTTTTAAAGATATAAATGTCAAGAGATATTGAATAAAAATGAGAGTATTTTAGATATTTCTGAATTGTTTTTTATGTGTTTTTTTTTTGACAGTAGCACCAGTTTCAGAAATATCTCAGGTTTGGAATGTTTCAGAATATTATGTTTATGACTTGGCTGGATATTTGGCTGGGAAAAAAATGGAAAAATGATCATGAACAAAATGAATGGTTCTAGTTAGCGCAAATGCATTTATCATACATTTGATAAAATCTGGTGACCCACATAAATTTGTAACTCTTCTGATGCTCTTATTTTAACAATGAGCTGATATGCATAGATATTTTGTTTGATCCTTTAATGTGCCTTTGTTAATATACTCAGAAAATTTGCAGGGAACTAAGATGTGGTTGGGCAAGTCATTTTTAATGAGACCTATTAAGGCCAAGGGGCTAGTTTATCATGATAATTACCTTGTGTAAATGTAATGGTTTCGGTGAGAAATAAATGATGCAGGCTGCAGAGTGCCATCATAAAAAGAAAAAAAGTGATATATCATTATATCATCATCATCGTCATCGTCATCATCTTCATCATTGACCATGTGGATGTTTAGCTCTCAACTGATCATCTTTGTTTTATTATTGATTTTATTGGGAGGGCAAACTTTGAGAATCCATGTGATGATTGCTGATTTGGTGATATATTCTCAATTTCGCCAATATTGGGTTCAAAATCGGGTTCAAATGAACCAAAGAATTGGTTCAAAATATTTTTGAACCAAAAGTATTGTATCAAGCAGTTCCAGGTCTGTGAACCCGATTTCAGGCTCAGGTTCATTTGAACCCAAAATCAAGTTCCTTTTGAACCAAAAATCTCTGCACATCACTTTTATATTGGTGGTTTATACGAGGTTTACATAATTTATCGTTCTACATTTTACCAATGTTCTTGGTGCTCATGTGATGTCATGGTGCAATATTTTCACATTGTGATGCATTTGACAGGCAATAAAGCATTTTTACAGCCATTGTTATAAAAATATTCAATGCAAAATTTAAGCAAGAAAATAATTGCATCCAAACAACCTACGGACCTTGCTTGAGATCTAAGCACAAACTTATGTAAATAAAATATTTTTGATTGAATTGTTCTTAAAAACAGATGTGACTCTTGAGATGTAAACACACGCTTGAAATCTAAGCAAAAAGCCCTGGTTTGAACCCAATATTGATGTTGACCACCGATTTTGACCCCGAAATATTGGTGTTGCATAATAGACTCAAAACGTGAACCCGAAATCGGTGTTTGAACCAGATATTGGTGTTGAACTTGTCCATACCAAATTTTTGGTTCAAGTTTGGTGTTGAACACTGATTTTGAAACCCAAATATTGGGTTCATAATTTTGAACCTGTTGATACAATACAGCCCTGATACCTCCCAAGTGGAGCTAACACCAAAGATATCACAAGATATTTAAAGGATGTCCAATTTGGGGATTTCAGTTCAATATCTGCAATTATATTGTCATAGTATGACTTGGGGTATAACAGTATAATGTTTAAAAAGAAATAAGAAGTACAACTGTGACCCTTAATATTTTGTAAAAATCCAAAATCTGCTGAATTTCTTTAATAAACCAAAAAGTAACACTCTTACGAGTAGATGGTAAGAGAACCTCACAACAATTTTAAACCTGCTGTTACAGCAGACAACAGATTGCTGATATTCATCACACCATTCAATGTTTTTGGCAGATCTAAGTTTCTGACAACAGCCAGAGAAGTATATTTTTAAAAGTGCAGATGCACTTCAAAGGCTTGAAAATAGAACCCCAGCTTAGTTGTAAGCCCATGTCTGAAACTACTCACAAATTAAAGTTATTTTGTTTATAATGATCGACCATTTGATCATGGAGATCAATTTTATACAATTCCTTGGGTATAGTACAGATGTGGCTGCAAGCTCCCTCCATGTAAAAGGATGGAGAAAGTAAGCCCGAAGAAAGTAAGCCCGGAAGCCTGGAGAAAGTAAGCCCGGAAGCCTGGAGAAAGTAAGCCCGGAGAAAGTAAGCCCGGAGAAAGTAAGCCCGGAGAAAGATTGACATGTCCTGTCTTGTTTTGTTGAAGTCTTTTACTGATCCCAAATCATGATTGTTCTTATCAGGAGGAGAGAAGATTCCAAATTTATTTTGTTAAGTATAAATATTTTTCCCAATCTCTGCTGATGCTTGCTGATGCTTGAGAGTGCCCTCTAGTGGCCATTATGCTTGTTGGGCTGAAGATGAATGTTGCTCTTCTGTGAATAAAGGCTAGGAAAGTATAGTCCAAGGTCAAGGACAAAGTTGTGATGCTACCACCAACTTCCTGTTACATATTTTAGTTAATGAAGCCCTACAACATATTTTCTTTGTTCATTTTGCACATTATTCATTTGGATCTATAAAAAAAATGCATATGATGTGAAAATTAAGGAGTAGAACCATGGCAGGAGAGTGTGATAACCAGGGTAAATGGACAGGATTACCTTACAAAGAGGAGAAGGAGTTCTACTTTGATACTCATTTTTCTGAGTCAATGACAATGTTAAATGATTGTGATCAAGGTGATACGGATGGGACAGATAAACTATGTCAAGATCCATCATATGCAAGAACACCTATCTCGATCAAGGAAGAATCGGACAATAGCAGTGATCAGTCGTACATGAAAAGTGAGTTTGATGGAAATGGTCAGCTAGAAATGTATGTGAAAATGGATCATGAAACCTGTGATGAGTCATGTGTTAAAAGTGAATATGAGATGCACCATACTCAGGAAATAGCAGAAGTAAATCCAAACGAGCCAATACAACAATATCAAGTTCCATATGCCACACCCGTAGTGGGAACAGCAACAATCAAAACTGAAGCCCCAGCCAAAAAGATTGACGAAGGTCGGTCACCACTGATCCGTGCATTATTAAGAGCACCTTTAAATACAGGTAACGAACAGACTGAAGCGGAATATCATTCATGCATGACAAGTCAGTTCGATGGAAGTGATCCGCCAATTCAGCAAAGTTTTTCCCAGCATTCCACGTCCATTATGGAGGCAGCAGCAGGTAATAACAAAACTAGTGAAATATCTGATGATAATCAGTCGTCCGTGATCCGGGCATTATTAAGCAGACCACCTGCTAACGCCAACAGTGAACAGTCTCAGGCAGGTTATCAGTATGGCATTCCGCCTTTTCAACCTGTGGTCATAGCACCAGTTGGATCTCAAGACATTGAAACTGCGGGTGAAGTGAATTCATTTAAATGTGATCTTTGTGACAGCATGTTTTCTTCTTTGGGACGACTTGGAATACACAGGAAAAGCTGCATTAAATCAAATGTAGGGGATTATCATTGCAACAAGTGTGACAAACAGTTTCTTCACCCAACTCGTCTGGAGCGTCACATGATAACGCATACAGAAGGGGACCTATATGCCTGCAATCATTGTGAGAAAAGCTTCGAATGGCCCAGCAGTTTAAAAGAACATATGAAAATTCACACCGAAGACGACGGATTTACCTGTGATCAGTGTGACAGAAAGTTTTTGCGATCCACTAACCTAAGGCGTCATATGGAAACACATACAGGAGAGAGCGTACATGCTTGTCATCTGTGTAAGAAAAAATATGCAATCGCCAGGGACCTGAGACGTCATATGAAAATGCATACAGAGAAGCCATTCCAATGTGATGAATGCCCCAGGAGATTTAAATGCCATGCTGATTTAGAACTCCATTCAAATGTCCACAAAGGAGAGTGGAAATATTACTGTGACCAATGTGACCGCAAGTTTAACCGTGGCTCCGACCTAGAACGTCATACGGCTCAGCATACAGGAGAGAGGCCTTTTGTATGTGATCAGTGTGATAAAAGATATGCGATCAGTATGGATTTGAAACGTCATATGAAAACTCATATACGACCGAAACTCTCCTAGTACTAGGAGTAGCAAAATATTCAGAAGATCAAGGCATTAAGAAAAACTTCATCATTCTGTTATTGATATTTATATATTCATGTATTGCAAATCTTTGTATCAGCAGGTGTCGTATCTTTTTTGTTTGTTTTTTTTTTTTTGATTCTTTGTCAAATTTTGTTCAGGAAATGTTCAGTCCAAAAAAGTATATTTAAGTTATTTACAAGTAAATTAAGGCTCATCAGGTATAAATAACTTGTCAAAGTCATCCATGATTTTGTGGTATCAACGGGTTTTTAATAATAATCCAAGGTCCTTCAGATACTTCTGAAATCTTCTGAAATTTGTAAAGGTGTTGTGCATTAATCAAATTGTTATATTAAAGGCACTGAATGGTGTGGTCATTTAGCCTACTTGAAACACGTTCAAACAGGCACAAACGCACACACATGAATGTGTGAACACACACAATTGCAAACACAAAAAATGTATATAACTGTCTCTTCTTGTTTCAATATATCATTGTATCATATTTTATTCTATCTGTTAAGTCTTATTCAAAGTTTTATGAACACAGGTATTTGCAGCAAATTGTGTGAAAATGTTACTGAAATCTTTTTACAGTATTATTACTCCTGTCATTTTCTCCAGAGTTCAGAACTGAGCATACTATTCAGATACCAAATACGCTCAGCTTCACCTGGAACCGAGTTGACTAATTCTTATTTCCTTGCCAGACCAGGTGCAAATGTGTCTCAAGAAATCTTTATTGTTATTCGGATATCAAATTTCACTCAGCACATTCGGATATCAAGCTTCACTCAGCACATGTCAACTGAGTGCCAGTTGAATCACCCGGGCTGCACTTTTTATTCAAAGTCATCCCAGCAAAATTCAAATGACATGCCTTTGATGATGTCATAAGCTCATTGCCATACTTCCATGACATTGTTCCATAAAACCTTTATTAATGCATGAGACCTTTTTCTGTTTCCGTTTGATTAACAATAGGATTATATGTATTACATATTCTGTGTGTTTGTTTATTTATTTGACATGACAATCCAGAAAATTTCCATGGTATTGTGAAATACTGGGTTTACTGATTTTAAGTGTGGACTATTTATTGAATTTTTAAATTCACCAGCCAATATTGTTATTTAATGAAAGTTAATTTTACTGCTATTCATTAGTATCTTGTTATCTTAATAGTTGTAATTTAGAGAGAAATAATTGATGTAAGCAGAAGAGTACCAACGTGAAGGAAAATTAATGTTTGTTATTGTTATCTCCATCGTCAGCTTATATCAAGAAGTGGGCTCGTGTTTTTAATATCCCTGATGATGACAATAATGATATTTGAGAAATGATTTTTTAACTTCCCAATATCACTTTAAAGTAAACAAAATTTCAAGGCTCTAAGTACAGACTCTGGTGAGAGTGATGCATGGATTGAGTACTTGCAAAAAAGATATGATATTAATTTGTGATAAAGATTTGATATAAAGCATCATTGATCCATGAAATGAAATGATAATAATGACTTAACAACACATTTCTTTTATTATTGTTGATTCTTTCTGATGTCCTTTTATTCTTTGATGGAATAGAACCTTGTGTGAAAATATTTAAATCGCAAACCGAGAATATAGTGTTTTGGGAATTGTACTAAACTCTTGTATCATATCAGATATATGTCAAATATTATAAGCAAAGACTATTTCAAAAATTGAAAATGTCATGTCAATTAAGGAAAGTACATTTGAAAAAAATATAATATACATAACTTGACAAATTTCTATTCATTTACAATTAATGATCCATCTACAATTACAATCTATTGTTATACATGGTTTGGTTTGTCTGGTGGTGGCAAGCATGAAGTCTTGGTGAAAACTGTAGGTAACTTAATGGATTCATGTTGTTCAATAAACATTTTTAAATAAATGACTCAAAACATATTTCTTTGAATATTAGCACATTGATTAACAAACTCGGAGGGCATGCACAAAAGACATTGTTTCTTTTTACTCCTTTGCTATTTTATATGCATCTCAAAATTTTGAAAGCTCAAAACATTTTTTTTAAATCTATTGATTATTAAGGACAGATATCCATGCTTGGTTTTATGGCATAGCATTTTTGGGGTGTTTTGGGACTAATGTCCTTTTTTACCCTCAGCCCCTGATGTAATCAGGCTGAGGGTATTGCAGTACTCCTGGCGTGGGTATGTATGTATGTATGTATGTCTGTAGCGAACATCCTTGTCATCGCGATAACTTGAGAACAAATGATGGCAGCTTCATGAAACTTGACACACATAAGCATCTGGTGAAAACCTCGGACGAGTTCGATGGACAGCGACCTTGACCTATTTTTCAAGGTCACATGGACAATTATGTGAAATCCCAAGAATCGCAATAACTCAAGAACAAATGATGGCAGCTTTATGAGATATGACACACATAAGCATCTGGTGAAGACCTCAGAATTTTTTCTATGAAACATGACCTTCAGCTACTTTTCAAGGTCACAGGGACAATTATGTGAAATCATCCTTGTCATCGCGATAACTCTAGAACAAATGATGGCAGCTTCATGAAACTTGACACACATAAGCATCTGGTGAAAACCTCGGACGAGTTCGATGAACAGCGACTTTGACCTATTTTTCAAGGTCACATGGACAATTATGTGAAATCCCAAGAATCGCAATAACTCAAGAACAAATGATGGCAGCTTTATGAGATTTGACACACTTAAGCATCTGTTGAAGACCTCAGAATTTTTTCTAAGAAACATGACCTTCACCTACTTTTCAAGGTCACAGGGACAATTATGTGAAATCGTCCTTGTCATCGCAATAACTTGAGAACAAATGCTGGCAGCTTCATGAAACTTGACACACATAAGCATCAGGTGAAAACCTTGGACGAGTTCAGTGGATGGTGACCTTGACCTATTTTTCAAGGTCATAAGGACAATTATGTGAAATCCCAAGAATCGCAACAACTCAAGAATGAATGATGGCAGCTTTATGAGATATGACACACATAAGCATCTGGTGAAGACCTCAGAATATTTTCTATGAAACATGACCTTCATCTACTTTTCAAGGTCACAGGGACAATTATGTGAAATCATCCTTGTCATCGCGATAACTAGAGAACAAATGATGACAGCTTCATGAAACTTGACACACATAAGCATCTGGTGAAAACCTTGGATGAGTTCGATGGACGGTGACCTTGACCTATTTTCTAAGGTCACAGGGACAATTATGTGAAATCCCAAGAATCGCAATAACCCAAAGAACGAATGATGGCAGCTTTATGAGATTTGACACACATAAGCATCTGGTGAAGATCTCATAATTTTTTTCTATTGAACATGACCTTCTCCTACTTCTCAAGGTCACAGGGACAATTATGTGAAATCATCCTTGTCATCGTGATAACTCAAGAACAAATGATGGCAGCTTCATGAAACTTGACACACATGAGCATCAGGTGAAAACCTCGGACGAGTTTAGTGGACGGCGACCTTCGCCTACTTTTCAAGGTCACAGGGACAATAATGTGAAATCATCCTTGTCATTGTGATAATACAAGAACAAATAATGGCAGCTTCATTAAACTTGACACACATAAGCATCTCGTGAAAACCTCGGACGAGACCGATGGACGGTGACCTTGACATATTTTTCAAGGTCACAGGGACAATTATGTCAAATCCCTAGAATCACAATAACTCTAGAACAAATGATGGCAGCTTTATGAGATTTGACACACATGAGCATCTGTTGAAGACCTCTTTTTTTCTATGGAACATGACCTTCACCTACTTTTCAAGGTCACAGTGACAATTATGTGAAATCCCTATCATTGCTATAACTCGAGAACGAATGATGGCAGCTTTATGAGACTTGACACACATAAGCATCTGGTGAAGACCTTCACCTACTTTTCATGGTCACAGGAACAATTTTGTGGTGCGGTGACGTTTTGTTCACAAATATTGTGTGGAGCGAATGTTGTACAATAAGTTACCAGGGCTGAGGGTTGATGCATCTCTGATGCCTATGTTTTAAACAAGTTTTTATTAATATATATTACAAACAGCTCTTCATGTTAAATTACTCAAACTGTCTTTACTTAATTCTTGAAAAAAAATAATATTCTTGAAGTTTACTTGAGTTAGTGTAAAATAATGCAGGCAGAAAATCTCAAGGATTTTTGTTCTCTGTCCTTTAATCTTTGGCATCTTTGTTGCACCCGGTTTTCATTACACACTGTTCAATTGCACTTAACTCTACACTAATCAGGAAATAAACTAGCAAAATGGCAGAACAAGGTGGTGGCCAAGATGGATGGACAGCATCACTAACAAAGGAAGAGAATGCATTTATCTTTGACTCAACCTACTATCAAATTCATTTTTCACACATGACTGATCAATTCTGTCAAATTTCCTTTTCACACATGGCTGATCAGTGTTCTGATCTTTCTCAATTGAGACAGGTTTATATATACATTTCATATTACAATGTTTTTCACATGCATCTGAGCATGTTAGCACCGCACCTTCATTAACTCCCAGCAGGCTGATTACTGAACTAAATCATGGACCACACAGTGACACAAATAATGAGAAATTAAAACATGCTGGCGAGAAAAAGTTTAATTGTATTAACTGTCACAGAGATTTTTTCACGTTTTATGATTTAAATTATCACATGACAACACACACAGGAGAAAAGCCATATGGTTGTGACCTGTGTTTTGACAAGTTTTCAACATCTGAAAGTTTAACAGAGCACAAGAGTAGCTATGAGCAGTGTTCAGTGTGTGGTAAGAGATGTTGTGCTGGTACTTTGGGTCTTCACATGAAACATCATGAGAATGTTGGTAAAGGAAATATCACTGCGACAATTGTAATGAAGATTTCCCCACTGCCACTGCCTTTATAGAGCATGCAAGTAATCCATACAAGAGTTCCAGCAAAGATGTATGATTGTGGTCAGTGTGAGAGGAAATTCTCATACCCCAGGGACTTGAATCGTCATATGAGGACCCATACAGGAGAGAAACCTTTCCAATGTGATCAGTGTGACAAGAAGTTCAACAGGGCCTCTATTTTAAAACAGCATATGTGTGTTCATACAGGAGAAAGGACCTTTCATTGTGAACAATGTGACAAAACATTTGCTCGTTCCACAAACCTAAAACATCATATGTTAACACATACAGGAGAGAAGTCGTACGCCTGTAATCAGTGTGAGAAAAAGTTTGCACTCCACAGGAATATGAAACGTCACATGAGAACACATGCAAAAGAAAAGCTTTTCCAACGTGATCAATGTGACAAAAAATTTAATTACCTTGAAAATTTTAAACTTCATTTGAAAATTCATGCGGGAGAAAGAACATTTCATTGCCAACAGTGTGATAAAAAGTTTTTCCGATCCACTGATCTGAGAAATCATATCACAAAACAACACACCCCGGAGAAGGTTAACATGTGTGATCAATGTGGTAAAAGGTATGGAATTCTTGCCGATCTGAGAAGTCATAGTAATACACATAGAGGAGAGAAGCCATTCCAGTGTGATCAGTGTGGTAAAAGGTTTGCATGGCGCAAAAGTTTAAGACATCATCAAATTAGCCATACAACACAGAAACAAAGTCATATTAAAGTAGAGGAAAAGGAACAACACTTGAATGAATAGATACCATTATTAAGAATATCAGAAGTTATATCTTAAGCTAAAGAGAAGCCAGGCATTTGACAGATGAGTGTCTCTGAACAGAAGCCAGGCACGTGACAGATGAGTGTCTCTGAACAGAAGCCAGGCACGTGACAGATGAGTGTCTCTGTATAGAGGCCCGCATGTGACAGATGAGAGACACTCATCTGTCACATGCTGGCTTCGTGACACGTGACAGATGAGTGTCTCTGAACAGAAGCCAGGCAGGTGACAGATGAGTGTCTCTGAACAGAAGCCAGCATGTGACAGATGAGTGTCTCTGTATAGAGGCCCGCATGTGACAGATGAGAGACACTCATCTGTCACATGCTGGCTTCGTGACACGTGACAGATGAGTGTCTCTGAACAGAAGCCAGGCACGTGACAGATGAGTGTCTCTGTATAGAAGCCAGGCATGTGACAGATGAGTGTCTCTGAACATAAGCCAAGCATGTGACAGATGAGTGTCTCTGTATAGAAGCCAGGCATGTGACAGATGAGTATCTCTGAACATAAGCCAGGCATGTGACAGATGAGTGTCTCTGTATAGAAGCCAGCATGTGACAGATGAGTGTCTCTGAACAGAAGCCAGGCATGTGACAGATGAGTGTCTCTGAAAAGAAGCCAGGCATGTGACAGATGAGTGTCTCTGTATAGAAGCCAGGCATGTGACAGATGAGTGTCTCTATAGAATACAGGAATGTGACAGATGAGTGTCTCTGAACATAAGCCAGGCATGTGACAGATGAGTGTCTCTAAACAAAAGTCAGGCAAATGAATATCTCACAAAAGAAGCCAGGCATGTGACAGATGATAGTTACAATGTCTCCCTATTTTGATAGAAATGCCCATCATATCCATACTACAAAGAAGTCAAAATTAAAAAAGAGGATATTTACATTTGCTTGGGAGATAGAATGATATTATATGCAATACTAAACACATCACCACTGAATGAATTTAAATGGGGCTTCTCTGATACATTTTTGTATTATGGAGGAAAATTGTAACACACAATCACTAATATCTCACAGATTGGCTCAAAATTTAAGAGATGCTTTCTAATATATTTTTTTACCCTTTGAATTACATATTCATGAAGTTTTTTTTTTTTTTAGCCAATCATTTATTCATAGATGTGTCAATATATCAAAATTGATGAACAAAAAAAATTATATTAGTTACCATGGAAACACAAACAAAACAATCCCCATAATTGTCATCATGGGGAATTAATGCATGGGAAATTCAAGCTGCAATGATCTTTAATTTTCATCATACATGTCAAAACTTTACTAATTCTGGTCCGATCAACTTGCTTTTTACAAGAAAAATATCATATTTTTCATGTACTTTCTGATGCACATAACAATTATATATTACATGAACACCCATTCTAAAATTGTAACATTGTTATTAGCTGCCATGTGTATTGAGAAAGCCACATTTCACCAAAAAAAGAATGTCTACATATTGGAGCTACTTTATCCGAGCACAGATCAATGCGTGTTATAATTCTACTCCATACTACAAAAATGTGTCCTTTAAAATTCTGTTGAGTTTATTTTAATGTGTAAAAATCACAAATGTTTATTGTTAGATATTTACTCATCAGAAAACAAATCAAGATGACATACCCATGGTACCTTATCAGGGAACATCAAGCTTTAAAGCATTCATGAAATGAGGATTTCAAGCATTTTTCCTTTGCATAATATAAATGTGTATACCCCAAACTTTGCAATCTAAAGTTATTGCCCATCACATTTCCCCTACATAAATTTCTGTGCCATTTGAGAGTGGATGAGTCTTCTGCTAAAATCCAAATCATCCATTGGACACTTTGTCAACAAACTTTGTTTAGCTGACCAGTGATTTAGGGCAACCAGAAAGATCTGTGAACTGTATTGCTTTATTGAGTTGTTGTTGCAGAAATCCAAAAAAGGTTTTGGTTGGAAAAATAAAGTTGAAAGAAATCATCTGAAATTGTCAGTTTGGTTAATCTGGTTGGATACCATGAATATTCATTATTCTTGATGATATTGGAATATTCATGATCTGTGAACCATATGCTGTTTGCAAACCAAATGATAGAATAGGTCTGATCTCAGCTATGTATTTATATATAGTGTTACTATATATAAACTAAGGACATGAAAACTTGACAGTTCTGTCAATCCACTCTTTCAAATTAGATTAGTTATGTACATCCTAAAATTTAAAGTGATGACCCATTCAATCATAAGATAGCAAAGAATTTTCGGAAAGTGTAAACTTTACCTTATACTTTTTTGAAGTATTTTTTTCATGGAGTTGAAAATTGTGTTCCAAGAGAAATAAGAAAAAAAAATGGTGATTGAGTGGTGGAACACCCTGTAAAATAATATGATTCTCTAGGAAATTTACATAATTTGCACCCCCTGTCATTTTATTGCCCGTAATAATTGCAAAGAACTACAAGGCTTTGTCACACTCTCCTAAGCATAGGATTATAGTATTCTGTGGGACGCTATTGATTTCCATGATTCCCTCAACTGGATCAGACTTCTGATTCTTATTGAAGTGATCGCAGATTTGGGCAGAAATATTAATCAAGGTAAAGTTGGGTCAAGTTTTGAAAAGCTAAATTCAAGGATTGGATGCCATCGATCAGATATATCCATACTTCAAAGTTATAAAAGTCAAATTAATAACTTTATACATAGATTAAAATGTTCTCATCCAAGGTTGTGATTTCAGCTTTCATCCCTTTAGTTGTATTTGACAGAAGGGAAAATTTACATTGCATTGATCACACAATTTCGACACTATCTTAGCTTTTCAGGTTTCAGATTGAGCTGTACGCTATGAATATTCATATTATGAAAATATTTATCTCAGAGGTACATCATCAGACGCATCAAACTGAATAGTGCCCACTAATTGCACTTGTTTTCTTGCCTTTGACTAGGCCAGAATTGACTAGTTACAATATCAACACTGAACGAGGAATGTTTATCTCACTTTCCTAAATTTATATTAACTGTTACCATCCTTTATGAACCTCTTTTATGCTGTGAGGGTCCATACATGGACTGGAATAGTGTTCAGAATTATACCACTTCTGCACACTTCCCAATCCAGGAATTCCTCAAGTTATTTATATAAATTCCTCCCATTGACTTTCTAAGTCAGTATTGTAAGTTCTTGATCAAAGTATCACCTGGTGCGACACAGTCTGGCCAGTGCCTATTTTCCCATAAAAGGTGTCATAATTAAGCTGTTTTTACTATAAAAAAATTCCGGGATGGGAGTATCAAAGCTTATGTGTCTCACCACTGGACTGAAGTTGTGATAGTCAGATATCAGAGTTATGCAGAATGGAAGGCACTTTCAGAGCATTTTTTTCTGTGGGCTATGAATTAAGATAAATTTTACCTGAAAGACATTTGAAAGACACAACTAACTACACACCCCACCGGGAAGCCACCGCTAACTCATACAACACAACTAACTACCCACACCACCCGGAAGCCACCACTAACTCATACAACACAACTAACTACCCACACCACCCGGAAGCCACCACTAACTCATACAACACAACTCAGTAGATACACCACCGGGAAGCCACCGCTAACTCATACAAAAAAACTTAATACCCACACCACCCAGAAGCCACCACTAACTCATACAACACAACTCAGTAGACACACCACCGGGAAGCCACCGCTAACTCTTACAACAAAACTCAGTACACCCACCACAAGGAAGCCACCACTAACTCACGTAATCACTGTGTCGAATAGACTCATTAAACGCACAATCCTCTGAAATGACCTTAAAGTTCAGTTACACAGTGTCGCTCAAGTGAAAACATCACTTGTTCTTAGTTCAACAACCTGTGCAAATTTCAACAGAACAAAATTCAACAACACTCCTGTTTGCTCACATATTGTTTAGATAAAAACCAGACACCAAAAACATCACCTGTGCATATTTCAACAACACAAATTTCAACCAATTAAATTGGATAATGTTCAAGAAGGGGCACTTGCACATTACCCATGGTGGTGCTGACCAGCAGGACTGAAGTCTGCAGATAGTAATACAGGTATGATGGGAACTTCTCAGCAGAGAGAACCTCAAGTGTATGAGCTGGTGGACCAGGTATATGAGTTGGAGGACTTGGGCGGTGGTCCCCAGCAAGCTTGCACATATGAGAAGGAGATGGAAGCCATCGACTTGGACATCACCTACACTACACGGGTCCTCCATCTGGCCAGGAAGCAACAGCGACTGTTGAATAACCAGATGTCGGTGCTGTGCCGACGTCGACAGCGAGCTCGACACGGCCCCAAGCCTCACTACTCAGCATCTCAGATGAAGATAGCTTCTGTGAGAGCAGTACGTGACCTGTACGAGCGCTACATTGAGGAAAAGAATGACTACTTGGGGGTTCTGAGAGAAAGACTGGCAGACATCTTGGAACCTGTTTTTGAGGTCAATAACCCATTCTACAATGAGTCTGACGGTGAACTTGACCTTGGTCTTGTCCTTAATGAGTCAGACAGCTCACAAGGCACAGAGTCTGAAGGGCAGGTTGAAGAGTTTGAGGTCACAGACACGGAAGATGAGTCACGCGACTCGGAAGAGTCAGACTCCGAGTTGTTTGACCCCCGAGAAACAGGACCACCACAGGTAGTGTCCAGTAGTGATATGGATACCAGTGCATCATCTGCAGATGAATCTTACTTTGCTGACCAGTCGAGTTCCAGCGATGCCAGCCACCAGGGTGCAGCACCAGACTGCATCTCTATCCATAACCTCAGCCTCAAACCACTATAGGAGTATTGTACACTTTGATTGGAAAGAATAAACAAACACACGTAACTTGAACAGAAAGACATTTTTTTTAAAGCTTAATATATTGTTATATATCATAATCAGAACTGGTATGTGGTTCTCAAGATGATTTTTTGTGCAGTCTTTTTTGTATGACCTAAACATGTACACTCACCAAAAATTGTCTTTAATCTGGTTTGGTTTTAATTCAAATTGGTCTGGTCACTGTTTATCCCAAAATATTTCACATCTTGCACAATGAATACTTTATTTATGTTGTCATGAAATTATCTTACATTGCCGGATGATTTCAATATACCTCATAGTATTGTACATATTAAAAAGAATAAATTGGTTAAATCTATAAATAATTGTTGGATTGTTCTTCCACAGCAACTCTGACATTTCCAGCTTTTTATTTGCAGCTTTCCATCCCATTATATAATAAAATGTAATATGAAAATATGAACAATTTATCTCCCTGAAATCAACCAAAATATACCTGACATGTTTTTTGCTTAAAGTTCCTCGTTCTATGCTCACACTCATGTGACCACTGTCAGGGTGTTAGCCCAGTACCAATCGACAAACAGGGCTCTAAGCCATATCACTCCACTGTTCCAATCTGAAGGTGCCCACTGCTAGCTTCCCTTTATTAAATGTTTGCAAAAAGTGTTCAAAGGATGATATGGATTTAGCAGAAGACTTTACTTTCAAATGGGACATACATTATTGTGTTAGTGCTGTGGTGGATCATAACTTTTGATCACAAAGTTTAGGGTATAGATATTTATATTAGGTAAGGAAAATCTGATTTCGTAAAAGATTTAAAACAAGAACACCTGTCCCTCCAATAATATTTTTGTTTAATGTGGAAAAACATGATTTTTTTCCTGACCTTAGTATGCCAAGCTGTGCATAAAAAGTATGTGAGTTGATGTTATTTATTTGCTGCTTGAAGCATTATATCTATAACTTGGGGTGTAATATCTGTGACTAGGTGACTAGAAGTGTTATATTAGTGACTTGAAGTGCCACATTAGTGACTTGCAGTGTCAAATTAGTGACTTGAAGTGTTATATTAGTGATTGAAGTGTCACATTAGTGACTTGAAGTGTTATATCTGTGACCTGAAGTGTCACATTAGTGACTTGAAGTGTTATATCTGTGACCTGAAGTGTCACATTAGTGACTTGCAGTGTCAAATTAGTGACTTGAAGTGTTATATCTGTGACCTGAAGTGTCACATTAGTGACTTGAAGTGTCACATTAGTGACTTGAAGTGTCAAATTAGTGACTTGAAGTGTTATATTAGTGATTGAAGTGTCACATTAGTGACTTGAAGTGCCAAATTAGTGACTTGAAGTGTTATATTAGTGACCTGAAGTGCCACATTAGTGACTTGAAGTGCCACATTAGTGACTTGAAGTGCCACATTAGTGACTTGAAGTGCCACATTAGTGAATTGAAGTGCCACATTAGTGACTTGAAGTGTCACATTAGTGACTTGAAGTGTTATATTAGTGACTTGCAGTGTTATATTAGTGACTTGCAGTGTTATATTAGTGACTTGCAGTGTTATATTAGTGACTTGCAGTGTTATATTAGTGACTTGCAGTGTTATATTAGTGACTTGCAGTGTTATATTAGTGACTTGCAGTGTTATATTTTCATTTCAGATGCTGATATAGAGTTCCCCCAGCAGTACCCTGTGGGCTGTCTTCTGGGATGCGTGGATATGGTAGATTGTCTACCTGCTGAAGATTATCATCAAAAGGTATGTGCAATATTTGCTGCACAAGTCCATCTGTCTGTACATGTGATAGTTCCTTTGGCAAAGCTTAAATTGTGCAACTTCTGAGACTTTGAGAGGTATATTGTAAAATGATCTCATTAATTAAGCTATGTTCACATAAATGGGACTTGTTGAATTCCAACATGGCTGACATGGTCAAATGTTGACAACACCAAAACTTGAAAATCATGAATATTATTGTTTTAACAAATGTAATTTGCTTGGCAGAGGAAATATAAGTTCAGGTCACGCATCTTAGATAAGTGTGATTACATCAAGTCACACTTGACATCCCTATCTGATTCATCCTGTCTCAAAAAGAAAAAAAAGACTACTTTGTCTCACACCTTTATGTGAAAAATTAAGGATTTGGATTATCTGAGCTTTAATTTTTGCAATTAAATTTGAAATATATATTTTTGTTATCTTTGTAAACTGTATTCACACTTGGCCCATTGGTCCTATCTTTCCAATGTTGTCCTATGTATTTAAATTTGTTTCTCATTTCCCTTTTATTTTATCTACATTTTCCCATATATTTGTGAAATTTTACAAAATACAAGAAATCTTTTTCCATACTTGCCATGAGTCATGAATTGTTTTTCCATACTTGCCATGAGTCGTGAATTGTTTTCTTTTATTTGGATCAATCATGAATGAAGGCCTAAACAAAATTTTACAAAAAAAAAATTGAGTTATTACTCAAAGTCAGTAAAGGTCAGCAATTAATTGGCTACTGGGGGCCGCAGTGCAGACCATGCAGAATTGTTTTAGCTTTATTTACATGAATCATTTCTGTATAAATTATTAATATTTTTTCGACATGTTTAGTAAGTTAACTCTGTGCACCCAGTATATATATCTTACAAGTCACCAGTCTGCCATCCCTTATAATATTTTTTATATATATATAATGTTGGAGAATTTAGGATGTCAGGATTATTTTGTATTGGGAAGATATAATTAAGCATGTATTATGTGTGACAGGTTGAAGGTCTCAAGGAACTCGATATCTGTGAAGAAATGATCAAGATTTATTTTTTTTTCAAACCATTGTTGATCAAAAAAAAAATTGCCCTAAACTTGATTGTCTGTTTTTCTACAGTTTCCAGATGGGGAGTCAGGGAGTCCAAACGTCTTCATCTGTGAAAGTCCTCAGGAACTGGTCGTTAAATTTCCCATCAAGGGAAGACATAAAATATGTGAGTAGACTTCATAATACTCTGCTTGAAATACACCATTTTTTCTTATGGTTGCCACAACCTGGAAAAGTCACTGTAAAATAGTTTGTTGTCAAGGTAAAAAAATAGTCAGGGAATTTGAAAAATGGTCAAGATTTTATTTTATTTATTCATTTTTTTTATTTGTGATAAAATCTTGAAGGTCGGGTATTTTTTATTTAGACTCATTTTATTTTGGAGGAAAACAGTCTTTTTCAGTTGTAATTTATACTTTTTAAACAAATTTTAGGTAAAGGTATATTAACCCCTAAGGGACTAGGCTATCTTAATTTTGTTGATTGGCAGGACTAACCAATTTCTTTCTGGACTAGTGTATCTACATACTAAATTAATAAAATTTATAACCATTGTTATTCAATATGCTTAATAAAGTGCTGGGGTCAAAAGTTCATGATCCAGTCAGTCTGACGTCATCATGATTACATTGTAACAAGTTGCAGCTCTTCAGAATGTTACAAATGACGTCATCAAGTCAGAACAATGGGGACGTCAGCGTCCCTCCCGTCCGTTACCAGTGGTGGACGTTGCCGTCCTTCCCGTCCGTTAGGGGTTAATAGCCATTAATCAAACATAATATCTGATATTTATTTAAAATGCAATGAGTCTGGAGTAAAAAAGATGATTTATTTAAACTATTTAGAGAGAAAAACTATTTTAAGAATGTGGTTCATCATTGGTAAAGGTTGTATTTTTGATCAAATGAATAAAAGGGAGGAATAGACAGATATAGGGATGTTGAGTAGACAATAATGAGCATATTTATGGTATCTGTTGAATTCTGTTTACCATGAAACCATGAATCCTGAAAAAGTGGGGAATTCATTAGTAGATGAGTGTGGTAACCATGTTGCTGTGGATGGCAGAAGTCATCTGAAAAATTGATTTGTTTAAACTTTTCATGACAGAAAAGCAGAAAGGAAGGAATTAACGGCTGTATGGATACTTTGTAGGACTTTATGAGTATGTTTATGGTATCTGATTAGTTTTTTGTACCTTGAAACCAATAATTTTATTTTTTAAAATTGAGGGGAACATTCAGTCATGTTGCTCAAGTTGAAGTCATCTGGTGGTGAGTTTTAGCATTTAATAGATTACGAAGAAATAAACATTTATATGCACGATTCTAAAGGAAAAGTCGTCATCTCAGTTTTCAGAAATTTTAGAATAGATTGAAATAGATTGAGTTGCAGCCCTCAAACGGTGCCAGTCTTTGTTCATCCACTGACCCAGAAGTATCTGAAACTTTTTCTGAAACTGTCTCACTGATTTAAACATAATTACCTTATCCTCAATTGATTCTCTGATTTTCATGTCAAAGGTTTCACTTTTACCACCCCCTATGCTCTAAGTGTCCTTTCTTGAGGGAGGGGGCTGTAACTCAGTCAAGTCAAAGGTTAACCTAAGATCTTTATGACCTAAATATCATAGTTGTGTTTGATTACTGGTTTCCATGTATAAATTTGTGAGCTCTTTCTATGTCAGCAAACTGACCTTACCAAGAGTATTACAATGGCCAACTGGTATTGGTTACCTGATCAAAAATACTAATTTGCATCAGTCCTTGGTCATAGATATTAAAGCATCTTTGTACTTTTATCCTTTATTTAATATTGTAAACTATAAATTTTGGAGAGGAAATCCATGTTTTAAATTAGAATGATGAAAAGGTGGGACTGTACATGTCTGCCACCTGGTGTTAACAAAGAAAACTACAAATCATAAGTGGGCACATTATGATTTTTGCAATCTGTCTCGACAAGTATGCATTGTTACCACTTGACAGCCGCCTGCTCCATTTAATCCCATTGAAGCACAGGAAGAACACTTTCAGCCTCGCAGATTGATTTGATAAAAAAATCAATAAAAGACCATGATTTGATGTACGTTTTCCTGTGAATACAAACCAGTTATGTCCTCAATAACGCTACATCACATAACACAAATACAGCATTAGCCGCAGTCCAGTTTGTTTCACTCAGTAGGTATGTTTTATGGTGATGAGGCAAGCAGTCTCATATTTCTTGTGGTGAAATGAAACAAGTACATGAAGTAAACCAGAGATAAGGTCACACAGATAAAGAGAAGACCACAAGAAATACAAGATTTTTAAATATATGATCATAAACTTTTAAAATTTTTTTTAACCTACCAGGTTTATATATTTTGTAATTAATCAACATTAAATTAATTTTTTTTAGGAAAAGAATGTTAGATAAGATCAAATTTGCTGAGAATAGAAATAAGATTTTATTTTGAGGTAAATTTTCTGTATAGAACTAGATTAATACTTTCAGTGTGCTTTCTTCCATTTACAAAACATACTGCCTTGCTACAACAAAAAGTTATTACTAATCATTTATTTACGAAGGACTATCTGGCAGTGATATATAGAGGGCTTGCACTGTGTTTTTGGTCTGCACCGGTGTCAGGGATGCTGTGCCAGGGTTTCAGGGTGCCCCGTTTTATCCCTGTTTTATCCACGCAGTTTGATTGATGATAGTTTGGTGTATGGTATCAAGGAATCCATATTGTAAAACTAACTCTATGTTTGCATTTCTCACTGAAGAATATGTCTTTCAACACGTTGCACTCTTTATCAGTGAGTCACAGTTGGGAATCTGAATTATTTATTTTTCCTATGTGAAGATATGTTTTGGTTAGACCATTGTTTTTTTTACATATTGCCATTGACAGCCAGTCACATATTGCCAGTGACAGTTACATATTTCCATTGACAGCTAGTCAAATATTGCCATTGACAGCTTGTCAAATATTGCCATTGACAGCTAGTCACACATTGCTATTGACAGTCAGTCAAATAATGCCATTGACAGCTTATCAAATATTGCCATTGACAGCTAGTCAAATATTGCCATTGATAGCTTGTCAAATATTGCCATTGACAGCTAGTCACACATTGTCATTGACAGTCAGTCAAATATTGCCATTGACAGCTAGTCACATATTGCCAGTGACAGTCACATATTGCCAGTGACAGTCACATATTGCCAGTGACAGTTACATATTTCCATTGACAGCTAGTCAAATATTGCCATTGACAGCTAGTCAAATATTGCCATTGACAGCTAGTCACACATTGCTATTGACAGTCAGTCAAATATTGCCAGTGGCAGCCAGTCACATATTGCCATCGACAGCTAGTCACATATTGCCAGTGGCAGCCAGTCACATATTGCCATCAACAGCCAGTCACATATTGCCATTGACAGCCAGTCACATATTATTGAAGAAAGCTAGGCACATATTATTGACATCTAGGGCATTCTAGGCACATATTCTCAGAAGGCATATTGCCAAATTTTGTCTGAGACAGCATGCTACATATCTTCAAAGAAAGCATCTTGCAATTTGATAAAAAAAACAATAAGTTACCTTTAAACATCATGATATAGATTTTGAGGCCTCGCTGACTTACACACCACCAGTGATTCCTTCTGTTTGTAAATGCAGTCAAGCATGTTCATTGATTAACTTTCATCCCGTCAATTATCATTTCAAGGAGTCTACAAATCAGTTGCACACAAGTGTAATACACTACCATGAAAAACACATGACTAATATGCCATGATAAAGAGAAAAGTGTAAAAATATAAAAGATAAATCTATCGAGGAGATAATAAGACAGGAGAATAGACCAAATAATTCATATTTGTAGGTTTGATCATGTTTGTGCAAAACAATATCCTAGACAAGTGTAGATCAGGTACAGAGCATTTATTTGTGTAAAAAAGGTTTTTTTTAAATGCTGTTATTTTTTCATGAACTTGTGGAGTTTACACATACTAAGACACTCTTGTAACGTCAGTTTTTCTTTTATATTTTCAAATTTAATATTAGTAGGTCTAAGAGCATGAATCATACAGCTTCAAATTGCAATGACAATATAACATAAAATATACTGAAAAGAAACTACATAAGAAATGAGTTCAGATTCAACAAGGCATTCATTCCACTTTGCAATTTTTACTTTTTTCACTGTGTGTCACAAGAACAATGTCATCTGAATTTTGTTGAATGTACCGTATAAAGATATCATGTACTGTCACTCAATACAGACATGATTACGAGGGGCTTTCAAGAGTATGTCGCCTGTATTTCATAGTCCTAACATGTACCTACTTTGGCAACCTATTATATTACTAGGACAATGCATCATATTATGTTCAAACAAAAAAAACGTGATATTTTTTTCCTCCCTGGACTGGTTTCTCTTGTGATTTCAGTGGAGTGCATGCGTTTGATTTCAATGCTAGATACATTCATTGGCGAGATCCATTTCTTTGCACAATTAATGACAGCTTCTATTTCTCTGGTGCAGATCAGATTTCATTGGGAAAGTTTTCATTGTAAAACCTTACTGATCCTGATCATTGTATTTGCAAAGAGGATATTTTCAATTTTTCTTTCAAATTTCAATTAAAATTGTCAAATTTGAGCACTTGGGAAAAAAATAGTCAGCATGATGAATGAACGTTGTGAAGGCACGAGACAAGAAATATGTTTTCTTTCTGTCGAAAGGTCAATTTTCATATGTAGAAACATTTTGTAGTATCTTATGATAATAATAATAATATTAAAGCATTGTCTTTTGTTTCTAATTTATTTCTCTCCATAATTGAAAACAAAAAAATGTTGAAATAAATACATTTACAGACTTGCCATGGTTTTGTTTATTAGTAGATAGACAAAAATTGTAATAGCTCAAGATAATGAAAGATTTTATGTATATTTGATATGAATTGTCTGATTTTCATGGTTAGAAACCTATCATTGTCAACAAACAATGGAAATTATATTATTAAGATTCAATGGTAAACATAATGCATTTCATTTTAGTTTTATTTATGATGTGATTTTTTTCGCACCTAAATACTATTGTTAACAATAAATGAGAAACAATTTCTGTTGGTGTGATTCATGCAATTCTAACAAATGTGAATTTTGGAAAACTGGATTGCTTGGCAGCAAATTGAGCATGATATCTACCAAGCACAAAGGCCGTCAGAAAGCATCATTCCGAGGTTTAAAGTTGGTGGCACGCCAGCTCCGACGAGGGCCCATCTATATTGAATATTTAAGTGAGACCAAAACGTAGAGATAAGCATGATTATGTGTCGGGAACGTTTGCTTACTAATATGCCCATCAAGGCCTGTAACAGATATTGAGATTTTCCAGATGCGTGAAAAGGCGATCATTTCATATTCACCAGGATCTGATCGTTATCTCGGTGGCATGTGGCCGAACAATGTGAGCAATTGATCCATTTGTCATGAGGGATCGAGTGGGTTTTGAATGGAGAACTGGACTGATGTGTTCAGTATTGGGCATGTAACTAAGGCGATTGGGTCTCGCGAACAAAGACAATCAGACGGGCAAGCATGGGGAATACTGATGCCGAATTGATCCGTCTTCAGACTGCAGCGGCGGGGGCTCTCGCGGCAGAGAGAGGGTCATTTTTCTACCGATCCATCTCGCTGTTTTTACAAGATAACAGCCATCCGCTGTGAGAAACAAAGACCACAGAGAAATAAAAGACATCGTGGAATCGTATTCCATTCAATGTTGTTCTCTTGCCTTTGAAATTCACATGTGTGTTCCTATTTCACAAATATATTGAAATAAATAGGAAACATTTTTTTCAATAGATGTTGTCCAGGATATAAGAAATTTGTGTGGTCTAGTTGCTTTTGGTATATTTTCACTTGAAAATACATATTTGAGATAGTGATGATTTATTTAGGATTTTAATCCTGAATAAAATTAGGAAAAAATGTGATAAAATGCAACTAATTACTCACCACCAAGAATGTCTGATTTGTCATTTTGATCTTCGAAAAGAATAATTTCAAATTCACTGTGTTGTTTTAATCAGTGCTGCAAACATCAAAATTGCGTAAAAGGAAATGAGATTTATATTAAGTAAGAACTTATAAAAAATTATTCAACCAAATCTCTTTTCTCATTTGGTGTTTGGAACAAAAAAGGAGTTTTGAGATGAAGGGAAGTAGCAGTTCATAACCATGTATGAGGCAGTAACACTGATATAAAACATACAAAAAATCCGAACAGAGCAGCTGATGAGTATGTATTAGGCAGGAACAAGTAGTGAAATGAGCAGCCAATGACTTCATGTAGGAGGCAGGCACAATGCATTAGATCCCATCAGGGTTTTATTTAGGCTGAGAAGACCGCAGTAATAAAGCTGCATCTGACGAGTTTCGGTGTCCTTTGTGGAAGGCTGAAAGCTGATAAGAAGGGCGGCCACCAGAAGGAAATGACATTTATTGTGAAGATGCGATGTTCTCGCATCTGATCAGAGCTTTGAGTCCAAGAGATATTGTCAATATGCTTGTTTTATGTCGGGGGAGAGAAAGGAAATGCAAAGATGAAGATCCTTGTTTTCTAAGTGTACACGCGTCTAAACTCAGCTCGTGTGGTAAAATATCATCCGCCGAGTATTTCTCTGCTCCCAGGCAACATGCCCAGGCATAAATCATTGATAAAAAAATGGAAATAAAAGAACAGGACCCAATATATGGAAAACCATTAATACACATTTATGGTTCATACTATCTATAAAATGTCACTTTCATCTTTGAGAGTTGAGGGATTGCTTCATATATGTCTCTGGGAAAAGACTTCAGATACGGTAAATGATTGATATGGAAATGAACAATCAGAATGCTGGCAAAGTCTTTTGAGCAAATGCAAAAACTTTTCAGATTGTAACAATATACAGATATCTTTCATAGACCATTACTGGTCTCAAAATGATACACAGAAATCACCCCAGTTGCGTCTTTTTAGGTAAAAATGGGTTAGCATGAACATCGCAAATAGAAATGATTATTTCTCTTGCCGAAGCCACAGAGATGGATGTAGTGTGGCTCTAAGTACCAAGATTAGTTCAGGATTAGTTCAGTATGCAACAACATTGATAAAGATATATTCAAAAGAAATGAAGATGACATGGTAATTATGTGTGAGAAGGTCTGATATTAGTATGTAATTAAAGCTCTGAAAATGAAACTATCACTCTGAGTGATTCTAATTGACAAATAAGTTAGTTAAATGGCTGGCTTGAAATATTTGATAATTTGCCTTTAAGATGAAGGAAACAGAAATACAAACGTGAAGGTTCCCCTCCCATACAAAATTTTTAAAATAATGAAATATTCAGAATTTGTTTAATTTTAATCTAGGCAAGACAGGCAATGGATTTTTTTATGTGAGAAGAAAAATGATATAAAAGAATATATTTTTTACATGTTGAAAGAAAGAAATTACTTTTTATATTTTTTTCACAAAATTGAATACAAAAAATATGTGCTCCTCCTCATCATGACGCACTGTTAAATTCAATAATTATAAGTTAATTATTGAATTCTGTCTGCATAAAAACTGATACCAGACTCTCGAGGCTTCATTTCCATATTACTGAGATCATAAAGTAATGACTGGAATATTACTGTTGCCAAGTACTGAGCGAGGTCATTAACATTGATCTTTGGAAGGCTGTGAGGTCAGAAGGTCCGAGTTATGCACATGAGTGATAATAGGGAGGTCAAAAGTTCAATGATGGTAGGGCAATTGGGTCAGTGAGGGAGAATGTCTTAATGAGAATTTTCTTCACATTTAATCTTTCAATTTCAGATATCCTTTATTACAGAAATTATTGAATTCTTGTGCAGTGGGTGGGCTCAAGGATATTATAGAATAACCAAGGTATAAGACTAAAATCTTGTGAATTGTTCATAAGATAATGATCTAAGTTAATTATTCATGGAGATTTTGGCAAGAAAGTTGTGTTCAAGAGAAATTTGAACCAAAATGATCACAGACAAAAGTATCATTTTGGAAAAAGCCATTCACAAAGTCAAAGACATAAAACATTCAATCTCTTTTTTTTGTCAGCAACAAATTTCATCACTAAAAGATTCTTATTTGATCGAACCACTCAAATTCTGTCATATAGATGTTTATGTGCTTGCATTTCGAAGTTCGACCATCAAACCCAGAACATTCATCATTTTGCGAAAAGAGACCACAGCCTTTGCATAATGCATGACGGGGCAGAGATCCTAATGCATCATGGGTACCGTGCATGGCTTTCGAAAGCTGGAGCCAGCGTCAAATCCAGGCTGCTTCGCTATTTACTCTGCTGCCCTTTTTAAAGCTGCTCTTGCGTCTCTTTTCATGGCTGAAATCAAATGAAATAAATGGATTATTAAATTTTGCTCTGTTAAATCTGAAAAGGTAGTATCACTTTCTGTAATTAGTCAAATAGTCAGCATCATGATCCAATTTATTCAAAATTTGTGAAACCAATTCATGTTTGCTAATCCTGAAGGAGAGATTGCTTTGTGATGGATGAATCATTGGGCCTAAACAGCACTTCTTAGCAACAGAGACATGTCCCATGATGCAACAGAGACACATCCCATGATGCAACAGAGACACATCCCTCGATGCCATAGGAGCAGTTTTAGTTCTCGATTCATCAATTAGGGCGGGACACGCAGGATATCGCCAGCAAGCACACATGACAGTTTTATACCTCCACTATGTGAGAGCTCCACACAGCCAGGATGAATATAAGAGGGGATCGAGATGCAGAGTCTATTATCAAAAATGGAGGAGGTGTCTCCCTGACTTTACCCTCAACACATGATAAATACAGCTGTATTATTTTATTTCATTTTTTTTTTCACAAAGGACAACTCTATCTTAACCAAAGCAAAACCCGTCATTGTTGATATTTTGTCTGCCATCATTGCCAAATAAAATACACTTTAGATCTGACAGGCAATGTCGAGTAGATAGTATGTAGGGAAAACAAATTGTTTTTTGTAAGCAATATACAATTCAGTTTAAGAAAACGGAGACATCATGGTGAGAAGTGGTTTTTTTTTTCTTCTAATTTTTGCTTTTTGGTTTTTGTTTTTGTTTAAAGATCATATGGAGCTTATTCATGTTTGTATTCATGAGTATAATTACTGAGATAATGTTGTCAGGTTTTCTAGCATAGAACATTTTGCATGGAATCAGGTTTATTTGTATGGATGAGCCAATGTGTGGTTCTAATTGAAGCTTCCGTAGGAGACACTGAATGACCCAGGCTCACACCCCATAATAGAATACATATGACATTCTTATCCTGTTGATTGCAGTGCCCCCTGGTGGCCGAGACTATGACAGGCACGTCTCAGTGGCACTCTCATGGCAGCATTATGATTACCTGTGTCAACCGTAAACCCTTATCCTCTCACAATTGCATGCTAGACATTCTGGCAAATTGCCAGCCGAACATCAGAACATCATCTCGCGCCAGCTGTCACTCCCATTTACAAAATGCAATGTGTCTATTTAGAAAATTGTTGCCGCAGTGCCGTGAATCTGTTACCAGTTTGTGCTACTACTGCTTCATTCTCTACCTGTCTATTTTTGTTTTGTTGGTTTATTAACCGGAAAAATAGATCCAGGGGAAGAAATTGTTTGTGGTCTGCAGTTGATGTTTATCATTATTCCTATTAATTTCAGTACATGATGCTATATTGGTTGTTAGGAGGAAGCTGTATTCATGTTTTCTTATTTTATACTGTTTCTGAAAATGTTTTTATTGTTCATATATGAATTGCAGTATATTTATTATGGACAAAAATACTTATATTGTAAGTGAAACTTTGGAATAATAAAAGAAGATGGTCATGACTATCATACTATCAATAATATATTTGTTGCAAAAATGAATCTAATTTCTACTGCTATCCTATATTTATCAAACTTTTGATGGTTTAATCATAGCGATAACAAAGAATAAATGATTCAAAGTTTAGAAAAAGCAGTGCAATTGTGCATTATTTGTATATTAACTTCAAACATTTAGTAGATATTTTTTCTATTGTGATGTATTTTTGGTTTGATACAACATAATTACCAGTACATCATTACATTTGAAAATACCCTGTCATTACATTTGAAAATATGTGGTTATTTTGGATATAGAGGCATGGCAAAGGTTGATTGCATGAGAGGTGTGAATGTTTGCCACACTGGCTGCCTTGCCAGCTCACCCACGGCCCGTGGCATCCAGGCTGCCACCGAGGACTAGCGTGTAATTAGCAACAGGCAGCAAAACACTGCTAATTGGCGCCCAGGCAATTAATTGGTGACAAATGAGGTAATAAAAGGTGCGAGAGTAAAGTCGGTGGGTTGATAAGAGTGCCACCTGGTGCCCACGTTCATCATCACAATTAAGTTGCAGTCTGTTCACTTCGGTGCTCTCCAGATGAATGTAAACAGACATGTGCAGTAGTTTACACCAAGGCGTTTTCTTTGAAGCATGAAGGGTGAATTTTGATAAAGATTAGATTTGAATTTTTTCATTAAAAAATACAACACATGCATTTTCTTTTCAGAGTTGGATTTTAAAAATATTTTTTAGTTCTAAATTTTTAGTATAACATACAATAGTAAGTCAGGTATTTCATGAATGAATTACTTGGCCATGGAGTCTATTTTTCAAATTCAAGTACAATAAATAACTGTAATTAATATTACAGGATAATTATTGTAATTTAAGATCACCTCTTTTTTGGGAAAAAAACAAAACATTTCTAACCACTTGTTTTTCAGCAGATCAGATATCGGTAATCTAGCTCCATTATCTCCTGTGTGCCTCTTGCATGACATAGCCCAGTTGTGACAGCACTAGACAATCAGATTTGACCTTGAAAAATTGGCATATGTTGCAAAGCATGATGGGAAGATGTCATGTGACTAGCTGTCAAGATGGAGGGAAGCTTTCACCTGCGTCAGGAAAGCTTGTGATCGGTAGCCCCAGGGAGAAGACCCTGCTCTGTGGCAGCTTTGCTATTCGGTTTCTTATTTTACAGACAGTTCTGACACCAAAGACACAGAAGAAGAAATATTGAATTCAAAGTTGAGCGTATCTTAGTGTCACCACCTGGTGGCTAAGGTTTGCAAGAAAGATATGAAAGAATTGAAGAAAAACATACAGAATGTTGTACAAAATGCTTTGGAAGTTTTAGCATACAGTTACTCAGACGTTTGAATTGAAAGATGACAACAAAAAAACAATATTGTGATTTAGAGATATGATATATTTATTTATAAGATCCAGACACCATTACTTTTTGCAATAAATTTGCAAACCTATTGCATAGGTTAAATGTCCATGAATCTTAAATTGCCAGAGAATAAAACAGACAACAAAGTTCTCAGAAAGCAGCAAGGTATTGAAGCTAGTAATTTGCCCTTGCTCTGAAGAGTCATTGTGCAGGTCACATTTTCATGGAATTTTGTACAGGTCAATAATTTGATTTATAAGCCAGAAAAGAAAAGAGATAGTTTCACAATCAGTTGGCCACAATATAACATATAGATATAAGATATCATGTTTAATGAACGAGAGCTATGGATTTTTGTTGTCGTCTTTCTAATAGCAGTGTAATATATCATGGAAAGATGATCAAGGCATCATGGGTAATTTGAAAGTAGATAATGGCTGCTGATCGCATCCAGAAAAGGCCGATTATTTGATCTGGCCTCGCGTCCCGGTTCAGGCCGGTTTAGGCCGGTCTAGGCCGTCACGTGAGGCTCCACCCAGAAATCTAGGCCTATGGGTCCAGGTCATGGAAACACTCACGTTGATTCAACCACTTATTGAATAAAGACAGAGATGGGGAAATGCGAGCTTCTATTTGATATGGCTTTTGTCTCACAGAGTCTTGATTGGGTTAATCTTGCAAGTTTAACTCTGCGAGCACCTCTTTGAAATGGAAGTTGACATGCCGAATCAGTGAGATTAGATCACATTTTTCTTATTAATCCTTTATCCTGTCAAGATTTATTTGTCAATAGAAGATTTGATCAATTGCCATCCAGTTTGCATCATGTGGGAAAGTCACATTTTCTGACACAACGCAGGAGTCAAGGGGTATCAGAGATATTCTTAGGAGAATATTTCAGTCATAATTAACATTTCTTTTACTTTTTATTTTGTGAAGCAAAATGAGACAAATTATTTATACAAGTTCCTATAAAATTGTCAAAGTGTTGTGGTTATGTTATGAAGATGGTGGCAATTTTGGACAGTTGGCATGGTTACTTAAACTAGATTATTGTGTTAAATCAGCTGAAAAACCTTATTGTCACGGAGCTCAGTCATTAGCTGAATCAACGGTTCACTAATTTGCTCTCAAAGCCTTTTGATTATGCTGTTAATGGAAGATATGATAATGTGATCCTGAAATATGTCAGCCACAATAATCTTTATTTTTATTTTTTATTTTTTTTATTTTATTTTTTTTATATTTGATTTTGTAAATTTTAAGACCAACAGTGATCTTTTTTGACATATAAATGATGTCCATATCTTTTTTTATTTATTTTAGTTTTATTTCAACCATCCCCAAAATATATTACTAATAACAAATTATTTTAACTTGTTTTATTTACATAAAGAAACACTCATACTTTAAGGGACTTAAAGGGTTATTGGCCACACTGTGGGATTAACATTTTAAAATATATTTTTACAGCGCCAAATTATTTGAATAGATTTGCCCCCATGGCAGAATGGAGGTGGAAAATGTGGCCAATTTATCATATGGAAGTAACATGTTATCCATCCATTTACAGTAAAAAAATGTTTATAGTTGTGCACATCTTTCCATATGAGAAAAAGAAAAAAATAAATCCATTACATTTAAATGCAGAGTGGAAATAGATATTTAGTGCAGATGAAGAAATAGATGAAAGTTTTAATTTGTACTATGAGATGAACCAAAAATATGATCACAGTCCTTGAAAGTGTTACCTTTTTAGGCAAATAATTAATATGAACGGGTGGAGTTGGCATGGCAACCAATGCCAGTAAACAGGGGCCTGGTGAAAATCAATTTCAAATTGTCTGCAGGAAAGAAGCCTATCCTTGCATGTTAATTACTGCGCCAACAACTTTCCTGGGGATATACTGATGGAGTGATAACAAAAATGAATATGTGAATCTCGTTTGAAAGTGGATTTTATTTTCACCTGATACACTAAAATCAGTAATTGGCTGTTCAAGTCTTTTTATGTGTCAGTTTCCAAACTGCATATAAAGTCTCATTTTTTAGATTTTAGTTTTGTCTAATAAACATACAGATGATCACTAGTAAGTCAATTATGCTGAAGAAAGTCACCCAGTTGAATGTCTAATGTTTAAATCTTGGTACAAGGTAAAGCAGCAAGTGATTTTACAAGAATTGCTTTTTTGATTTTTTTTTTTTTGGTGATAAATTAAGGAGAAAATACCTCTTGAATTTGATCTCAGATTGAAATGAAAGCGTGTCTGTTATTTGATCAGATTGCAAATGGTTTTCTAGTCATACCCAAGTCCATTTCTAATACGACATTGCAGACATGTCTCGGAACGTTTCTTATCTCATGAAGAATATGAATTACCATCCCTATTTAATTTCAGGCTTTAAAAGTGGATATGAATAATTTAGCATCTCTTTCCAGTGGATAAGAAATCTAATACATGCCTCGATTTATAATGATTTCAATCTTATATTGACAAATTTTCCAGCAGCACAAAAACGAAGCCATTTAGAAGTGCATTACAACACTGCTAGGCAAATGTAATTGAAAATTTCCAAGTTGGAAATGTGAGGATGTAGCATTGTCCATACATTCAGACTATAATAGTGTTTCAAATGGTGTCTTATATTCCTCTATTTATCTCCAGCATGATTTAATAGCAATGTAATCATATTAGTCTATTTCTGCTATATATATTTTTTCCCCCGGGTAATTCTTGCCGTAAGAGACAACAATGATATGTCACATTCAATTAAAACCTGCCATTTGTAACGACAGGCGCATTATTCATGGTCTGGCTTTGTACAGACATGATTACATTCTTGTCTGTTCATTTGTCGTCATTCCATCAGGTGGAAGCTCATTTTTCTTGAAATTGTTCCCATATATCAGTACAGAGACTGGATATTTAGAACTAACCAGAATGAAAGATTATGCACAAGTATAAAAGCAACAAAGCACATAGTTTGGCATTTAAGTCATTAAAAGCCTGTTTCTATCATTCTTTCAAAGGGGTGGAAGTCTTTTCTGTTTAGTCTTTTACATATCTTAGTTATTTTATAAAATAATTAAATATTTACAACTGAAACCCAATGTTTGGATTCAATGCATTCATATTCAGTAATCTGGTTTACTTTCTATTCATGTGCATCAGGCAGTCTATACGTGTCCACATATCTATGTCAAGGCAAAGCATATGGTGACCAAGCTGTTAATTTATAAAATCAAAAAAAACTCACTACCCCTTTAACTCAGTGGAACACAATTTCGTTACCTTGCTGTACCCATATTTGTGTGTGTTTTGATGAGATATTTCATATGTAGTTTCTTCTTTATCTTGCAATGAAATGTGATTTTCTAAAATGCTTTTATAACTAAGAACCCAAAAAAAGAGAATACTTATAATTTGAGCACAAGTAGTAACATGAACCAAGATTAAAACAAACAATTGCAATGTATTGTGATGCAAATTTTGATTAAATCACATTTCTTATTTGGTGAAAAATATTTTAATCAGTGTTTAAATATTGTTGTATTGTTTGTGAGAATAATAATGTGAAAAATTTGAGAATTTCAAAAGAGCTACAGATTTTTTAGATTTTTTTCCCGAGAATATATTTGATAAAGAAAGAAAAAAGAACTGACATATTTGTAAACAGCACACATATCTTCAATGTTGATTAAATTGGTATAAAGATATATATCAACATTCTGACATCAAAGTTTCTTCTCAAACCAGGAAAGTCCCCGAGGCATAAATCCGAGTTTGTTAGGTTGTGTTGCCATTCTGGACTGAGTTGTATTCTGGTGCAGATTAGATGCTGCTTGTTATTAATGTCTCAAATTAGCAGCAAACAAAGTGAGATATGATATTGAATGGTAAACACCATATAGTTTGTCAAATGAAACGGTTGAAATCTGTTATTTTGCTAATTTAATAGAGGATGTGAATTGAAACCGTTAATTTTGGGCACTACTTAAAAAAGGATGAAGTGATTTTTTTTCTCAAAATTTTCTTTGGAGGGCATTTGGTAAAAAATAAGTTTGATGATTTTTTTATGCAGTCTTGGCTTAATCTTTTATTTATTTGTTTTGTTTGTTTTATTTAATGGATCAAGATGTCAATTGTGTTTGAAAATGTAACTTTCTTGTTTATTTCTTCTCCCACTGAAGTCTGAACAAATATAATATTCTAAAAAGTGCATTTTCATGTTTTTCTCCCTTATTTAAGTTTGTTTTCAGAATGGCTATAAGAAATTAGATTAGCTTGTTCTTGAGAAGTCATAAAAAGTATTTGATTTTATGACCCATTCAGAAGTTTCTTTCTTTTTTTTTCTTTTTTTTTTTCAAACATAAAATCTGCTCTGTTATTCGGGAGGATTTAGGACATAAAGATGAGCTACTTTGGCTGTCACAGCACTTCACCAAGTGCAGTTGTTAAGTTGCCCCAAAGATTGCTGACTTTTATGCCCAAGCTTTCGCTATAAGTTCGGCTCTATCCAGTCGAGATCAGCACAGCCTCCTCTAGTATCCTGCCTTACTGCCACACGATAAATTGGAGTTGATTTCTGTCGAACAAGCCAAAATACTCACGCCTGGGATGGAGACGTTTTTGTGAACCGCCACCAACAAATGCCACTATATTGCCCGGATATTAATACTACATGCTCAGTCATGATAGCCATAAGAACCTTAGCAGATGTGGTTTGACCCAAACAAGATTTTCCAATTCACATATTAATCAATTTATCTACAAATGATACTGGGATAAAAAGCATTTTCCCATACTATAGTTTTTCTTTTCATGTGTCACATTTCAGCTTGATTAGTTAGTTTTCATAACAGCCGCTCTAGTTTATCTTTTCATGTGTGACATTTTGGCTTTATTACTTTCTTTATATTAAGAATAATAAGGTCTGAATAAGATTATTTTCTTTATATCGTCCAATACGCATATATTTATCCAATTTTAAGCTCATGCATTTCAATCACTTAGTATTTAAGTCAAATTATACCTCTGAGACATATGTGCATAAGTCTGGAAACAAATATTTGTACATTTTGTTGACTTTGTTGAGGCAGTCATCACAAACTTGACTGTAGGTGGCACCACTAATCAACAATGCCTGACCTGTCTGAAGTGGGAACAAAGGCTGGCTGACTTAAGTTCATAGCAACGTTAACAAATGCACAAGATACATGCTCCCAGAAATGAAAAGAAAATGTTTTATAATATATTCAAAAGAAATGTTTCATTTTGCAAATCAGTTATGATTCCACTTGAAGTTAAGTGTCAATATACGATAACTGGAATCATTCCTGACACTTAATCAGTCCTGACACTTAACTTCCAGTTGTGTACTAGTCCTGACACTTAACTTCCAGTTATATACTAGACTTAAAAATAGGATGCCTCAAATCAATTTAAACATCTTCCAAATCAAGCTAAACTTTAAAAAAAACAGAGATTTACTCTTTATCTCACTTTTCAACACCAATTAAAATCTAGGTACTTAAAAATAAGATAATTTGGATATAAATATATTTCAACGCTTCTATGGTCATATATGGACCACAAGGAGCACATCAAGATTGGCATTATCGAATATAAGCAGAAATATTGCATAGAATTTGCAGTGGGTGAAGTGGCCTTCATGTTGAGCTTGCCATTAATACTGCATGAAGCACGCTCTCTCCCTCCAGGGAAGTGTTCTAATGGAGACGAGGCTCCGAGGCTTTATAACAGAGAATGTAATATGAATGGCGATGGTGCCAATTTTCCGTGTGCTATCTGCGCTGGCGATGAATAGACTGGGCTTATGGATGTTTTATGGCCAGAATCTGAATCAGAACATGCCGCCTGAATACCGGGATTCACTTTAACTTCATTGTTGAAATATATCATTTGTTAAATCCCGGGCCCAAAAAAAGGAGTGATTTTATCAAGTGGCATTTAAGATTTGAAAAAGTCATCCCGTTTCTCATTTGCTTGTCAAGAAATAATGGCAATTCCCAATTTGTTTTTCTCCTTGCGTTAGAATTTAAAATATTTCTTGGCAATGATACAATTGTTTGTCTACAATTAACAATTTTGTGTGAGCGCATTCATTAAAGGCTGTCATAGATACTGATATTACATTTTTCATTTCACGGTCAAATACTTGCATTAATCTTAGTGTATTGCTCCCAGCATTAATGGATTAAAACAAAAACTCTTCCATATTTTTTGTTATGATTAAGATGCCTCTCAAGAGGTCCATAAAGGCGTTAACAATACCAGGGAGATAATGTACTCTTTATTTTTTATTGCTAAAAAGAGGTTCATGGCAGACATTTTACTGTCTGGTCACCCATCAAACCACCATGTCATTGCTGCATGTTAAATGGTGAGGGTGCCCGTCTGGGAGTTGGTGGTGTGTTGTCAAGGAAATGAGAGGTATTGGAGATGGGGTGGAGCTGACAAGTGACAGTTCCTGTGTGGATCGCCCACCGTCTCTCGCTATTGATCTCCAGGCAAGCTCATCTCTGTCTGTGTGTGCACTCTCCTCGGGCTCTGGGTTGTCATCCCCAGCCACCTCACCAGGGGGCAGTCTCATCGCCTTGACCTGCTCACGGATAGACACAACAGAAACCAACATGGTAGACTTTTTGTTGCATAATAGATTACTCAACCTTTTATTGTGTCACAGAAGAAGAGCCCAAAATTGAGTTAAAATGACATCCACTACTTTCTACCACATAAAATGTAAAATCTCCTTGTACATAGATGTGACATTACACAGGCTTTTTTATTGAAGAACAAAGTCATGCGTTTGCAAAGTACTTTTCCCAAGAATATTTTGAACTGATTTTCAAATAAAGAGAAGCCTGCCTAGACAATATTTGTGAAATTACAACATTTATATTTTCTTATATAAGCATCAGCTTTGGAGAATTTGCCATATTTTGTTATATTGGACTAGGTAAAGTATCTTTTTCTTATGAATATTTGATGATCATTGCTTGGTTCACTTTATAGTTTAAATAATAAGCTGTGCGTCATTTCAGTGGTAAAATGGATATTTCTTTGACAAAGACCAAGTTTTGACTGGTGTCAAATGGGATTGACATGAGAGGACGGGGCTCGCGTTACATGGCGTGGTTTATGTGTATTGTTTCTCAGTCAATGTGACCATTGTTTCGGCCAGGAATTGGATAGGTAGCGTGATTCATTTGGCGGGCAGTGAGGGGCCCCACTGCCGAAAAGGAGAGTGTTGACATATTGGCGGTGAGGTGTTGTACATGTGTTTATTGTTTACACGCCCTGTTGGACACTAGCTCGTATTGTTTGGGTGTGCGATGTCACGCCAATCTCTCCCCACGGATGCCACTGCGAAGAAATAACACCGGGGCTTACAGCCGCCACTGGGCTGCATTAGCGAGGATTAGTTTTGCAATGGGTCCAGGTCCGACCCGTGTTTACACTAGGTCTTCCTCGGTCCATAGATAGCTCGTATGACTAGGTGTAACCTTTTCGTCCTGATCCACCGAAATTCCAGTCCGTGTTGGTGGAACGCAGAAGAAGACTAAACAACTAGTGTTTTGGTCTTGTTATTTTTTGGCCAGTCTGTAGTGGTAGATTTGCCCGCTTGTACCCTCGGAAGAAGGGCTTGCCTGGTTTAGCACCGTGTCACATTGCATAATGCAATTGAATAGCATTTATCATTGTCAGGCTTGGAGAGAGACTGAAGCCTAATTGCTCCTCAAGATGTATCACAAGGGTTGATTATTGACATGGCAGCCGGAGCATATGGCCCCTGTGACCGGACGACCGCAGCCTGCCGCATGCCCCACTCTCCCTCCACCTCGCCAGCCAGCCAGCCACACACTCTGCGCTCTCCCTCCCGTACTATGCTACTGCTGCCACTCACCATCGCTACACTGTGGAGCAGCATCTGCCCATCTCTTAAAGGGGCTGCCGAAGTAGTTGCGAGGCCTATACCACCCGTCTGACATTTGCAGCGCAATCTGACAAGCCCCCATAGCTCGTGTGTAATTTTCTCCCAACTACACTACAATAGATTTCCCAGTCCAATTTATTGGCGCATCTAGACAGACATGATGACATCGGCAGTAACAAGGCTTTTTGCATGCAGAAATTATAATCTGCTGTGGGCAAATGAACCATTTTTATTGGCCACAATTATTGTACTTGGTTTATACAAAACCGCGAGTAGTTTTGTTGGCTAAGTGACATCTCATCTTGTTTTCTTTCCCCATTATCCAACATGGCCGACAATTTTTCAAGACATGGACATTTTTGTCATCTGTATTATGAAATTGGGCGAGATATTTCTTAATGACAGTCTCAATTGAAAGATTTGTTTTGGGAGATATTATTTGATTGATTCACTTTAATCTTGGGTTAATTAGCGATGACAATTTGTGACAGAAGACTTTTATTCACCAAACCTTTTCTTTGGAATGTTTCCAAGATTGCGTGAATGACAAGTGTGTTCAAGTATTCACTTGAGATGGAAACGTAGGGCTTTTCACCTATCTCAAAGAAATCATTAGATTCCATAAAGAAACTCTTGCCTCCCAAAAAAAGAATTAATGAGAGAAATATGAAGACTCTGACGTGTGTGTCCATTCAGAGCCAGACACCCAGTCCTGTTGTGATGGGCAGGTAAATATAATGTGGTATATAATATGTTAAAATGGCACCCAGTCAAGTGCAGGTCACACAACAAGCAGTGAGCAGGATTCAACGTGTCTTACTGCAATATTTTTCTATAAGTGTTTGGATCAGAGATGCTGATCCCGTTTTTATGGCTGCAGTAGGGCCACCATGCAGAAAAGGTCCAAAATGCTGGGGTTTTTTTTAATACCAGAAAAGATAAAACAAAGATTTGATATCTATTTTTTTTTTAATTGTTGTATTTTGAGTAGTTTTAAGACTGTAATATGGGATATTGTCTATTTAGATAGTAGATTTGTAGGAAAAAATTGTGAGATGAAGGATACACCCGACCTTTGTGAAGTAGAGTGCTAGGAGCACGGTTCTCCTAGCCTTTGGCAGTCAGATATGTGGGTCCATGCGGCAGATGGCAACGCATACTTATTGTCAGAAATGCATGATAGATGGCCAAATTATCTGTTGCTACATGTTTCGATGCATTAGCAACTGATTATGACATGTCATGTCGAAAGCCAATAACACTCAACTCAATACATGCGGTCGCCAGGTGAAAGGTCACATGTCATGTCAAAAAGGTCACCCCCCCCCCCCCCCCCCCCCCCCCCCCCCGATAAAAATTCCCATTTTATTATTTTATTTATTAGATATGCTGTTAATTTTGTAAGATTAGCTGCAAAAATTGATGTCAGTGGGAGTTGGTGGCATATTACTGGGCTGTAGCCACACAGCGGTGTGCTGCAGGTTTGTCGTGTACAGGCAGCCCTGACAGGAAGAAAGACGGAAATGACAGCCGACCTGATAGCAACCTGCAGATGAAATATTAGACGGGTAATTGTAGGTTTGATTTGCGCAGGATCTGCTGTCGTGGCACTCTCCGGCAGGCATTGTGACAGGAGTGTGCACAATATGGCTTCAGCGCAGGAAATTGTTTTATTCTCTTTTACGTATTTAGATGCATCTAGAACTATCGCTTTAAAAGATACTTAGCCGTGCAAATCTAAATAGACTCTCCACTCAAAAAGCTGAATTGATAACAAATCAGAATGATTGTGAAAATATTATTTCAAGAAAAAAAAGCTAATTTCCATGTGAAAGCCATGATTTATTAGATTACTCAGTATTATTCCCATTCTGGAAATTGAAGAAAGATTTCATGTAGATGTCCAATAAGAGAAAATGTATTAAAAGTACACACTAAAACAGATATTTCTCCGACAATCACAATAGGTGGTGTCATTTAACCTCAGTGGAAATAAGCTTACAAATGGGAAAAGGCAATATACCATTTCAGTATAATTCTACTGCGGAAAATGATATTGTTTTCCACCATCAAATTTAGCTGCATTTATGACTCCTATGTCGGCTAATATCTATATAGATGACAGTGGCACAATGTATCTACTACAGCCACATAGACAGGTGCGTCAGGCAAAAACCTGTAATGATGTTCAGTCATTGACCTCGGTGTTGTCATGACGATTACAGATTCATATGGCATTGTCTGAACTTGTGTCCTTGTTGACCTCATTGTAGTGACATCAGAATGACAAAATAGACAAAGTAAGATAATAAAAGGGACTGCTTTCAATAACTTCCATAGTAATAAAATGGAGGGAGGATATAGGCAGTCACACTGGAGTACTATATATAAATATGTGGTGATATGTAGACAGGTATGTTAGGATATAGGCTGTCACACTGGAGTACTGTATACAGATATATGGTGATATGTATACAGGTATGTGAGGATATAGGCTGTCACACTGGAGTACTGTATACATATATATGGTGATATGTATACAGGTATGTGAGGATATAGGCTGTCACACTGGAGTACTGTATACAGATATGTGGTGATATGTAGACAGGTATGTGAGGATATAGGCTGTCACACTGGAGTACTGTATATAGATATATGGTGATATGTAGACAGGTATGTGAGGATATAGGCTGTCACACTGGAGTACTGTATATAGATATATGGTGATATGTAGACAGGTATGTGAGGATATAGGCTGTCACACTGGAGTACTATATATAGATATATGGTGATATGTAGACAGGTATGTGAGGATATAGGCTGTCACACTGGAGTACTGTATATAGATATATGGTGATATGTAGACAGGTATGTGAGGATATAGGCTGTCACACTGGAGTACTGTATATAGATATATGGTGATATGTAGACAGGTATGTGAGGATATAGACTGTCATACCGGAGTACTGTATACAGATATATGGTGATATGTAGACAGGTATGTGAGGATATAGGCTGTCACACTGGAGTACTATATATAGATATGTGGTGATATGTAGACAGGTATGTGAGGATATAGGCTGTCACACTGGAGTACTGTATATAGATATATGGTGATATGTAGACAGGTATGTGAGGATATAGGCTGTCACACTGGAGTACTATATACAGATATATGGTGATATGTAGACAGGTATGTGAGGATATAGGCTGTCACACTGGAGTACTGTATACAGATATATGGTGATATGTAGACAGGTATGTGAGGATATAGGCTGTCACACTGGAGTACTATATATAGATATATGGTGATATGTAGACAGGTATGTGAGGATATAGACTGTCACACTGGAGTACTGTATACAGATATATGGTGATATGTAGACAGGTATGTGAGGATATAGACTGTCATACCGGAGTATACAGATATATGATCAACTTTATACAGTATGATTTACAAGATAGTTAAATGATAAGCTGCCATCTCAGAATGTTAGTGAACATATAGATACATTAGGAGTTGTGTGTACGAATGACTTGCTGCAGCCTTTAACTTAATTCTTCCTGGAGTGATGAAGAGAGGTATAGATGTAATAAAGAAATACACAACTCTTTCAAGCATGATTAACGAAGGAGAAACTTGTATAGTGATAAAACGACTCTGTTAAGACGCTCACAACTTGTAATATTTAAAGCTCAATCAACATACTAATATCATCACTAAGAGAAATATTTCATGTTTTATTTGCTATCATAATCTCATATACAATGGTTAAATGATGAATGATATGGACACGAGAGAGCGACGATGATCGTGCCTGTTACGTTTCACATTTTGGAGTATGATGACATGGCCGGGCAGCTTATGAGGTCTCCTCATCGACCTTTCATGGCAAGGAGTGTGTTTGTATGGACTAATGAACTTATATCGTGCTATTGTTTATACAGGGTGAGGCAATATCTCCTGAGGCTGTTTGGCTTTTTCATAATACATCACTCAGTGGCCCCATATTAGGAGACTCTGATGATGGAAATAAAAACACCATGTATGATAGAATTGTCTAGTCTCCATAAAATCTTACTGTTTTATGTGATAAATTTATCTTATGTATGTTGCTATGGGCCCCAGAGTTAAAACTTTATCCATATGCACCTGACGATATGGGCATTTCTATTTTATCATTATCATTCAGGACCAACCAAGGACCTGAGCAACCTTAATTATTTTCTCCATAGTTTTCTTTATATAGAGTCTGCCCGTATATGGTTTCCATTTAAGAAAGACTGAAAAGTCAAATCTTTTTTATTTTTATATTATATTTTTTTGATTGCTCTCTTTTTACCTATTCAGATTTTTCTGACAATTTTTTTCCATAGAGTTCTGCTTTTCTATTACTAATGATGATTGGAGTGACATTTAATCTTGATATCCATCAGAAGGACATCATAACCATACATTCCAGTTGTGATATAGGTTTATGCCTTCAGAGATATCGGGTGTGGGTGGTCGGGTTTATAATGGTCAGCAGATACAAGTGATTTGTGAGTAGATTTGAGAGGATAACAGCTGCAATATTAGACACAGTGCAAGTAAATGATGACAAAATCCAGAGCTGAGGTTTAATACTCCGGCCACAGTAGAGATGATACAAGGACTCACTCACAATCTGTCATCCTCATCAGATGCTGAGGCGATTGGTAACCAGGGTGATGGTTGTCCTTGACAACAAGGCTCGGGCTATCAGAGGGAGGGGAGGACCCCAATTTGTGTCTGGCCTTAACCATCAGCCCGTCAGCCCGGGCCGGTAATTTGTGCCGTCCCCATGGACAGATACAGTGAATACTGATAGGCGTGCTCGCCCGGGTGTCAGGGAGCGGGGCCGAGACTCTGTGTCAAACCTGACACTATCTCCAGATAACATGACACAGAATTATATCACACAGCACAAGCATTAACTGAGCTTTGCTTTGTGTCAATGTGCATGATGAATTTGTAAATGGGTTATCGTGTGCACGCCATGACTTACTCGTATTGTTCTCCTGCAAGCTTGGAAATCGTGACTATGGTAAAGCTACTGTAAATTGAATCTATCTCATATGTATATGTATATCCTTTATGACATCTGAAAATCATGTGATATAGATATATGACATATTGAGACATTGAAAACAAATGCAATTGACAAGATATCTCAGATAAAATGACAAGATATCGGGTAGAATGGGCATATTATGCAGCATATAAAACAGTGCAGAAACACATGGCAAACAGCAGGCTGTGTATATTGAACACAAGGTCATGTTGTGTGGCAACTGGAGAGGTCCAGTGGTATATCAGACCAAAAGGGCAAGTTGTGTATATTGCAAAAAGGTAATTTTGTTTGGCAACTAGAATAGTGCAGAAGCATATCATACTGAACGGACAAGTTGGCAACTGGAATAGTCCAGAAGCAAATCAGACTAAAAGGGCAAGTTGTGGATGCAAAAGGTCATATCGTTTGGCAACTAGATCAGTCTTGAGGCATATCACACCATAATTTAAAAAGCAATAGCGTGCCTTTGATAAAAAGTCACATTAAATTGCATGTGATGCAATACTGTGGTATAAACAGTATTGTGCATGGCATCCTGCTTTGATGCATCAAGTCAGCGCTGTTCTGTTCTATGAAATGATGAACCTGAGAAACTGTCAAACTGTATCGTGACAGAAATCAGACTCGGCTGGTTTACATGGGGGAAAAATGAATATCTACCACAGTAAATTGCATGTTTAATATCACTATAAAAAAATGATGTGTTAACATGGGTGTGTGAACAGGAGAGGGGCATGGTCTGGCAAGCAATATATGCATGCTCATCTCATGGACCTTTATTTCTTGCACACGGCTTTATGTCTCCTGTCAGCAAGGTCTAATATTTCCCCGTGAATCTTGATAGATTGTCACAACAAAATAAGAGACCAGATAGGGAGTGCCATATTCAGACAGGAAGTGCCATATTCAGACAGGGAGTGCCATATTCAGACGGGGAGTGCCATATTCAGACAGGGAGTGCCATATTCAGATAGGGAGTGCCATATTCAGACAGGGAGTGCCATATTCAGACGGGGAGTGCCATATTCAGACAGGGAGTGCCATATTCAGACAGGGAGTGCCATATTCAGACAGGGAGTGCCATATTCAGACAGGGAGTGCCATATTCAGACAGGGAGTGCCATATTCAGACGGGGAGTGCTATATTCAGACAGGGAGTGCCATATTCAGACGGGGAGTGCTATATTCAGACGGGGAGTGCCATATTCAGACAGGGAGTGCCATATTCAGACAGGGAGTGCTATATTCAGACAGGGAGTGCCATATTCAGACAGGGAGTGCCATATTCAGACGGGGAGTGCCATATTCAGACAGGGAGTGCCATATTCAGACAGGGAGTGCCATATTCAGACAGGGAGTGCCATATTCAGACAGGGAGTGCCATATTCAGACAGGGTTAGTATTGATATATCCCCAGACCAGGATGGCGTAATTAGACAGGAGAGGTATGACTATTGACATGCATGGCAGTGGCAGTGCTGTGTATGTCTAGACAGGAGTGACAGTGCTGTGTATGTCTAGACAGGGATGACAGTGTTGTGTATGTCTAGACAGGGCTGGCGTAATTAGACAGGAGAGGTAGGACTATTGACATGCATGGCAGTGGCAGTGCTCTGTATGTCAAGACATGAATGGCAGTGCTGTGTATGTCTAGACATGGCAGTGGCAGTGTTGTGTATGTCTAGACATGAATGGCAGTGCTGTGTATGTCTAGACATGGCAGTGGCAGTGTTGTGTATGTCTAGACATGAATGGCAGTGCTGTGTATGTCTAGACAGGGATTGCTTGATTAGACAGGGGAGGTAGGACTATTGACATACAGGGATGACAGTGCTGTTTATGTCTAGACAGGGATGGTAACATGTATATTGACGAAGATGACATTGTAAAGAACTGTACAGGAACAGCAGAATAATGTATGTCTAGTCGGGGATGGTAATGTAGCATATTTTTAGACAGGGATGGTAGTGTAACATATTTATAGACAGGGATGGTAGTGTAGCATATTTTTAGACAGGGATGGTAGTGTAACATATTTATAGACAGAAATGGTAGTGTAGCATATTTATAGACAGAAATGGTAGTGTAGCATATTTATAGACAGAAATGGTAGTGTAGCATATTTATAGACAGAAATGGTAGTGTAGCATATTTATAGACAGAAATAGTAGTGTAGCATATTTATAGACAGAAATGGTAGTGTAGCATATTTATAGACCGGAATGGTAGAAACATATTTCTAGACCCGGGATGTTGGTGTAACATTTCTAGACAGGGATGTTGGCGTAAAATATTTCTAGACAGGGATGTTGGTGTAATATGTTTTTAGACAGGGAGTGTAACATGTTTCCAGATGAGAGTGACAAGGACCCTGGATATTTAATGATCATGAATTCAAACCATTATGTGGCATGAGTAATGGTTTTGATTAGGAATATGATATCAGCTCATTGAATCCGGATTTAGAAGATACTATGAGATAGAGATCATACAGATCCTCATTCAGGGTAGTCTGCTGCTATACATATTAATCTGACAATCTGTTTGCTTTGATAACAACATTAAAAATGAATTACTGTAATGCACATTCTGGTGTAGTTTTGCAGCGCCGCATGTAGAGCTGTTATTGAATGGTGCTGTCTCTGTTTATTTCCTTGCCTCATACATTTCATATGTAACTGTATATTCCTCATTGTGATAATGGACAAAAAGCACATTTGATGACCTTGCATGAAATATAAACTACTGTATTTAAATGTGTATGATTCATAGAGCTAAGCATATGAGACTTTGAAATAGGATATTGCAAAGCAAAAAGCTATGAATTAATCACAAACTCCAAATAGTCACCCATGTTTTTAGATCTGCCTGGATAGTGTTTTTAAAAGTCAACACTATATACTTTTAACCTCAATGAAATTTGAATACGAATTAACATTATTCACTTTTTAGGTTAATTTAATGTTTCCATCTGTTTATTTAAAATATGGAACCTTCAAAGCGTTCTGGTGAACCTTTTTTTAACATTAATATTTACTGAACAATTACAGTCTTTTTTTCTGTTTTTGAAAGTATTGCTTCAACAATTCCTTTTAAAGTCGATTTTGATAGATGTGCACGATTCATCATGTTAGCAATTAGATCACCTCAAAGTAAAAGTCGCAGTGCATTCCCATAAAGCACCTGCTACACCCAAAGTGTGACAAAATGGAAAACAAAAAAACTAGGACGCCACTAAAGACCTGCTTGCTTGCTAGCTATCAAGCTCATTGATTTGCACACCATCCGAGGCCATTTTCATGCAGAGAATGGGATGCGAGAGACATTAGCGCTCGCGTTACCAACATAAAGACGCCACTCATTGGCTAATCACAGGCTCCGTAAGGAAGCTGGGGCCACAAGTAGCGCTTATTGTGGCAAAAACGGCCAATTAGTTTTCAGAGCGCCTTCCTGTGTTTTTCTGGCCGGTCGATATGGAGGGAGGAGAGTTATATGACAGCCTCAGACTTAGTATGGCAGAATAAGTGTGAATTATGTTTCTATTGGCTACTTGATGGTATTACATTTTTTTTTTCGCTCTTTATGCAAGGAATGATATTGAGAGAATTGACTGAGCAATGGTGGCACTGATAACAAATAATTGATGTATTGCTGGAGGCAGGGGATACATTGGAAATCTTGGTTATGTTATTACCTGTATAATCATCAGTTACACCCAGATAGTCAACTGATCATTTGTGAGTAAATGTTATATGAGATGCAAGATACTCCCTGTGATCATGAAAGCTGCCTATTCTAAAGACCAATTATCTATTTATTTATATCTTGGTAGAAATTGTAACCACATGATTCTATTTATAGAATATAAATGGTATGGTATAGTATATGTGGTTTTACCCCTGATTAATGGTACTTCTTGATTTAGCCTATTTTTAACAAAAATCTTATTTAATTTTACCATGGATAAAGCATGGCAAAGTAGATAAATCAATTTTCTTTTTTCCTTTTTTTTTCTGAGTGTGAGGATTAAGAGACAGAAGCGTGATTTGCTCTTACTGACTGCACTAAGTCGAGGCCGGGAAAGAGATAATTTACTGTGCCATGACAGTGAGGTAGCCAGATTAGGTCCCCGGCAGACGCTTTCATGTCACGTGGTTACGTAATAAAACTGATGTACAGGCGGCCAAAACTGTTTTATATTCTCCACTAACGCCACCAGGACCGAGAGAAGGTGAGAAAAGGTGAAATTGTTGGTGATTTAGTAGTCATCGCCCCGGGAAGTGGATTAGACGAGGAAGAAATGTGCCAAGCCATTTTGATAAAAGAACAAGTCAATTACACTGTGATGTATTCCACCATTGAAATGGAGCTGTTTTATTTCATTATAATTAATAGGCCAAACAAATTAAGTTTTGCTTCTCAATCCCAGGAAGCTTAATAAAAAGGACCCAATTTATTATGTCACAGTATTTAGTACTCTTTATGTATTTTTCAATTTATTACATTGAATAGTGTTACCAAACAAATTGTTAATAGCTTTCCAATCAAATCAGTTTAAAAAACATGCAGATACTTTGGTCTTAGCTGTGTTATAGTTCAGTCACATGTGTCAAATAAATGAATATTGATTTTTTGAATTGCGGTATAACAGTATGCAAATGTTTCAATTGTGAGACTGTAATATGAATTACACCAATATTTGCAACAAAAGATGTTTCCTGTTTATTGTTGTGCTTATGTATAGACTCTGATATGTCTGGAGGTCTGGAGTAATATAAAAAGTGGATCCGTTTCTAGGAAATGTGCACTAAAGCACTGATTGAAAATTGTAAAATGAATGACAAATGTATTTGTCTTTCATCTATCTCTATTACCTTTTTTAATAAAAGCACTTCAATAGGTGTCTAAAACTTACTTAAACAAGAACCTAATTAAGAACCTTTTGAAGGCACACTTGTAAAATGATATCGTGAGGGTTTGGCAATATGACATCATCAAAGGTGCTATCCTTTGAATAGTGCTAGAATGATGTCAAACAGTGCTGCCCTACTTTAAACATCATCTGAGGTCAAAAAAGTTCATGGTCTCCATGATGGCTGAGACAGATCTCTGCTTAAAGTGCAACTTATTTATCTTATTGCAACTTATCCTGTTACTCTGTGTAAAAAGTCTATATATCATGATGACCATATGTAGATATGCTTTCAATATGCCAAATTATAGGATTAATGCTTAATACCTTTAAATGTACAATGATGCTAGAATATTTTATATACAACCTTTATGCATTATCAAGGATTCAATGTCCCCTAATGGATGCCTCTTGGCAAATTTGACATGATGTCAATTTTTTTTTTAAATATAAGGTATGATTGTTACAAAGTAATTAATATTTATGATACAATGACTTCAACAGGATTAATCATGTGCAGGTTTCCTGCTTATAAAGGCTAAAAATATAGGAATAGGAATTCTGCGTTCCTTCATATAAGGGTTAAAATATGATTGCAGTATGCATGATGTTTTCATGCATATAAAAGTTTAAAATATGATTGCAATATGAAGGCAGGTTTGATGCATATAAAATGTTGAATTATGATTGCAATTGAAATGATGGTTTGATGCATATAAAATGTTGAAGTAGCATTTCAATAGGAATGCTTGTCTCATGTATATAAAGGGTTGAAGTAGGAAATTGGTTTGATGTATATAAAGGTTTCAAGTATGATTACAGTAGGAATAATTAATGGTTTTAGACATGTGGAAGTCTATTCTTTACAGCAAAATGTGAACTCGTGCACCTTTATTGATCAGTTCAAATAAGCCAACAATTATGCAGTTGAAAACAAGCTCAAGATATCAATGCATGAACAAAAAAAGAAACAGAATGAAAACATTGCTTTGAAGATCAGGCGAGACATGCAAAAAGATAATTTTATCCACTTTGTTTATCTGTAATAGAAAACAGTATTACAGAACAATTATCTACTCTAAAGGAAGAGATCTTGTTATTTTCAGATGCTATAAGTGTAGAAAAGCTTTATCATGCATTTTTTTTTTAGTGCCAAAAACATTTCTTTTAAGAGAAAGTCATCTGTTTCTGACATAATAAAGTTTCTGTGATACTCTAACACATAGAAAGACACTTCATTTAAAACTTGTTTATTATGACATAAGACATTACCAGAGATTGGGGCCCTGTCAAATGAAGCTTATAAAAATAGACGGTCGCAAAATGACAAAACGGGTCGCAGGGGATCAAACAGAATGTAGAAGCAAGATGCCTGCTTGTCATGATAGGGCACCAGACTAAGTGGAATAAGATAATCAGCAATAAACTGGTCCCCTGTCTCATCCATCAGAGAACAGGCTGATCCCAGATGACGGGTCAATTTTGGCACAAAGGACTGCCTCACACTTGTTGGAGATACAATCTGCCGGTAAGGTGTGGCGTCATGGTGAATAATACATTAACAAATAGTGAAGATGATATCTTATACACGGCAACACACCCTGTTCGGCATAGGCAATTTGCTCAGTAGAAACCTGATCCTTTCTTAGAATGTCATTTTCCAGCGCTGTATAAGTATAGGTTTGATTTTCAGTGTTATGTCTACCATTCTTTCTATGCAAGCTGATTGTTATACTTCAGTATTGAATATTGCAATGTAAGACGTCACTAAATACAATTTGACTCTATTACAATTATTTTATCAATTGGGTTACTGAGCATGTTTGGTTTGGGGGATGTGGTGTTAATATATCCAGTATGATATATACACATATAGCTTAATGTATAATTATAATATATTGTAACTGATAGGCAGAAATTTGATTTGACCATTTTGGATGACATTTAAACATAGCCATTTTGGTTGACAATTTAGTGAATCCATTTAGTATGATATTTAGCGTGACCATTTCTGTTGACATTTCGGCATGACCAATTTGTTTGACATTCAACTTGACCAATTTGTTTGACATTCAGCTTGACCAATTTGTTTGACATTTCAGCTTGATCAATTTGTTTGACATTTCGGCTTGACCAATTTGATTCACATTCTGACTGATATTTTGCTTGATTATTCTGATTGACACTTAGCTTGAGAATAGATTATCCAGATATAGTAAAGTTCCATACCTGACCACACTATGGCACAGATAATACTCAGGTTGATCTGGTAGTGTAACTTACAGACACGACCCTTTTGATGAAACTTAACCTTCCAATTTACCATGACAGGAACAAATGAGACCGAGAGAGTAATTAGCCCTGAAACAGAGCTAGCTGTGCGTGCAGGAACACAGGACATGCGAAACAAAATCCAGACCCTGTGATATCCAGGTCGTCTCAGTGCGCCCTCTGGGGGAGAAGTACAGTCTTAAGTGGCATTCTCTATTATGGGGGAGGCCTACAAGAGGGAATATCCAATCTGGAGCTCCTCCTCCAGGGGAACAAAAAGGGGACGGCCAACAAAGTCTGAACATTACCAGAGTGTTTAGGTCACTCCCCGAGAGTCCTGCATGACTCGCTTGAACTATTAGGGTTAAGACCTCTCCGGGTTGACCTCTGACCTTAATAGGCTGCGAAGGTCAAAGGTGTGTACTGACAGGACGGCCCCTGTGTATGATCATCATGGTTATTTTATGCCATCAATATTGCACCCTGAATACTTTGTTGCCGGTGCAAAGTTCAAAGCGAGTAGATCTCCCCCCTAATGCAATCTGCTTTGTCAGTTCTTCCGCAAAATAGCTAAAGCGATATGAATACTCTGACGGCTGGCGGTAGCAAAGAGAGGCAGAATTTATCGTGGCACAGCACAAATAGATATGATCAGACGCGTATCATGTACATATTGCATAAGAGGTTAGTGCAAAAAGCTGCGTGGTGCCATCACAATGGGCATTGGGTGTCGGGTGGGGTATTATCAATGGATATTGTCTTCACTTGCTTTATTACTCTTCATATCAAGGGTATTGCCTTTATTGTGTATCTCTCTGTGTAAGGGGAATGGCAAATTTGTGAAGTCGTATAATATGTATAGAATGTGCTCATTCTTTAGATGTAAAGTGCGCTTTGCAGGTGAGATATCTCAGCGAAATTAATACCACAGCATTCACACCTCTAAGCCGCCCCACAATGACCCAGGGAATAACATTTCAGCGAATGAAATGTGAACTGTCTCAAGAAAGTTTCCCATTTGATTCATCTCTATAAAATCGTGGTGAAAAACTAGCTCTAAAGTGATCCGAGATCCGGTGGCAGTGGGAGACATGTTTTATCATTGAGGGGAAATCTGACAGGGCGTAGATTTCAACAGCAATCTGTGCCTCACCTGAGCCATGAAATGTGGGCATCTGCCGAGGAGGATATACACCATCCGATTCCATCTTGCCTCCCTAACGACCTCCACTCGCATACATGCTGGTTTTGTCTGGTAACGTTCGGGTCATGATCATGCGAAAACATTACCCACATTGGCTCCAGATGACACATCCGAAATAGTTACTCTACGGATCTTCAGCCAAAGAGATTCTGCAGATGGAGCCAGTGTATCTGGTGCAGATATCTCTCGTGGTGAAGCCATAATGGGCTGGGCTATATTTTGTGTTTTGTTCAGCAACACCACAGAATATTGATGTCTACAAGTCATAAGAAAATTCACCATACATCAGACCAAAAACATAAAAGGTCATTTTGATGAGACTCCTTAAAAAATGGTATTGGTGTGGATTTTGATATATTGATATTACAGCATATGATATATTTCGGTTATCATTGACAGAGGCATTTTATTTTCTGAGATGGAGATTTTATGAATATCCTCTTTGCATCAAAAGAGTAAGAATGTTTATGACCTAAGATGTCCTTGAATATAATAACATTGGATCAAGTAAACCCATATTGGGCATGTATCTTGAAGTAGAAGTCATAAGCATGATGGTTCTGTGGTAAATGGGAAGTCAGGGACTGGGCCCAATGGCGGATACCAAAAGGTCACTGGTGCAGTAAATTGTGATATAGATGGCATGGCAGGGTGACCTTGCCAAGAATCTGCCCCACAGGAGATAGCATTCTATGCCTGTTAAATACACTCAGAGTTGATAGGATTTAGTATCAGTGTTGCCAGTCATAAAATCACACATAGTTTACCCCTGCAGATTGAACCAATTATGAAAGTGGATTAATTGAGTTCCATCCTGCTGTTCTTAGGTGATTAATTTACAGAGGTTTCTCGAGACACTCTCCAGATATTTCTGTTGAATAATGCTATCTTAAATTGTCTTCGGCCTTTCATAGAAATTTCCAGTATATTGTAACAAATGAAGAAATAGCTATTCATTTATTGTTTTTTGTCTATATGTTATTTAAACCACAGATCAGTCCATAATATGATTAACAAGGATTGGCAATATATCTATTTAAAGTCCTGTGGATGATGTCATAAAATTAGATGTTATCCATTAGAGTTCAAGAATTGTGCCATTTTCATGAGCATTTCATCATTATAAAGTTGCATGCAGCATTATATGCAGTCTGAAGTCATCAGGAAGATATTGGTTATAAAGCGCCTGAAGCTTAGTCCATGACATATTTGATGGTCAGGCCATCTCAATGGGGAGGATTAGTCGGCAGCCTTCATAACCCTACCAAGTAAGACTCTGTAGCACAGTGCTCCCATGGCTCTCACTGACAAGGTCATCTGGCTGGATAAGTTGCCCTGACAGAGAATCTTTGCCACAATAGCATCTGCAGTGCCCTCTTGCCCTTTGAAGGCGGGTCCGCAATGCTGAATAGCTGTGGCTTGGTGAACGCAAACTGGTACCCTCCCTCACCTATCCTTATCAGCTAATCAGGACACATGCGAGGGGACCCGTTGGGTTCATTTCATTAATTGATACGGATGCTGGCGACCATCAGGGAGGAGAAATAGATGAGGGAGGCTGCTCGGAGAGAGAGGCATTCCAAGCCATCACTCAGATGTGTGTATCATTAGTCTGCAGACTCTCCTGTGGCATCGCCTCACAGTCGGGGATCTCTGGCATTCTAAAGTAGCTGCAGCTATATCGTGTGGTTGCTAAGAACCAGGAGAGTAAAACTGCATAGAGATACTTGAGGATTCTGTACAAGAATCATTTTGGTTTACTGTTGGTTTATGCAGGTCTTCATGCAGAGTTTCATATGTCCTGGTTGCAAATATAGATGATACATTGCACTTACTGATATTCAGATGTTACCTGCAAGCATTAAATAAGCACCTAATTATTATTAAGATAACTGATGGCAAATGTGTGTATTATTAAAACAGAATCCAATAAAGACATGTTATGTCAGGATATTAATGAAGGAAATGTGTTTTACAAGTCCTTGGAATGCAATTTGGTGGCCCCTATTTCTGGCTGATTGCTGCAATATTCTTGACATTCTGTGTGCATGCCTCAGAATATCATCTTGCTGCTGTAATACCCAATGGGCATACTCCATTCTGCTTGCTGCAGACCTGGCAGGAAGTCAGCTGCATTGTGGGTAGAGTGTGGCATTGTGGGATGGATGTGTTGCACTCTGGGATGGATGCAGTTGATTTCCACTTATTATGCCAGTGATCAATCATGTTGCCTTGGCAGCCAAGCAAAGCCCTCCAAAATTGCCTCAGTTGTGAATGCTGTAGAAAACCGTGTTGGTTTTTATAACAGCGCCAGGCAGTTGGATATGAATGTCACGTTGCGATGGAAGAAAACATAGAAAGAACAAGCCAAAGAGGGCCAAGAGACAATCTTTATCAATGTGTAGCATCATATGTCATGTTTGCCTGTTCCATCTTGGCTGGCAGAATGAGGCATCTGAGCCAGAGCCCATTCTTTGTGTGATTCTGCAAACAACCTTTATGCTAGACTCATTGAGATTATACGATCAGGTAAATTGAAGGTGACATGTCTTGAAAGCCGGAATCACAATAAATTTCACATATTGATTTATGCTGAAATTTAATAAAGATTTAAAGCAAATTTAACAAGACAGCCACTCTTGCTTACATGACTGTTTGACTTGAGATGTATGGAAGCATATCCAAAGTTCATTATTCTTTCATAGATAAACATTTTTTTTCATGATTTGAGATTTTGTCTTGGTATTTAGACACAATAGATGCGTTCTGTACCTCTATATATTTGACTGAACTTGATTAATGCTTCATATAATCTTAAAGCATTGGTTTCCATTACTGAAACTCTTTATTGTCATTCCTATAGAATGATAATATATTGCCTCTGGTGTAATCGTTTATTAGTCTGCAATGTTTATCATTTTATTATAAGTATGTGTAAAGCTACATGAAATATTACTGGGTGAACACGGCCAAGTTTGTTTGTAATAGAAATAGCCTAGAGGAAAGCGGAGAGTGTGTATATGATACGAGACCACATTCAGCGCATGAAGTCTGTGTAACCCTCAGGTGTGTTATAATGTTACCTGGCTGGGTTCCCATCTCTTAAAGGTGTCCCAGTTGTCACGGCAGCCTCGTAAAGGAAATGTACAGCCGCTGACCTGACCCGCCGACTCCTGGCCAAACTTCACAACGTGGCAGTCAGGAGGTTAATTCTGCCACGGAACGTGGGAGTCAAAAGGTCGCCACTCCAAGATAAATGCATAATGAGATAGCAGGTATTGAAACTAGAGGCCAACCATTGTACAAGCTGGAAAATTGTGATTCTTTGTCAAACATTTACATTTTTACGACTTTCACTGTTGATTCTGGTGTTGATTTTGACTTTGAGTGTCAACTGCAATTATCAATGAGGCTCTTAAAATAGATTTTTTTTTTTTCATTGAGCAGGGAATTTGTTTATGATCTCATCACCGCACTCGGCATTAACCCCTAATAAGTGTTAAATGGATCTTGAGCGTGATAATGGCACACGTTGGAAATAAATGCAGTTCCTGGTACATAAGGTTAGGAGTACTCAGGGTCATGTCAATCCCACGTCATATATAAACTCTCACATATATCACCAGAGGTGGACAGTTGGGATTTAATTCTCCATAAAACTTACTTTTTGCCTGACACATATCTCAGCCTAAATTGACAGCCGTGATGGGTATTTTCTAAAGCTTATAAGTAAAAGATCCTACGCAAAAGTGCCAATGAGCACATATTGCCGTGGGGGGTACTTTTTTCACAGATTTCCTTATAAGGCTTGAGTCAAATGTACCTTCCAATATAAGGACATACACATAGATTTGATACTCAAGTGCTAAGGTAATATTCAAACAAGACGATTGTGACGCAGTTGGACCAGAAAAAAATTGGTCTTGACTTTTGGAAGGTCACAGGTCAAATCACATCTCCTGTTAATAAAATATGTATAAAAAGCAGGTGCTCACATGAGAAATCGCCATAAAATTTACCAACAAAAACTGTCACTGTTTTATTGAAATATCTTGTGAGAAAAATAAATTGGGTGACAGCACATGGTCGAGCGAAAAAACTGGATAATAAGAAGGTTTATGTTATTATTCTCAGTAGAATTGGCAGGCATGATGGCTGTGAAAGAGACGGGTTACTAAGTGGGGGGGAAAATCACACAAAAGGGTGAAATATAGTGGGGGCGGGGTCACGTATAATGGCCAAACTGTCACCCAGTGCTAGAGGGCGGGGCAAGCAGAGGAGAAAAAGTGTGTGTTTAAACCATTGAGTGTGTTGCATTTTTCAGTTGTGTTTTGCACTATTTAAAGATCTATATCTCCCATATTAAATCACTCTTATGAACACATGTACCTTTTTTTTCAAACATATCTGATTTGTTTTGAAATAATGTTTATGAAATTTCAAACACATGCTCAATTTCAGAGTGCTTATTCTAATATATTATCAGGTCATTTGTTGTTTTTTTTTATGGACAGTAAAATATCCAAACTAAGATGAATTTGGTTTCTGAGCAATTAGTTTCAAGGTGTACTTTGCTGCAGTGGTATCTGGAACAGGGCAGTTATTAATCCATTGAGCATTTTCTAGAGATTATCTTGGCTGTAGTCAGGTGACACAAAATGGCGACTGGAAAGGGAGCCATGATATTTGTGTGTAACTTGTCATAACAGGTGTGCTAATGGAAAATTAGACTGGCATTAAAGCCATTGTGTTTCAACCACATCACAAGTGACAACTAGTGTCATTGTCTGCTGATTGCTTAGTTATGCCTGGCTGGTTGCCATGTCAACCCCGCAGTCCCATCATGCCTTGCAACACAATACCGTGATCCTCTTGCAAGCAGCCGTCTTGCTTGCACAAAGTGCCCATTTAGATCTAATCAGGGACTTTTGTAACTTGTACTTGAGACACAAAATACTGGTCTTACAAAGCAGGTTTTCACAAAGCATCGTCTCAAACTGTCCTGTGACTTGAGATTGGCCTAATGTTACATTTTTTCACCATATGCACATTGCAGGGCCATTAGTTGTTCAACTTTAGTAGAAGTGTGTTAAATGAAATTACAAAGTATCAACTATTTTGAATGTATGTTGAAGGTGCTTTAAAGGAGTTGGAACTGCAGTTTTGAAAAAAAATATTTTGTCTCAAACAACAGTAGCACATAAGATGATTGGATTCCTAAATAATTATGGTGTGTAAACCTTGGCAACTGATTTGAAAATAAAAGTACGTCCCCTGGCTCTTTGTTACAAATTATCAGCACAAATGACCTGCAGTCATACAGTCTCCTTGGTGACAGAATGGAGGCAAAAAAGACTTGCATTCTAACTGGTAGCCTATCATCAGGAGAGACAATTTCATTGTTATGGATTCACTGGAGACCTGTCTAATGCCAGGGAGCATTTGGGAGTCTTCTCCAGCATGCAAATAACTAATCATTGCAATCAAACGAGTGGAAACCAGTCCAACATGACACAAAACAGTCGTTAAACTGGCCCCATAACAGTCATTCCTTTTCTTGTGCGCAAATGAAATTATCATTATTCAGGCAATTATCGTAAGTATAAGAAAATATTTGAATGAATTGGTTCATTAAAAGGAGCAGATGTTTTCTTGAAATGATATTGCATATTATTTTGCAGTTGAAGATTGATGGCATTATAACACGGGGAATCATTTGGATTCCATGGCACTCAGGGGGCTTTCTCTTTATAGTCTGTTTGCTTTTGTGAGTCAGATAAAAACCTCTAATAACAAAGTCATAAGTAGGAATCAAGAAGAAATTATAGGTGAACACTTTTCTTAAATGACCGCCTCTTGATATCATTGTGAAATCAAAGCCCGGAAAAGCCAAGACAGTGAGAAATATTATACAGATAATACTGCTCAGCCCGAGAGAGATGATTGCACAGAGGGAGATCTTAAGTGGCAGTATTTAGTTTCCATCTTCATATAAATACAGGATGTTAGATTTTAGTAACATTTGTATTTGAATGAGGAAAAGTTAAGCTTTTTAACTGAAAAGCCTTATACAAGATTTTATCTTTTTTGCTATATCTGTGGGTTGAGGCACTGGGTTAAATTTGATATATGAACTTAAAAGTCGCATAATATGAGATTTCATGTGGAGAGAATTTAGTCTTTCACAAAAGGCAAAAATATTGTACAAATTGGTTTCCAAATTCACCAAAAGCAATTGCTCACATTTAAATGTCAGCCAACATGAAAACCGACACAAATTAGAGACGGGATGCATATTAAACTCGTGATTATGAGGTTTATCATACCACAAGGTAGTTGACAGGTGCCGGTGATTGTGACGAGGCCTGCACGTAGGCTGCTTGGCATGTCAGGCTGAAATATTGCAGCACTCACTGGATCACATATCATAAATCAGCCCCATATTACAATGGAAAGTTGTGTGCATTTTACTTGTGTGTGCCCAGCTGGGTTTGCTGCAGGGATGTACCAAGTTCAAAGCTCCCTTTCCAGCAGATTTCTTGGCTTGTTTATCCGTGTGATCGAAGAAACAAGCTGTTTTGCATGTTTATGTTTTGGAGCCAAATTTGTTTTGGAAGAGGTGAATTAAATTGTCTTCTTGCTGTGATGCCTATCTCTTCATCCGGGATCTCTTATTTTGAAAAAATGCAATCAAAAGTGAAATTGAAAAAAATATATGTATAGATATAGATTACCGGTAAGCACAGTAGATTCCTAGAATCTGAATAGCTGATGTAACAGATATTACACTCTGTAGTTATATACTCCCTCAAGTTGGTTCAAAGGCTTCAGAAAGGCTCAATGTAGGAGATAATCTTTCAGAAATGAAGTCATCTTGAGGGATATAGAACTTGTATTTCTTTTCCTTACAGTTGAATTAAGGGAGAACATTTCTTGTCATTCAAATTCAGGGCACAAAACCCCATTTGTTTGTTTTGGAGAGCGCAATAAAGGCATAAGCCATGCACACAAACTGAGGGTATTGGTGTGACAGGAAGTACAGTGACCAAACCAGAAACGTGATTTTGTTCCCTCTACCTACCGGCATAAAAGCCTTTTGGCCATTTGTGAACAGAGCTGAGCCATGATCAGAGCTTAAAGTAATGATATTTGACTGGCAGCCATGAGAGGTCATATTCCAGCCAAAAAGGTCATCATCGAGCCAGAAAGGTCATTCACGTCTTGAGAGAGCCTATCATAAAGGTCTTCTGCTGTAAATGCTGTTCTGTCATGAAGGTTCATGACCTCAGTGTCATGTCGGTGGAGAGTTGTGACAAGCAAGGCATTCTCACCACGATGAAGCCACCAACATGATTTGATATGCTGTGATATGAAGGCCAATTTTTTTGCTGCCTTTCTGAGCAGACCGTCATTTTTCGGAGGCAGAGAGTTTCTCAAATGTATCTCCATTGATTATGCCCACTGACATTTCTACAATTCTGACAGCCAAATATTAAATCATGTCACAAGCACGGTCTGTAATCTAGTTTAGTGTTTTATATTTGATTCCCATTAATTTTCATCTTAATCTGTTTTGATAATGATCACAAGTTACAGAAATAATGTGATTAATGCCATCCTTTTGAAGAGAGGTAACTGCTTTTTTGTGTAAAAGTCACTGTTTTGTAATGCAAAGACAATTAATTGGCAAAGGCTGTAAGGGAAATACTTGTCCCGATACGGCGATATGGCAGTCATAATGACTCATGTAATTACTGGTACAAACAGACCAGATGGCTGGACAGCACTATATCTCAGGCTGCATTCCCATTGGCTAGAATGATTGAAATGCTGCATTCTGATTGGTCAGAATGCTCACTTTTATCCAAACTTTCATGTATGACAGTTTTGATTCTAAGATTCAACAAATGAATATTTTGATCAATTTTCCTTGAAGACGTGCTTCAAATAAACTGCAATCCATATTTATGAAATATTTGCTGAGCATTTGCATTTCTTTGAAATGTATTTAGAGTGAAAAGTGTAAAGAAAGTAAGATTACAAATTCTTATGTACAAAAGATGATATTAGATTACTCTTTGCGTCTTTTCACGAAAGACATTTTAAATGGGACTTACATGATTTACAAATGTATACATTAATACAATGGAACCTGAGCACTGTAATCGGTCTACAGATTCTACAAGTAGATCTATCACAGAAGACAACAATGCTATTTGTGTGTGCAGTATTTGCATGTGAAGCACAGCTTGCCGTGGAGCCGGGCATTATGGGAGCCCGGGGGCCTACTTGTTCCAACATAATCTACATTCTGCACATTGTTATTTATCGTCAAACTACAACATATGTCCCTGACAGGTAAAAAGGGAACTGTCACCTCGGCTTTCCAACATGGAGCCAGGGGACACTTTTACTATCTTGATGACCATCATTTGCACCAAGAACTGTGGCTCAGGGCTGTGAATTTGCTTGGGTCATTCTCGCTCGGCGCTATTTCTCATTGGCTTTTTGCACTGGCATATATAAAACAGCCGTTCACACCACCACTCTTTGGGGGCGTAAACAAGTATTTCATTTGGTGTCTACACTGCTGCACCCATAGACTTAATCATTTAGAACTGTCCGTTGGCAGAAGAAAAAAACATCAAGTTTAAAGGCAATTATAACAATTTGTGTTTCTCTAATGAGATTTTTAATTTTTAAATATGCTAAAAACTTTTAGCTTGAAAAACGGAAAAGTAAACACATATATGGCAAGGTATTATCACAAACTTTTTTTTGACTAAATCAAAGGAACAACATTATGTATAAAATTTGAGATAGGAAGTAACATTTTTGGAGAAAAAATATGATAAAAATATTAGATATTTTGTTCTCAATTTATTGCATCGTGTTTTTCCTGTTGATTTATATTCAGCAGGTGTAAACAATATGAAATTAGCTCATACTTTTTACACAACCATAAATTTGAATTTGTCTACATTTGATTGTATTTGTCCTCTTTTGTAAAGGAGAGAGCCTTATTTAATATCAGATTAATACAATTATAAAGGTTCATGGGGATAATTTTGTATTGGACACAGTGCCATCCAAACTGTAACCCACTAGCAATGTTTTATATTAATGGATTGTAACATTTTTGAAAATACAAGCTTCATCAAAATTCAGAGCTAATCCCATTAAAGTATAATCTGGTGACAGGGGAATATCTGTTGTGAAATTAGATATGACAGATTGATTGAGGTGATTAGAGGGGACAGTTATTTCAAATGTGACACTTTATTAGGTTAACTTACTTGTTCAGTCGTGGATTATGCAATTTAAATTAGATGTATGAAACTGAGGAAGGAAAAAAAAGGTGCTAAATTAGATGCTTGTCAAATCCATTATGAAAGTTAACACTCGGATAATGAAATGGGTTTGCGATGTGATTAGAAAAAGTAACATTGAATGTGTTGAAAGATTTAACATGCGTCCATGAACACGAAAATCTTACTCAAGCCCACTCAAATATGTTTATGATTGAAAGCGATTTTTCAACGTCATTGGACATTTTGACAAGTTTTGTTTTGCCAATTTTTCCATTGGTTGCACCCATTCTCATGGCGTGGTTCGTCCAATAAGCTGTGCATGACAAGGTCTCGTCAGTGGGTTGCCTGGCGGGATTGTTAGGCGAGGATTTGAGGCGGGGTTCGTATTTATGGGGCTGTGTCACAGTGGGTTGACAGATTGAGACCAGTAAATGCAGTGTCGGTTTTGAGTGGGCATTGTACACGGGTCCCCGATCCATACAATCGACTGGCCTCACACCGCATATAAAAGTCATCGTACACACGGAGTGGGCTCACCTTTAACAGTGCGTGTTGCTTGTCTCCTGGTCACTTGCGGCGGTGAAAACCAGGTTGTATGTCGCTATAACAAGTCAACCAATCATAGTGCAGCGTTTGTGCGTTCTGCTCTCCCGTTGCCTAATCGTCGCAAAGAGGCAGTGAAGTGGAAGGCGGAGGCAAGTACAGGGCAGTGGGGCGGTGGTATGGAAATACTAATAGGGTCTGAGCTGGCTGGAGGAGATTGGGGCCGTCAGAGCAGACAGATTGCGCTGACAGATTGAATAGCTGCCCACAAGGGCCTCCCTTAATGTCCATCCACCCAGCCTTTGTCTGCGACACTGTCATCAAACAACAGCCAATGAGATTCAAGAGTGCTCAGCAGGAGAGCAGCAAAGACTCAGCCGCCTATTGATTGGTCAAAATTTAGATAAGAGACCTGAAGGGTCTGCTTTGCTGTAAAAGTGTCAATTGTTGAATGGCAGAATGGTTTTCAAAGGACCAGCTATTCTGTAGACCCATTTTGATAGTGTGCTTGATAAAGAAGACTAAAAACTAAAGTAGAGAAACTAAGGAAGTAACCCAAGTAATAGAAAAACATCTGTAAACCCCCTTCTTTTTTATTTGTAGTAAAATGAAATGTTGAAAGCAATGATGTAAATATACACATAAAGGTTACAATGCATGACAGCGATAGTTGCATTTGAAAATTGAAATGGAGACATATTTACTGTCATTTCATGCAGAAAAAGTTTGTGAGAGCTTTTCACTATCTTTTTTCTGCCTTTGTTCGAAGAAACGAGAGCCCAAGATATCACATATCACATCCTTTGCATGTTTAACAGCCACAGACAAGAAGTCATACAGACGGGTATCAGGCCATGGGAAAGGAGCATAGTAGACTTTAATTAGAAAATAAATCATTTATCACAATAGTCAAACCTCCTGGTGTGGTGAAAAATTAAAGAGGTATTTGATAACTCAAAGAGATAGTGATGAATGCAATGAGAGATCAGGCCGGGCTGGAGTCAAATTCTCAGCTCAGTTAAAGAGTGCAAAAAGATATTTTTTCTGATTCAGCAATGGATTCTATGAAACCATTGGCATTGAAAATGGAGAGAAATGCATGATGGAGTTTATATATGTTTATGTATGATCATATATCTGTGTGTTTATAAGAAACGTGGCACTAGTTTTGGAACAGGACCAGAAATAGCAAAGCCTTGTGCATATAAGACAAATTTTTTTCAGGTTGAAATACCAACATCACTGATTTGTCAACCTTAAAAGTTAGATCCCAAAGATAGTGTTTAAAGTACAAGTGTTTATTTCTTTTCAATCATAAATCATGATATTTTCATTAGATTGTTAATATACATTATATATAACCTTTCATATTTCCTGTGGATTCGTATGATAATTGTTTACTCCTTTAAAAATACATTGTAACATCAAAGTTTCCATGAATTCTTTATATAGGATATAAAATGAAATATGTTTATAGCAACTGACAGGAAAAAACAGGTTTTATCATAATCATATACATTACCAACTATAATCATAACTTGATTAATTGTTGAATTATTAAAATAAATAATTTGCAGAGATAGTTTGCATATAGATACCATGATGTGTTTTAAGTTGTAGACATTCACACAGGTTCCTAGGATATTGTCAAAATGATTAAGAATTTGTAAATAATAGGCATCCGTAGCAAAGAATATAGCACGCTAAGTCAGGGATGAACATGCAAAATTTACAGATGTGCAAGAGATGTGTGCTCACGGGAGTTGGCGTGGGAACGATGTGCCCGCGGGCATGGCAACACAGGATCATTAGCCCGATGTCGGGGACTTTCATTTAAATAGACACCCACATCTCACAAGAATAGACACAGGAGAACCACCAGATGGCCAGATAATATTTATTATTTTTTCTTTTTCTTTTTTTTTTTTTGAAAGGGGGGATATTTTAAAGGCATGTGTGACAGATGATGCAAAACATGCAGTGAGGGTACTTTAAAATAAAAAGTAGCTAAATCACACATGATTTGTGACTGCAAATAACATGTAAGGTATCCCAAGTTATCAAACTGAGATTGAGGGAATTGAATGGTCAATGATTGTATGGGGAGGAAGGTTGTTGATGATATGATGATGATGTAGGGGGCCTGGAACAGCGCAACAAGCTGTCACCAATGTTACAAGCATAATCATAGGTAATAACCCTGCTGTTATATAAGCCTATCATTATAGCCATACCTCACTGGATCCACAGTCCTGCACTCATTGTCATGCTGCTCTCTGATTGGTCCCAAATTATAGTCCAGCACTGGTTGGCATGCCTGCTGTCTGATTGGCCAATTTGTAATCAAATTGTAGTTTGGTGACAACAGCTGGTTTTATTATCACTCAAGTGACGTTGGCTCGTGTCTGAGTCCACGAAATTACTTGTAAGTCAGTGACTTTGTTTTCTAATTAAATTCAGAGGTTGCAGTTGAATATAAATATTAATAGTACTGATGTTGAAAATATTGAATATTCAAATAATTAAAATTATCTTTGGATGAAATTTATATTTAAACACGTTTTTGTGTTACAAATATCCACAAAGATAATTATTTTAGATTGTACTTAGTTTTGCCTGAACAACCTGATAAAAATACTGTCATAATATGACAGCCCAGAACACATTACAGGTTTCTGTGGTATTTAATGCCTGAAGCACTATTCCTGTTCAAATTTAATTACAAAGATTGCTTTTGGATAGAAATGCTGTTTCTAAATACACATACACTATATGCTCTTACATGAAAGGATTCTTTTGAAAACTCTTCCTGTGGAGTATAAATTTCATATTTAAGGGAATACAATATTTATGTATTTAGGCTTTCTTTGTTCAATTGATTAAATGCTTCTGAAGGAATTAAAAATGAATGCCGAGATTTTGTTATTGCGTGGCAGTTGGGGGATGAAGATTTCTATTGAGAATTGGTACAATGTAGGGAAGCCACACACGTGTTGTAGTGCTCTGGAAATTCAGACACTTGGCAGTGTAGGGGTCAATATTCCATAAAGATTAAAAAAGGAGAGCAATGCAGATTAGGGAAGCCAAAGAGGTTCTGTGGACGGCTGACTGACACTGCGAGGGTTAACATTCCATAAAGATTGTGTACAGGGGTGTGAAGCAGAGTCAGGAAGCCATTGTGGTGTGTGGCGGGCTAATTTTCTCACTTGGCAGTTCAGGTGCAAGCTCGGCCATATAGAAGTGTGTGTCAAAGTGCATTATAACACCTCTCATGGCACGGTCACATGCAATGTTGTACTTCTGCCATAGACACAGTCGTGCCGGCCGTGCTCCAAGTCTCTCTTGAGAAAAAAAAAACCCGGCAATATCGATGAAATAATGGCGTTGTTGTCTGAGCACTCTTGTATGGTTGGCTTTTTATGGGATTCAGACCCTCTGCTTTAAGGAGCATTTTCATATGTTGTTTTTCTTGACTATGTTTTGGATATTGATTGCTGTTTCTTATTAGACCTCGTTCTGTGTGTATCATGGAAAGACTTCTTTTTTGCAATAAGAAATTAGTGTCTTTCCAATATAGATATGTAGTTTGACTCCATATTTATCAGCCAAAAATGATGAGATGTTAATTAACTTGATATTCATGTTGTTATTGCCAAGCTGTGCTAGCAGTTATATTGCCTTCTCAGTTGACCATTTCCTACCAAATTGGCCAATCAGAAAGCAGAGTGATGTTAGGTGCGACATACAGGAAGTGTGTATGTGGTAATTGGATGGGTATTGGACAGGGAGCAATCAGTAGAAGCCCACCAGGGAGCACTTCCTGCCATGCCACCAGACCAACTACCAACTAACTAATTTGGAAAGAACCAAATCTCAGACAATCCTAATGAAGATCAACATTGCTTTTGAAGATTCCTCCCACCTTTAACTCTCTTATCTTAGCACAGTATTATCTATAATAATCGTAAGCTCATATTCATTATTTAACATAATTTTGTCTCCAGGCCACCTATTTGTGGACCATTCTGACTATAACAAGGGAATGCCTTCAGATCCTCTGCTAGGTCACCATTCTAAATGAATTCATCCCAGGCCACCGGCTAACTCGTCATTTTGGCCCTAACCAGACTGTGTCACTGGGCCTTATTCAGCCTAACTCACCTCTGTGGTTAGTGGTTAGAATATCAACTAGAGCATTACCATATTAACAACATCTTCACTTGGACACTGTCACAGTACTACCATGCTTTGCTATTTTTTATCAACAGCATCAAAATCATGTTTTTAATGGGAAAAAAAATTCACATTAGATGTAAGTCGGTAAAATATATGGAATGCTCTGATGAAATGTTTGAAAAGCTGACCTAGAATGATCCCTATGTACAAAATTAAGTGGTCACTCAAGTAGATTTTTCAATTTAGATCAAAGTTGCCTTCAAATTACCCTGATCCTAGAGCCATGTGCCTTTATGACAAAGTTCATAAACTCCCACCTTGAAAAGAAGTAAGTGGTTTCTCACCTTTTTACCTTGTGTGTGTGTATTTATTTTGGGGGCAAGTTGTGTAGATTTTTTTCCCCAGTGGATAAATGACAAAGGTTAGCTTGAATTACTGCCACTCCACCGATGCCCACCTGCCCTCCCATGAAAGCTGGGGGTGTGGAGGTCACACCCCTTTAACCCTACCCTCATATTATACCCCATTGATGTTACCGGAGGCCCCGCCACCTTGCCCTCAGACACCACCAATGATTTGCCATTAAAAACTACCCGATATGCCCAGATAAAGGGAGTCTCCATAAAAGCTGGGCTTTGTGAGTGGAGAGATACTGTCAAAGGTGGCACATGGCATTAACATTATGCTCAAATGAAAGGCACTAAACCCCCCAGGACAAGCATATTGTTTACTTGTTATTTCAGGCAAAGGGTCATTATCTTTGCACACATTTACAACTGACATTATTCATGAAAGTGAATTTGAAAAAGTCAATTTTGTGTAAAATACATTTTGTGGTTCTTTCTTTTTAAATGAATGAATAAATGTGATATTGTGTGGTAATCCATGGAAAATGTCAAATAAGGACTATGGTATTGATTATTTTTTTTAATTTTTACAGTGCAGTCAAATCTAAGAATTAGTTTAATGATAATTGTACATCGTTATAAGTGTATATGTAACAATACATTCTTCAATTGAAAGAAAACTACTAAGATTTATGATAGATTTTAAGAGAAGATAACTCAGATGAACAAACTGATAAATCCTTACGTAAACCTTGTAGTCACTGTACAGTTGCACAACATAAAGAAACTACAATTTATAAAAAGGATTCCCTGATTACTAAAAAACATGATGATTGAGTATTTAAGATAAATAGTTAAGATAAATAAGATAAAATGGTTTAGCATGGTCTATTGAACATTCCTTTCTAAGTTCCCTCAATCTGGTTTGTTTCTGGTTTTTGGTTTGAGAATGTGTTGAACTTCTAAATACTTCAAGAGATGATCAAGTGCATGAATGGGAGACAAATTACAAAAATAAAATGAGTGACAATAACAAATGAAAAAAGATACATAAATATATAAAAATGAAGCACTGAGGAAAACAACTTAACAAAGAACTACAAAAATAGTAACCTACAATAACAATTGAAAAACATTAAAAATACAAAATGAGAAAACTATAATTGAAAATAAACTGACAGCATCTTCAGCAGTATATATGTAAATCTCCAACATTTCATTAAGGATCTTGGTTCTACCTGTAGTATGGTCTCTTTTATAAGCCTGGGCTATAATATCAGTTTATATTTCTACTAAGGACAAAACTACATATTGCAATTCAATTCCTCCTCGAGTTTCATTGTCTATTCTGTCTTTGTTCAGGCAAAAAAATGACAAGATAAATACGCCATTTGTGTGAATTGATGTGTACAAATTGCACACTCTTTGATTCTCAAGTGCAAGCGGAAGTGCGATTTATCCCAGCAGATAACGCTCAGGTGCTTGGAGTAGGCAACATCAAAGGCGGGAGGATGAGCCATTATTACAGGTGAGAACAATACAGGCCAGATAATGCAACTCAAGGAGCTGATTGATTTATGCACGGCTTTGCACATTTCTTTCCGGAGGGGTTTGCCAAATGTGAATCAGCAGCCATTGATAGTACTTGATTGTATTAAACATGAGAGTCGATATAGATTAGTGTGTTATTTGGATATCAGAGCTCACGTAGATTTGATATTTTGATTGTTCCTTAAAGTATGTTTGAACAATGAACATTGCGAAGAGATTTCCTTTTTATGCAAAATTAATGGCTTTTTTCTTTGTCATCTTATTCTCTCTATAAACTTGAGAATTTTCCTCTCTTAGAATTGTGATATTTTCTCATTATTTTTGTGTGAAAGAATACTGTTCTTCCACTATCATTTCACATGCTCAATATCTACATTCAGTCCTCGTAGATAATAAACAATAAAAATTAGTTTCCAAAGGATTTTTTTTTAATTGATAGGTGCAATGATTTCATTCATTTGTCACTTAAAAATCCTCACAATAGTTAGGACCTCTAAAATGGAATGTTATTTCAGCCAAATGAACAGCTTTATAAATACTTCTAAGTGTCCTCCTGTACGTGTTCTTAGCATTTCTATTTGCTCCTATGTTCTTGACATAAAGGCGACCTTGGGGGCGTATTACATATTAAGAAGGAGATAAAAACAGGAGGCAACTGTAGCTGCCTGCCTTTGGGGATTTGATATTTTTTTTGAAGTTCATCACACAGATGGCGGAGGTGACCCCTGGTGACCATTCACGATGAAAATACCATTGTTCACTGTCATCGTGTTGCAAGGAAATGTCCCAGCGAAAATGACACTGAAATTGACACCCTGGGGTGTAAAACGAGAAGACACTTGGTTAAGATGGGGGATGAGTGAGATAAAAGGTTAGAGAGGCTTTCATGGGAGATTAATTCTGACAAAGAAGGAATACACTGTTGACTCCTCAGAGATTGAATACCATTGAGATAATGGAAATACGTTCCCGAATTTTGAGACTGGAAAAAGTCCTTTGGTGGAGAAACAACAACAGGGACAATTACATGAAGGCAAATAAATGCAAAAGTATTGGATGTGGCATCTGCCAGATTTAATTGAATTATGACTTGCAAAGACAGCTTCCAAAACAGACATCATTTTGGGTAATGAAGAAAGTGACAGGTGACTGGCAGCTCAGCCCATCTGAAGAAAGTGTTGTGACATCTGAGAAGGGCTAATATGTCTGAGGGAAATAACACATACATTATTACATCGATAAATACATGATTATGTATTGAATTACACATGGACCCTGTACCCTCCATGATTGTTGACAGATGATGACACTTTGGTGTTTACACTCTATATTTGCATTTAAAAGAAACAAAATGAAATAACATTTTGTTTCTATAATCATCAATCCTTTATAAATCTTCTAAGATTGTTAATTGCAATAACACACTTCCGATGAGTATCTCAAAAGGCATTGTAAAGAACGAAATATTCTAAATGAAATATTCAGCACCCCCCTCCAGTCTGATTATAATGATCCATCCTTCCTCCCCTTTCTATTCATAATGATCTTGCCCTCCTGCTGCAGTGCACCTGATGGACATCAGTGAGAGAGCCAAACTACTATTACCAAAGATTAACAATTTGGGGTATTTCAGGTGATAGTGTCTGTGATATTTAAAGGGGCAGTGAATATATTAGATCAATACTGTATGTAGCATTGATAAAATGATAAGGTAAACCCTCATTTACATGATGAATGATACACATGCATGATTTTCTGCAATTTTTACCTGTTGAAACTAATATCTTGAAAAAACCATGACAAAGATAACTGGTCGCCTGTAATGGACAAAATAGCAGTGATATCTGAATCTTCACTCAGATTTCAAGAGAAAATATTCAAAATTGTAATTAAAAAGAAGAGCCCCCAGGATCTTCTTTGTCACATGCAAATGAACCTACTTTGTCCATCCAGTGGTCATTGAAAGTTTCAAGTGTCAATTTTAAAGATGATTCAACTGTTTCTTTATATAATACAGTACACTTGAATGGAACATGACTATTATAAATTTGAAAGTATGAATCACAGTCAAAATCCAGATAAAACAAAATAATTGTTTTCTGTACAATAACAATAATGTGAAGATTTTATTTTTTTTTAATTTAACAATTTGATCATAGATTGTTGTAAGCCATCACCAACCATGCCTTGTGAGTGAGTCATAAAGGAAAAAATGTAATTCATCTTTAACGGCAAAGTATGTCAGGTAAAAAAAAAAGAAGTCTTGATTCTAAATGTTGCAATGGTATATTAAATTTCCATTCCTTTCTCTCATTTTTGAAATATGTACATTTGATATTTAGTCATCCTTGGAATGAATCTCATAAAACAAATTTCACATGAGCCGAGAATCTTTGAGCCATCCGTATATAACCTGTTAGTGCTGCTTACCGAAAACCCTGGAAACTGGAAAAACAGCTTGTCAGAATGTGTACCAGGTTTCAAGAGAGCTTTTGAAGCAAAGTCTTCTGACAGATGTAGTAAATTAAAGATGTGTGGGTTTCTTGTAATGATCAGAGTAAGCCTGGAGTAGTTTTGCAGATCAAAACAAGCTTGCTTAATAGAAGGTTTTGGAGTGAGATGAAGGCAGGCGATATGCCGGGTTCGACCGGCAAATTGCTTCAGGTCTGCTGCTCAAAGTTTACACATCTCTAGCACCCATTTGTGAATGCCTCCGGTAATCACTTTCCACACACCAACGTGCTCTTCCTGTTGTTACAGAAAATTAATAAAATGAATAATGTGAAACCAAAGAACATTTCACAAATTATATTTCTGACAGTTCTATTAGTCCCAGCATTCTGCCTTGTACTTCATTTCTTTTAATATAAGCGCAGACTTTAATTGTGCAAGCTTGAAGAAAAAAAATCCTGTAAAGACCATCCATTCTTCATTCCTCATATCTGAGGCAATTTCTTACTAATCATTTTTGTCTGTATTGGTAAAAGAATATTTGTATGTCTGTCACTTTGATGTGGGAAAAGAGATTATTTTGATATTTGTCATTTTGATTAAGTATCAATTATGGTAGGTGTTGGGAATATTTCATGGTTATTTTATGATTTAGTATCATGAATTATTTGTTTCAGTTGAATCAACACAAATAATTTAACTAAATAACAATCCATAATGGATAAATAAAGCTTGATGATAGAAATTAATTCTTATCTCATAAACGTGTTCCGCTATTTTTACCCTCAGCCCCTGATGTAATCAGGCTGAGGGTATTGCAGTACTCCTGGCGTGGGTATGTATGTATGTATGTATGTATGTCTGTATGTATGTATGTCTGTAGCGAACATCCTTGTCATCGCGATAACTCAAGAACAAATGATGGCAGCTTCATGAAACTTGACACACATATGCATCTGGTGAAAACCTCGGACGAGTTCGATGGACGGCGACCTTGACCTATTTTTCAAGGTCACAGGGACAATTATGTGAAATCCCAAGAATCACAATAACTCAAGAAGGAATGATGGCAGCTTTATGAGATTTGACACACATAAGCATCTGGTGAAGACCTCAGAATTTTTCCTATGAAACATGACCTTCACCTACTTTTCAAGGTCACAGGGACAATTATGTGAAATCATCTTGTCATCGCGATAACTCGAGAACAAATGATGGCAGCTTCATGAAACTTGACACATATAAGCATCTGGTGAAAACCTCAAACGAGTTCGATGGACGGTGACCTTGACCTATTTTTCAAGGTCACAGGGACAATTATGTGAAATCCCAAGAATCGCATAACTCAAGAACGAATGATGGCAGCTTTATGAGATTTGACACCCATAAGCATCTGGTGTAGACTTCAGAATTGTTTCTATAAAACATGACCTTCACCTACTTTTCAAGGTCACATGGACAATTATGTGAAATCATCCTTGTCATCAGTTATGTGAAATCATAAGAACAGTTATGTGAAATCATAAGAATCACAATAACTCAAGAAGGAATGATGGCAGCTTTATGAGATTTGACACACACAAGCATCTGTTGAAGACCTCAGACTTCTCTTGATGGAACATGACCTTCACCTACTTTTCAAGGTCACAGGGACAATTATGTGAAATCATCCTTGTCATCGTGATTACTCAAGAACAAATGATGGCAGCTTCATGAAACTTTACACGCATAAGCATCTGGTGAAAACCTCAGACTAGTTCGATGGATGGCGACCTTGACCTAATTTTCAAGGTCACAGGGACAGTTATGTGAAATCATAAGAATCACAATAACTCAAGAAGGAATGATGGCAGCTTTATGAGATTTGGCACACACAAGCATCTGTTGAAGACCTCAGACTTCTCTTGATGGAACATGACCTTCACCTACTTTTCAAGGTCACAGGGACAATTATGTGAAATCATCCTTGTCATCATGATAACTCAAGAACAAATGATGGCAGCTTCATGAATCTTTACACGCATAAGCATCTGTTGAAAACCTCGGACTAGTTCGGTGGATGGCGACCTTGACCTATTTTTCAAGGTCACAGGGACAATTATGTGAAATCCCAAGAATCGCAATAACTCAAGAACAAATGATGGCAGCTTTATGAGATTTGACACACATAAGCATCTGGTGAAGACCTCAGATTTTTTCTATGAAACATGACCTTCACCTACTTTTCAAGGTCACAGGGACAATTATGTGAAATCATCCTTGTCATCGCGATAACTCGAGAACAAATGATGGCAGCTTCATGAAACTTGACACGCAGAAGCATCTGATGAAAACCTCAGACATTTTTGTATGGAACATGACCTTCACCTACTTTTCAAGGTCACAGGTACAATTATGTGAAATCCCTATCATTGCTATAACTCGAGAACGAATGATGGCAGCTTATGAGACTTGACACACATAAGCATCTGATGAAGACCTCAGACTTCTCTTGATGGAACATGACCTTCACCTACTTTTCAAGGTCACAGGGACAATCATGTCAAATCCACGTCATTGCAATAACTTAAGAGCAAATAATGGCAGCTTCATGAAAATTGACACACATAAGCATCTGGGAAGACTCCAGATGAGTTTGATGGACGGTGACCTTAACCTGCTTTTCAAGGTCACCGGCCCATCTCAATAATTCTAGAGTAAATGATGACAGTTTCATGATACTTGACACACCTAAGCTATCAAAGGAAGTAGATTTTATGGGTTTTTTTTTACCCCTGCATCAATTTGCCTTGGTGCAGTGACGTTTTGTTCACAAATATTGTGTGGAGCGAATGTTGTGCAATGAGTTACCAGGGCTGAGGGTTGATGCATCTCTGATGCCTATGTTAAATTCTATGGATCATTTTCTGTGGCAAAGCGAACATTCCACACATAAAAGTGGTTATACACTACTACCTCTGGCAGTTTGCTTTCCCAGATGGTAACAAAAAGGTTTGAGGTTTTTTTATCGGAAGGTTTATGACAAAGAACTCTTCATTATGGCTTTGCCCAACATGTATGTGATTATCTGTGGCTGAAAACATGCTTTGCTACTCCGAGGTTTCATGTTTTGTTGAAAACCGAACGTGTAGAACACTGCAAAGAGCAGTTATTTTGAAAAATGTCTGACACTCTGAGGGGTTGCATGATGAGGAAGAGTTAGGAGCCAATATGGCGGCCAGTGACGTCGCTCTCCTGTCGAGAAGGTTTTATCTGCTGTTCTGCTCGGCCAGGCCAGTCTTGTATGAGCTACCCACTACCCCTCAGAGGAGGGCGTATAAAATATATTAAAGGAGTATGGCCTGTTTAATTGTCACCCCTGGGGCAGCACCCAGCCGAGTTAACCTGGTACTTGCATATATAATAAACGTCACACAAGGGACATATTGAGCCAGAATCTCACCTCAGCAAGAGTGTTACACTCTCGCTTGTAATTTGCCGTCACCGCAGGCGATTTATTACCTCTGCCGTTTGAGCGGCCTGAAACTGATTTAGGGCACACACAGTCCATGCAACCTACCCAAGCCAGAAACAAGCACAGGCAGAAAATGAAGACAAAAAATTGCCAACTGGCAGGCGTTTTTTTTAGCCGTCTTCAGAGGCTTGTTTTTCTCCACAGGAAAACACCAATCAGGAAGACAATATATGTTGTGTCTTGCATCCTGTTATCACAAAGAACAAGAGTAGACTTTTTAAGATGATTCACGATAGTCATGTAAATGTAAGGCTTTTTTAATGCCTAACTAGTTAACTAAAAGAAAAAACTGCCTAACTAAAAGAAAAAACTCAGTAAATAGAGAGGTTTAAAGTGGTTAAAATACAGATACAGATTAAAGTGGTTAAAATACAGATAAAATAACATGATAAAATCTGCACAATTAAGAGTTTTTCCCACACAAGCAATGTCTCAGATGTATTTATACATTGTTACCATTGTTGTATTGTCATGAGCAAAAGGACAATGTAATATAGGTCAAATAAAAAGAATTGAAATGCATTCTGCTAAGAAATCACAGGGGAATATTTGAGGTAAATATGAGTCGTAAACATTGGGGCAGAAATCACATACAATATGAGAGCATTTATGGTAAAATAGGACCCAGATGTTGCCGCTGAAATGAGAGGAGCATATAAATGGGCAAATAAAACTCAAATATCATGGTTAGTTGCAAAAAAAATTGAGCATGGATAAATGGCATGTGCCCATTAATGAATAAATGGAACTCCAAAAACTGCTGCGTAGAAGTCCCAAAAGAGTATGTTTATGGTGAAAATAAAGTATTTTGGGCAGAGGAATCATATGGGGGTTGTAATTTGTTGGTAAAATAGAGCTCCGATATCAGGGACTGAAATCACCTGAGTACAATCGCATCAAAGGTGAATTGATGTGTTGTGTAACCGCGGCATATTTACTAAGGATGGTTCAATAAAGACCCCCATAAGCTGACACTGTTCTGGACGTCTTTATGGAGAAGTGACTGCCAAATGACATCGGCTCATTGATTTACTGAAACGTAAAATCTGTACCGGCCTCTGCCGGCCTCTACCACCGGTCAGGATGCATTTATCTTGTCCAAATAAACACACAGAATCGTTACTGGAAAATACCAGACGTACTTGATATCGTCCTCGTATTTGATATCGTCCTTGGGGCCTGTGAAGCGACCAAATCCCAAATCTCCTCGTAATCTCAGCAAAGTAAAAAGTGTTTTCACAGGCTAAATTGTGTGGAGAGAGAAGGCCCAAGTGTTATCGATTAGAATGGTGTTATGTTCAGCCGGAATGAGTTGGGTATATTTATTGTTGTAAAAAAGAATAATAAGTCCCTTCTTTGAAATGTGGTTAAGCATGACGACGTGTTTATTTTGTCTTTCATAAAGAAAGAGACATTTCAGACTATTTTTGATTATCAAATTTGATTAAACATTACCAAAAGATTAAATATTTGTGACAAATTCATTGAAGTAGAACTATTGTTTTTCACAAGTGAGTGGTAGAATAGTTTGCAAAGCAAGGCACTATGGTAGAGATACAATTTCTCTGTTTATGCTATAATATACACAAGTCGTGTTGATAAAAGCACTCGATCAATCATTCTACCAACTTAGCCTTGCTATTGATCTGATCTTGACCTTTGTAATTCACCACTTTATAACACGATGGTAAAACTCTTTAAGGTCAGTCATTGGCAAATTCAGAAATAATGTAAAGATAGATTAAATGAGTTTTTATCAATGCAGACATTTGATATACTCTCTTGACATTGTTGATTTCCAGGTAATAGGAATTGCTTAATTTGATTTAAACATATGGTGAAGGTCTTGGTCTGTGGTGATGGTTTGCACTGAACAAAGCCCTGTAGGGCATTAATAACATGCTCACTCACCAAACAAATACCTTTCATACCGCACTGGTCTTGGGGGAACTTTTTTGCAGGTCATGAGAAGTTGAGATTTGGTACATTTGTGTGTATCAAGGAGAAGAAAATAGCTGAAATTTTGGGCATACCTAGCATCGCCCCATACATGCTTTTATAAAGGGAGGGCTGGTACCCTATCCCAAATTATCCCACAATGCACCACCAAATAAAATATGTTTAAATTACTGTGTTGATAGTTTGAAGTGATAGACATATTGGCACTGAAATGAATAAATGATTGAATGGTAAATGTCAAAAGCCATTGAATGTGCCTATGTGGGTTCCATATAAAATAAGGATGGCTTATTTGAACTATTCTTGCATTTATAATCTCCTATTTCGGTTAGTGATAGACATATAGGCACTGGATGGATGATTGAATGATTGAATCTTATAGATAAAAACTGAGAACTAAGTGAATGTGTATACATTTGTTCCATACATATAAAGGATGGCATATCTGGAGAAACATAAAACTGCTTTGATCAAGTATTCAAAGAACGGGATTGTTTCTGAGAATGTTGTATTTGTGTAAACTCTCACAAGACAATAAGCCTTAAAAGCGATCTGCAAAATGGGAAGCTCCACCCTTTTCTTTTAAGTCAGTCTTTTCTTCACATGTTGATGTTTGGTACCTAATGGGCCTAGTGGATTTTTTTTATGAGTGAAACTCATTAATATGGCAGAGTATTAAAGGCGACTCCTTCCTCGGCATAATCACCAGATAACCCTGCGCACTTCAATAAAGTTGCAGTCTTTTTTAGATTTTTTCCACCAGGCATGTCAGTGGGCGCATATTAATCAACAAGCTGTCTGCTCTGGTTTTCGTTTCCACATGCCATACCCTGTCAGAATTGTTTTCTGACAAAATTGAACAGACGGGTGCAACTAGGCCAAATTTTCACCATTTTTTTCATTGAAAGATATAGATAAATGTGTTTCTATTGTGTTTCGTTGAAAAAATATGTTTTATAATGTGATAGTTGAAGTGAAGGAGACAATTCGTTCACAAAATGGCAACAAACAGCTCTATGGCTGGAGGGCGGGCTGCTTGGCTGTGGAGCTATATGGAGAAGTCGTGTCAGAGGTCTGCTAGTCACTTTCCTCAAAATGCTGCTCTTTTTGTGTGGAGACCGGAAACTCCCCACTGCCGTACATTATGGATCAGTGCCCGCGGTCCCTTTGAGACGACACCGGCCAACAAATCAGATTGGTACATAGCTTCCTCTCGCCATGGTTACTACAAGCCATTCTCCGAGGGCAATTTGCTGAAAAACGCTATTCAAAACACACTGTGACATATTGTCTTTTGCATATTTTTTGTCAACATTTGCGTTATTGTACCGTAGAGCTTTCCGAATTCTTTCAGGAAAACACAGCTCCTTCAAAAACACCCACATTACCATCATTAGCGATAAGAAATATACAACTTTGCAGTCCATTTAGGAAATGATCTTGTCTGGGTTTTGTCCTGGTCTACATATTTCACTCTCAAGATCTCAGTGTTTTAACCTTTGGCTCTCAAGTAAATTTACTTACACTTCAGATTCTATGTTATTTAACCTGAGATATAGTTTTTTTCTGCATTATTTAATCTGAGATCCATTTCTTTAAACACCCCCTTATTAGTGTGCGGAGTGGTATGTAGCGTAGAATAATGATAGAGGATGTATGAATATTATCTTATATTGGGGATGTTATTGGTGTTAGTAGGTGCTAATCAGAATCCCAAATAACCAGGTTTTCCCACACAGAAAAGGCATATGATTCACATATGATTATATTTCTTTGGTAAACCACCACTTAAGTATGACTCAATTTCTGTCATCAAGACGAAGATGAAAGAAAATTGTTGTGTAAAATAGTTGGTATTCCATGTCTTTGAATCAAAGTATTAGATATCAGCTCTCATATTTTAAAGATTTTTGTTCCTGTGGGAAATGTAAAATTGTTCTGCTGAGATAAAATCTGGATAAATTCTGTGGGAAAAAAAATGTGTTTGTCAACTACGGGTTGTGGTAAGCCTTTCAAGATGGCAACTTACAGATTTACATAAATGGTTGGTTGCTATTCTGTATAAAATGCTTCTCTTTCAATGGTAATTTGTTATGGCCTAATTTGCCTACCCACATCTCTCTTAGGCTGGAAAGAATGCTGGGGGATGCTATTTTTCTCAAGGGGACACTTGTCTCCTCCACACGCACAGCTGCGGGGCGTGAATGTTAACGTTTCACGGCCATGTTTGACATTGGGTAACAATGGCCCACCTGGTTTCTGAAGGTGTTGTGTTCCTTGATGAATAGATAAAACTTAATGATGTTAGGATGTTCGTTGGCTGTGTTCATGGTTACTATGACAGTCGTGTGAACAGTTTTCACTGGTACTTTAAGGACCTTTGGGTCTTTGCTCTTTGACCTTATTAGTGAATTTAAATTTAAGGACCTAGAATTTTGAGGTTTAACAGCAGGGACCTTTGAATGAATAGAAAAATTCTGGTGGAAATGTTGCATTAGGACAGGTAAAGTGCACTTTTGGTGTTTATAGGACATTTCAGATATCAATTCAAATTAAATCAAATCAGATAACGTTGATTGTCCCGTGAATGGTCTCCCATGGGATCTTTGCACTTTAAGTTTAAGGAGGGCACTTTTTTAATCTAGTTTAGTCCTTACATTATTTTTGAGAAAATGGACCTGAATATAAAAAAAAATGTTCTAATGGGAAAACTGTATAAGGATGCAAGTAAGATGCACTTTTATTACTTTGGAGACCTTTTAAATTTCAATTCATGTGAATAAACCTCACTCAGTTTTAAAGCCATCTCTTTGAGAGTTTTTAACTTATCACTCAAACATAATCTTAGATTTAATGATTTTCATCAGCACGGAATCCTTGAAGATTTATTTCGCCAAATGCGCAATGATAATGTGAGGGATTCACACTACTGTGACATTCACATGGATCAGCAGCCATCTTGGATCCTGTTTGAGTTGTATTCACTGTGAATGCACTAGAATATGAAATTCACTGCAATTAAAGTTTGATGTCAATAACATTTTGAAGAAGAATAAAAATGAATAAACTTTCTTATTCTTCAACTTTTGATTTGATTTGTGTTATCTTCCAGTTGGGCACAAGTTATATCATATAAGAAAACAGCATATTCATTTCTGAACCAATTATTTTTTCAGAATGTACTCCTTAACAGTTAGTTTGTTTTGTTTTTTTAATCAAAAGTGTTATAAAAATATGTTATTTTCCATGAAAAGAATGGTAGATCTGAGGAAGTGATTTGCATGTGTGATAATACAGAGAAATTGGGGACACTGTCCTCACAATGGGGAAATTGGGGAACACTTTGGGGATACTGTCCTCACAATGGGGAACACTTTGGTGATACTGTCCTCGCAATGGGGAAATAGGGAACACTTTGGGGATACTGTCCTCGCAATGGGGAACACTTTGGTGATACTGTCCTCACAATGGGGAACACTGGGGAACACTTTGGTGATGCTGTCCTCGCAATGGGGAACACTTTGGGGAACACTTTGGGGATACTGTCCTCGCAATGGGGAACACTGGGGAACACTTTGGTGATGCTGTCCTCGCAATGGGGAACACTTTGGGGAACACTTTGGGGATACTGTCCTCGCAATGGGGAACACTTTGGGGAACACTTTGGGGATACTGTCCTCGCAATGGGGAACACTGGGGAACACTTTGGTGATGCTGTCCTCGCAATGGGGAACACTTTGGGGAACACTTTGGGGATACTCTCTCCACAATAAACACTCCTCAGACTTGTAACGTTCTGTAGTCGGGGGTTTATTTATGATAAAAGCCAATCAGAATCATACAGCCGACCGGGGGATTATAAAGCAAGGATTACACTGCTTTAATTCCCGATGATAATCCCAGCAAATTAGTTCATTGTTTCCCTGGAGATGGTTACCGGGGGAGGGAGCATTCTCCGGCAGCTGGTTGTGTATTATTCTATGGCGGCCACCACTGTATTCTCTCCACATCCAGGGCCTAGACCTGCAACAATACAGCCATGCAATCTGCCCATATATCAGGTCTAAATACAAACAATTTTATGGAGGATGTGAGCGTGTGTGTGTCTTTTGGTGAGGTTTAATTGGCTCAGTTAAAAAAAAATGTTAAGATTGATGTGTATTTTATGCGCGGTTCCTTGAATTGTGTGTAGCATTTTGTTTTCCACTCGTTATTTGAACATCCTCTGTGAATGAGATGTGTTTGACACTTTTTGCTGATTAGATTAAACATGATGTGGGCTGTCGCTACATCAAATGAACACATTAGCGAGTGAACCATTCTCGGGGAAAAATTAAGTTTTGAATGTCATGCTAAAAGGGCAACTTAATTATCATGGTAAAACATTAACCTCAGACCTGATGCACTGAAGAGGGCATGAGACAGCAGTTTTGTGCTGTTGTGGTAAAAAGGGCAGTTCACAAGGTCATCACAAGGAAGAAACAATGACCTAATGGCGTGGTAAAAAAGGTCATGATACAAGGTAGTTTGGACACGAGCACTGCTCTAATAAGCGAGCTTGATCTGCGGTGCAGATGAGACGAGACAGGTCTGACACGGGCTGCGGCAGCTGGCAAAGAAGGGAGATGTGAACGGAATAGGGCAAAGCTGAAACCATGGCAACTAGCAAATATTGTGCGAGAAACGTCAGGTCTGATGAGGGGTTAACCCTGGGATGACAGACAGGCACACACATATTCATAACACACAGTCTGACAGGATGATATCTTTTTGGTCTAAATCTCTCACAACATGATTGCTATGCCAAAATAAGCATGACCTTGTACTTCTAACCAAAAGCAAATGTTCCCCTCTTCATGCCTTCCTTAACATAATGTTTTTCAGAGCTTGCTCAAACAGAATTTGATATTATTGCAACCAGTGTGTTTTATGTCCCAGAAATGCTTTGGAAAATAAACAGGTTTTGTCAGGTTTTCATAATAAAACTTCAACTGAGCTGTTTATCTCATGATATCTATTATGAGTCTCTCATGTAAAAGTAATATATTCACAAAAAATATTTCAAAAATCACATAAATTTTGTCTCTGTTTGTGTGAAATCTGGCAAAACTCAATTAACAAATTGAAAAAAAAACTGTATCCCTTTTAGCATGATAATTCGGCTGTTGCCACATAATTTGCCTAAAAGTTTTTATTGTCTATCACACATTCAACTGTGAAATGAGTCTCCTGCCAAATGGCCACCATCAGCAGATACTGACCAATTACCAGTGGATCCACATCCCGATGGATACAATTTCATACAAATTATATGCACTTTTTTCTCATGTTTTTGTCAGCAGATGTTTCCTCCATTAACAGACATGTGGAAACATTGACTGGCACCCTCTCATGCACCCACACATGCTAACACCATATAGAATTTTGACTGGCACCTTGACATTTATCTGCTAAAATTGTGGTGAATTTATAACAGATTGGGTGAAATCAATTTAGCATATTGCTCAATATCCTTTACATATCAACTACACCTGTCAACATAAAGGATGCTTACTTTTCCAAATAACTTTCATGTCTGTTGCTTCAGACATTTTTGTTTTAGCCTCACAATATATGGTGTAAACAGTCTGGTTGAATCAAAACCCAGATGTTTGGCACTGATAAAAATGGTGTCCAAATTTAAACACGGTCACACATGAGATCACAGAGAGGTATATTATGTGACGTTATTTGTTCACGCCAGGCCATAATTTGGCCATATATATAATTTGGCCATATATAAGTAAGTTTCATGATACAATATAGTCACGCAGTAGTTCTGCCAGAATGTGAATTGTGTCTGGGTGTGACCAGAGAGATGTCTGACCTGAACTGATAATGAACCTGAGTAAAATTGCATACATTTGACCCTTGTCCGATTAGACATGGCACTGACCTGACCTCAACATGACCTTGTCTCCTTTGACCTCACCTCAATGTTCCAATGACCTCTTTATACCAGATGAGGGAAAAATATGTCCAATAGTTCAAACTAATTATATTATTCTGATTATTTTTGAAGTGTATGAAATTTCAGGTTTTTGTTTTCTATTTGAAAGAGATTCACACGGTGAAGTGTCTTGAAGACAGTTCTTAATTCCTCGTCCAGCACTCTGGGGTCTGGGATTTGATTCATATTGACCAATGCCTGGTACTGCACTTAATTTGCACATGGTGTGTGATGTTGGCACTGGGACCTGTCATCACAGATAAAGACACAACCCATCAGAGCCCCATAAATCAATACTGCCTGTCTAGGGGCTCAAAGAAGGGGCCGTTAAATATAAGCATCTCCCGAGAGAGGTTGTTATGTCATATTACTATAATTTGTTCCACACATTAACAAAGATAATGGGGTAAGACATAGATTTTCCCAGGAAACACATTATTTTTTATATCTGCCTTTAAAATTACATGGGTTAAATTCAGGTTTAACATGTCAAGATCTTCAAGCATACCGGTATCTTAAATTAATTCATCACACCTTTCCAGAGCTGTGTCAGATGTGTGAGTCATTGTTTCCTCCATAAAGATTATTAATATATGTATATTCCAGTTTTCTGCTAAGATCTTTTGGAGTCTAAGATCTTCTGGATTCTGTTATTGATATTAGCCTCACATATCCATATCTGGATTTCCCCTTTAATCGGCTTACATAATTCATGATTTATCATGACAATTTGGCCTGCATATTCTAATCATGAAAACAAATCTTTCTTTCTTAGCCTTGCAGACGTGAAAACAATTATATAACAATCTTACTTTGCTGCAAAGTCTCATGATCAATGCTGGCCAGGAAAAGCTCAGAGATAAGCAAACAGAGTGGTTAGTTATTATCTACTAGAATGATGAAACAATATGTTATTTTTCCTTCCATGTTGTACTCATATTTACTGTATTAGTATTTGTATAATGGAGAGAGTGTTAGTATCTATTTGCATATTAGAGAAATCGTCCATACTTCTCTGTTGGAGAGAGCCTTAGTTTAGCTACAATAGTGAGAGAGTTATGAGAAAGTGTGTTAATATTAGTACATTGACTTGTACATTTGGTTATTGGAAAGTGTGTTATTAGTTGACTATTGGGAGTGTATGTTAGTATATTTGTGTATTGGATAAGAGAGACTCCAGCTGTGCACTGCCCCTCAATGGCTACTACTTGTGGATCAATGCCTCAAAATACCATATTTTCTTGTGTAGATCTGGGGCCTAGATCTGGTCTGTAATATCAAGATCCCGTTCATGACTAGGTGGAAACATGAGGGAAATACATTGATGACCTTCTCTCTATATGTGTTGGAATATATAAATGGAGGCGCTGAATCAAGATCTTAATAGGTATATATTGGTGTATGGATATTTGGGGACCTCTCTCAAGGCTGCAAAATGTTATGGTGTGATGGAGCTAGGTCGAGAGTTGATCCCTGAGATAATACACCAGATCAACACCCAGCCCTGCCTGTCAGATTATCCTGGATTAGGGCAGATTAGTGGGAGATTTAGCAGCAGATTTAGCAGATTAGCTCTTACACACCGTGTTGCATATGTGAATAGATTAAAGTTGATGGGCTTGTCTGTAGAATCAGGGGATTAGAGAAATATATCCACCCGAAAATTGTTAGGCCCCGGAGCAGCTTTATGCGATTTCACCAAAAACAGCTTTTGCCTACGTGTGAAAAATCGGTGATCATCCATTTTGAAATTGATTGAATTGTCGGTGAGAGAAGGGGGCCATTAATCAGGGAGTCCACCATTGGAGCAGAATAAATTCACGAGAAACTGCAATCATTAGCAGCCTGGAGTAAGATGGATAGATTAAACTAATTGGTGAGAAGAGTATGCCGCTTGAAATCAGAATTAGCCATGTATGTGGGTAGGGTGCCTGCCTAAGACTGGCTAATTACCTTTTTATATGTGCAGAGGTGTTCAAAATGGAAGAGGTCAGGTCTGTGTCAGTTAATGCATCTCACACTGAAGCTGACACATTTGTGTTTTATCGGGCAGCTATTTAAAGCACAATATGCCCTTCAAGAGACGTCTATATATAATATAGCTCATATTATATATATAGATATAGATATATATATTAAATACACTCCTATACACTCCTATAAGCCATCTATGCGATTTTGAAATGTAGTAATCACCGCTTCCTGCCATTGTTATTTTGGACACTTCTTATAATTGTTTCAGATTGGTCTAAATGATTGCATTATCTCCCATCATTGTCTCGACTGCTGTGATTGGTCCCTAAACCAGATGTACATCTGGACATCATAGGATTATTATTAAAATGAATAATTGTTATCATTCAGTCTTTATTTTGTCATCTATTTTTTTTTGTACAGGTCAGTGTATGATTGAAGTGATAGAGATATATATGATCTTACATAAAAGCCAGCAATCCACACAGGTATAATACCATACAAATACTTGTCTAATTGGGCCTAATATGCAATATACAGAGATAAAATGAACGCTTTGATTGGATTTAATGAGGAAAGCATGTCTTTATACATTCCTGTTTTAAACCAATCATTCCCTGTAGATGAAGTTTTATCATGAAAGATGTGATTTGTGATATTCAAGATATATTTAATTTTAAGAAAGATAACTAAACTATTTGCTCACAATATTCATTGCCTTGTGTCTAAAATGTAGGTTCCTTTTATGATTTCTTTAAAGCCAAATTAGGAGATGAGAAGGGTGTCAACCAGATAAATGTAGTTCATGCCTTAACTTAACATTTACATTTTACACATTTACAATTCACATTTTCGAGAAAGAACTCCATGTCGGAAATTGTATTTGGTTTTTTTTTTCATATATATTGGCGTCGTCAATATGTAGAGATGGTTTAAAAAGGATGAGGTAAAGAAATGCTAGTAGCAGATGATATATCACGTTGCATATTGTGTAGTTTAGTCCCAGAATGAGGCCATGAATCATTCTTTCTCTGCAGTCTCTTCTCTCACATCCATCATTTCCCCACAAACATTTGTTACCATAAAAGCAGCAAACTTCACAACTCATATTTCAATATTTCCCAACTGAAAGGACCAGGTTTTTTTTTTTTTTTTTTTTTTCGCGCTTATGATAAAAGCTTTTGAGATAGTCGTATGTCATGAAATTGTAGTTGTTTCATAAAAGTCTGTTTTTAATTGTGGCATTTAACTGGTTGACTTTTCGTAATTTTATAACAGAGCAAGTTTGCATTCTATAAGGCACCACCAGGACCAATTAGAAAGGCAGAAACATTTCTATTTCAATACAAATGTCTGATATTTACTCATGAAATCAATTTGGGTTATTTTACACCTCATAAAATTTTAATTTAAATATGCAAATAGTTTGACAGAGTGCACAAAGCTGGAATGGGGAGGGGTTTTTTTACACGGTAAATATGAATGAGAGACAAAAACTGAATCATTTTGTAATGGCAGTCAAAAGATTGATTTGAAATAAAGACCCATTGTGAGTCACAATGAAATGAATATTTTGAATTATTCAGTGGAGATTACCAGATAAGAAGGAGAGCTTCGTTATGAAATAAAATGCCACTAAATGTTGGTTATGTTCTGTGGGGCCCTCCACAGCATGAACGTTGTTAGTTACCCGGTAAAATATGGAGCACTCGTGATTAATTGGTTTGAAAATTTGTCGTTGGAAAGTGAGAATTTTAAAGTAGATAAGATGGTAACATGGTTGTTAATAGCCATCATGAAAGAGTTACATCATTATTGAAATCTTTTCAATCACTAAATGTATTGCATTATTTTTGCATCATTTGTTTTTTTTGTTTTTTTTTAAACAACAGAATAATGAGAGATTTTTTTTATAATTATTCAGAAATTCTGGGAAGAGATTATGAAGAGGAATACATTTGGTTATTTAGGAGATAAATAACATAAATGAAATATTTAATCAAGTTCTCTGTAAAATTTGATGTCATTAGAAATTTTTCACAAATCAACACTGGTTAATTTGTTTTTTTTCTCGAAAATCAAAATGATGGTTTTCATTCTGTTATCTTTTAGATTCACTTTAAAATGATAAAAAATAGTAAATCTGTGATGCCAAATGTAGATATCCAGTCGATTTTGTTGGTTTAGGGGAGCATGATAGGACCGGGAATTTAGAGCCAGTTTGATGATGAAATGGTCTTTATCTGATGTAGATGAAGACCATGCCAATTTAGCTTACAAATTAATGGTCGGGTCATAACCTTGATACATTTCCCCAGATAAAGATCTTTTCTTGGTGTTTATATTATTATATTTGGTATGGGGTGAATTTATCCAGACTTGCCCTGCTATGTGCTCTAATTTACCCCATCCAGGGTTTGTAGCCCATCCTACCCCAGCTGGGTTATCCACTAAGCCCCACCTCAGGGCCTGGGGGGTTGTAGGTTAAAGGGACGGACACTGTTATGGAAGGGCCGGGGTCATTTTAGTATCACCCCGCACCCCTTACTGATCTGAATGCAGTCCTTATCCTGGCAAGTAAATAGCTAATAAATCAGTAGTCTGAGCTAAAGGTCCTTGCCCAGGAATGACCTAAGCAGGCGCCAAGGTCAGGAGTCTTGCACCATAGATCAGCTGCCCTCCCCGCAGGTTGTCGCTGCCCCCTGGAGGTCAGGGCAGTAATCAGCACCCTAATCTGTCTTACTTTCGCTTGACACTGGATTGCCAACCCCCTGTACTTTGGCCAGATAAAATGGCTACTTGTAGTTGGCGGGGCACACTGCTTATATTGAATGGGAGGCCCACTCCAATCTCAGACCAATCCGTCTCCTCTGGGAAACGACTTGAATAAAACGCAACTCAATAGATGCGACTTTAAAAAAGCCTCAACCTATTTCATTAATGCAGACGCAGAGATTGTTTGCTGTGTCTCTTTTTGTGTGACCAGACTCTCATGTCAGGCCGACCTTTTGAAAATGATACAAATTGGGTAAACATCAGGAAAATGGGATAATATTGAGTACAATGGTAATTTGCATTTGCCGTTTTCATCACCACATTAACCTGTTGTGTCCGGATTAGAATTTTGGACTTAAGCTCCTTGTAGTTTTTTCACAATGTTTGCCCAATTTTGCAAACTTGAATTATTATAAAATAGGTCAACTCTTAGGCAGATGTCCCGTTGTTCACTGATGAAGTGTAGACATTAAAAATTATCTTCTGTCAATTGATCAGAGAATTTTATCATTAAACTTGAGAATTATATGTTCAGATCCTACTCTACACACTGGCTGTTCCGCGTTTCTCTTTCTTTTCTTTTTTTAAAACTTGTCTCTTGAATTAGATATTTTATTATTAATTTGGATATTTTTTTCAGATAACAGATGAAAGAGCAAATCAATACACTTCGTGTAAATAATAAATAGAATTAGTGATATGATATTGAGTGTAGGTTTCTTATTTTTGGAATCTCATAGCTGCTAACTCATGATGATCTAATATCAGTGAAAATAGCTGCTTCATAAAGTTGATGGTGGCAGAAGAAAAGAAGATATTTTCTGTGTGAGTTTAACTGTAGATGAGAATGTAACAAGAATTATGTGAATGTTGGAGTTATTGAGGTCTGACAATGTTCATCACCAATCACAGGATGACACTCCGACACTCTGACAGGAACACTTTACACCAAACACCACTCTCCATGAAGTAGTACTTCATACAAATCCATGCAGATTACACTGCTTATTTGTATGATTAACGTCAACCGGGAGGTGGGATTATAGATGATCTCAGATGAAAGGTGATAATCTGGAGTTAATCCAGCTTTCTGGTGGCCCCATGACAGAAGTTCTACTCATTGCTCTTATTTACAGTTTGAAGCAGAATGTTTGAGAGAAATGATAAAATTTACATTGAAGATTACCCATTTACCTGAGATAAAAAAAATAAAAAATAATATGGCATGATATTTTGATGTTGGCTTCAAGCTTAGTGTATAGAAGATATTTGAATAATAGAAATATATAAAAACAAAGGAAAGTGACTGTGTTTTTGTTTTGTTATTTTACTTGAAATGAAATGTTAAGGTATAATTTCAACAAAGTATTACAAACATGTGATGAGCAGTGATTTTCAATCAAAGCAGTATGTCTAATATGAACATATTCAATAAGTAGAATGGAAATGTTCACACCACGGCCATGCAGAGCTCCTGTAATGAGTGGTTGTCCTTGGTGACAGGTGCAGTGTCCAGGCATGACTCAGCGGATGCCTTACCTTCACCAGATCCGGGCTCATCACTGACAGATGAGATATATCTATATGATAGTCATAGACCAAAGCCCTGTATTATGCTGGAACAACCACTCGCCAGTCGATATCAACATTCTAGATAGAGCTTTTTAGTATGTTTATTGTTATTATGATGTTAAAACAGTCACTTATGTTGACCCATATATGGAAGACAAAATGCCAACATATCTTGCAATCAGACAATCTTTAAGTGTTTCAAACATTTATATATATGACCCAAGATATATAGATATTTACATATTTGCTGAAGAAATATTGATGCTGATTTTTTTTTTTTTTTCTAAATCATCTGTGGTGTACATAACATTTGCTTGTCAATTTTCTGTACTTATATTTCTTGGCAGCACTTTGTGTTTTCTTGGCCAAGTCTATTTACTGCATTGTTAGAAATAAAAGTGGGATGTTTTTCTACCAGAGATTGGTAATTCTATATCCAGGTTTTGGAATAGAATATTGTTCTCTTTTTGTTTTGTATGTCAATACCCTAATGTAAATATTGCAAAGACACTGCTAGCTAATGCCATAATTTGGTCCAAATAAAATTACCAATTATTGATAATGCTGTGTCGTGAGTAAACATTATTGGATTTTTTTTCTCTCCCTCAATTCTGATATTGCAAATACAAAATTCACAATGGATTAACAGAAAGGAAGTTTGATGAAATATACAGCGAATCACATCTTTAAACAAATTGGCAGACACATTTTACATTTGGCACATTAAAATGTTTGATATAACCATATTTTCATGCATTTATCAAGGTTTAAAAAAAATCAGGTACAAAAGTAGGTCAGTTATATTCCATTCTTGGGGCAGTCATGGCCAAGTTTCTGTGTCCTTAATCATTGTTGCGGTTTCACCCAGGAAGATGTGGTAGATAAGAAAAGTAGTGTTTTTTATTTTTTTACAAGCAACTTTATCGCCATTGATTACAGAAGTGGCCTGTTTGGCTGAATATATTGTATCAAATGTCAACCAGCTAAAAAGCATTGAGACGACCCCAGGGGAAAAATAATGGGACAGGTTTATGGTATAATGTGTCCATTGTCGTGTAGAACAAGCCGGTTTATAAATAAAATGGCCAACTTTAAAGATTGCCTGAGCAAAAAAATACCACCGATACAGGCAAAGTAAAGAGAATAGAAGTAAGTTGAAATGTAGCATGATAAAAGCCATGAGATTTTTTCTTCACCAAATCAACAGATATATATGTTTGATAAAAAAGTGGGATTTAATAAGGACTTGTTAATATGCTAGTGTAATTCTTATACTGAGGAATGCAAAAGAGAACAGTTGTTGTCAGGTTGCATATCTTAGTATATATCTATTTCAACAATAATGTGGTAAAAGAGTTGTTTTTTTTCTCACAAAATGTGATATTAGATTACTCTTTAATTGCATATTATATAGGTCTCAAGACTATTAGTATTCTGAAACACCATTAGCAGTTGCTAACACCATAAATATTCCAAAACACCATTAACATTCTGAAACACCAGCAACATTCAGAAACACCAAGAATATTCAGAAAAACAATTAACATTTGGAAATACCATTAATATTAAATATGCCATATCAGTTGCTTGTTGATGCCATGTCTTGCTGGTACTGCTGGATGCGTTGATGACCACAAAAAAAAGCCCAACAGAAATAGATAAGATTGCACTCATATAAAGAAATATATATGGTATATACTTCCAGTCTTATGTCAGTGTAATGCAAAACAAACATTGGGCTCTATTTGTGCAATGCATGATATCTGTTTACTAATGATTTTATCTCTACATACAAATATCAAGGATAAAGAAATATGTGTAAGTCAACCACCCAACAATAGAAAATAAAGGCCTCTAGATAATCACCGCAATATTAGATACGAATATTAAACAAGGGATTCTGTTATTATTTCCATTTTTTTTTTTGCGACCCAGTGATTTATAGAAGAATGTTAAAGCGACAGAGATGACATATTTGAGGCTGGCTAAATTGCATGGCGGCTTACAAGTAGTGGAGTCGGTGGTAGATTGGACCAAATATGCACAAATAAATATCTGTGATTACCATAATCACGTTAGCGTGGGTCTGAATTAGGCGCAGTAATACAGGCCAGTAGAGAGCGGTCGCTGGGAGAATTGGCTTGTTTAAAGCATTGCGCGAGGTTCAGAGTGTGGTGAGCAGTGGGGAATACTAAGTACAGCTTTAAGTGCTGCGGCAGAGTTTGCTGAATGTTTTAAAGTGGCTCAAGGGTTATATTGAGAGTTCAGATCAGGTAGAATGTATTGTTTGTGCAACACGGGTATTCCTGCCCAAAGCTCCAACTCAAACAAGTCATTGTGTGTTAAAGCCGCCTGGTGGAGGCCCCTTAAATTACCAACCTCCACGGCCGTGATTAATGGCGCTGAGCTTCAAATAACGTTGGAAATCACCAGGATTCACTTTGATGCCAACTGACGCTTATTGTGGTGGTTGGAGCCGCATTCTGATTGGTCGATGGAGCCTTGGAGCCTGTGCTGTTACTGCACTGCAGAATCAAAACCTGAGGTTTGTTCCGTGCCAAAAGAAGAACAATTTGTGCGGGATGACACCCCGAGGGATCGCGTATTCATGGAGTTGTCATCCACTCTCCATGTGTCAGCTTTTCAGACAAGCTCGTTTGACAAAACTCCTGAGATTTTTGGCAGAGTCTCACTTTCTTTTTTGTTCCCCAAAGGGCTTATCTGCAGAGAAAAACTTGATGTTTGCCCGGCTTTGCCTTCTGGTCTCCAATGAATAAATAAGGAAGCACACGTCTTATTTCTGCAAGAAAGATGGCCATCCCAAGAATCTCTGTGTTACTGGAAATCGGAGACATTTTCACCTCATTCACCAAGCATCTGTGCTTGGTCCATATTAATGTAAAGTGAGATTTTTTTTTTTTTTTTTTTTTTTTTTTTGAGAGCAGCTCAATAAGATGCACATAAATATATCATTTCTCTGTATCATGTATGATAGGTGGGGTCAAGATTTCTGTGTTGTTTTTACAAAGCGTCTGCAGATAGCTACATGAGATATGTCTGCAGACCCGATACCAGAGTATCTAAATTTTCCTCCAGATGAAATTTTAATAGAGACTTTGCTTTGTGAGGCAAACAAAGGAAAGCTGTTCTGTTAAATGGCAAAGGAGGCCACCTTGGCAATAGAGGCTGATAAATACACACAATTAATCACATGGACATGTTAATTAATAATTAACAAAGGCTGTAATGTGAACTAGTTATTGCCATTAGCGGGGAGGCAAACTGGGATTACAACAGATGAGGTAGACGTGGCATCTGCACAGGAGGTCAGCATTTCAGGGGGATCTGTCAGTAGGCAAGCAAATATAGCTGATCTGAGAGTAAAGGTCACACTCCGATGACAAAGGTCAAACATTATTGACATCTTCAATTGACTTCTAGCTGCTGTGTGGAAAATTAGACTCGCAGCCCTTGAGTGTAATAAAAAACTAGTTTTTTTTTCTCCAGAATTTATTGAAGGAAACATTCCCCTTGTAATGAAAATTTAATTAAACTTCCATTTCTTAATCTTGTTACAATCTACAGCTGTTTCAAAAGAGGGTCATTGAGTGATATTGTAAATTACCCAAAAATAATTTAGTTTTATTGAGAGAGAGAGAAAACAAATCAGTTTCCTGTGAAAGCAAATTAGACAAATAACAGGCAAGACTTGGTCTCGGAAGTGAGTCACGTTGCGGCAAGCAATTTGCCCATTTAGCCGTCGTTGATATGTGTGTTTGGCTAAAACACCACAGCATATTAGATGAAAAAAAAATACCTTCTCAATCGAGCGAGAAAAGTCAGGAAAACAAGGATAGCTGGAAACATGTTAGCGGTCAGAATTGATTTACAAAGCGACCTTTAGGCAGACTGCTCAAATTGGGCTTTGCAGTTGGCAAATGGGTCCAATCGGAAGTCAAATACGCTGCACATGCCATTTTAACTGGTCGCTGCAAGTCAGATATTTACTGGCTAATTTGGCCATCGAAAAGCTATTCTGTTTAACCTTTTGCCTGAGTACAGAATGAATGTTGGGGTGATAATGAAACAAAATGTCATCACCATTTTTTTGGTCCATTGTCTTTTATTTCTTCTGTGAAGGATGCAAGATTTTAAACCTTGTTGTTTGTTTTTAACATTGTTGTTTGTCCAAAGATCAATTTGACAATTTCACAAAAGCGAATTTCAGTTTGAGTCATTAATGGCTATCAAAGTTTATTTTTGGATATGATTTATCACAAATATATTGTGAGGCTATCAATATTCTATAATATATAAAGCTGTTTTGCTATGTTTATTGTTCAAAGTTTTCTTCTAAAGTCACATATATAAAAAATGTAGGCACAGAATATAAAATTGGTGATGCAATCCTCGGGAACAAATAAAGTGAAAATATATGGAGAGACATCGCAATGAAATGATCAATCGCAATGAAGAGGGAAAAGTCTGGCGAGTGGCATTTAGACGGGTCGCCTTGTCCGTGTCCGGCATAGACTGGTGCCACGGCTTGTCATGTATCCCTGCGGCGCTCAGATCTTGTTTTCTGTGAAAGAAGTAATTATTTAGATGGGAGCTGGCTGTGAGGATGAATCTGGCGCTGTGAGCCGAGGATTTTATGTGAAAAGAATCTCACTCAAGACATTGGAGGAGGTTATAGTGCCACTCAGGAGTTTACAATGCTTTTGAGATAATGAAACAGATGTGAAGAGGTTTAGATTAAAAAGACAAGTAAAAGACAGCTTTTGTATGTGGCACTTGAGGCCCAGAGGTTAATTTATTCACCAAGATAAAGGCCTAAGTTGGGTGAAAAGACTTCGCAAAGAAAGTCACAAGTTAATCAATCCCAGGTGAAAGTGTTAATGAAAAGAGCATTTAGTCCAAATTTGATATAATATTTTTTTATAACAAATGAAAATCTACCACAAGCATGTCGAGAAAATCTTTACATGTACATTTATTATATTTGTTGGTATATTCAAGTTGTTTTATATTATAACTTCATTTTAAACTATGCTCCTTTTTTTCAGATAAATTGGATGGGCATACACACCAAGCAGCGAAGAAAGGGCTGAGAAAGGTGACGATAGGAGATTAGTATTATCTCACGTGTCAAGGCACAAAAATAAAAGTGATTCAAAAAACTATAAGAACTACATACATTCAATGTGGATTTAAAAATATCATGTTTCTATGAAGGTCAGAATGCTTATGTGAGTATATTACTTACATCTATTTATTGTTAAAGGATAACAATACCACCAACCACACATTTTATCAGAGGTGCAATTGTTCTTAAAGCAGATTATACATATTGTTCCAATTGTTAAGATATCAATAAAAGATAAGAAGGGTAGTGTCATGGAAGTGTACTTTTAAATCTAGAAGGCATATGTCAACAAATATTATATTAAAGGACAACTTCGCTAACATGGTATGTTAGCAGTCTTGTCCTACAATGATATATTGATTTTTACATGTTTTAGTAGTAAAAAGGAAACTGCTTTGAGAATGTTATTCCTTATAATGCTCACAAAGGTTTGTAAGAGAAATCATGTCATGTTGTTTAACCTGTCACAAGATAAGGTCAAACCATACTACTTGAACTGTGATTAAAGATTTTAGGTAATGAAAATGAAAGGCTATTTTTCTGCAACTCTATTCTCTGTAATAAAATGGGTACAGAAAGAAAAACATCTTTGTGGTTTATAAGTGTAATATTAGCCAAAGTATTAGAGCTGGTCCAACCATTGACTGACAAATATGTTTCTTTCAATCAGACTGAACTCAGTTGCTTAATATTCATGAGCCAGAGGTCAAGAAGTATGATTGGTCAGAAAGAATATGATATGTAAATGAGAAAGACTGGAGAGCACCTGAAGTGTTGTAATTGAAATTTTGCTTTGATCCCATCTAATTAATTTCTACCTGATTCACACACTTAATTATAGAGCTCTGTCTATGTTGGTGATGAAGGGTGGGGTGGCCATAATATTCATACTGGGAGTAAATATCGCTGCTAAGCAGAGCAAACTAATGTAGATCCAACTCAAACCAATCTTTCTAAAATTGGGAATTTTGTTGAAAAAGAGCAAACGTTGTGGCCCTCTGTCTTCAAAAACAAACACTCATTGGGAAATTGTTCGCATTTCCATAACCTCATTACTTAATATGAATGGATTGCTTTGGCTAAAGTTTTGCTAGTATGCAATTTTTTATCATCTCTTAAAAGATGAAAGATTTAAAATAGACCAAGCTTAGAAGGGTAAACATTTGTTTATTTTGGACAGAAAAAAATGGCCTCTTATGATCTCTTAAAAGATAAAAGATTTAAAATAGACTTAAGCTTAGAAGGGTAAACATTTGTTTATTTTGGAGGGAGAAAAAATGGCCTGTGAATATTTTGGTCGGTGAGACATCTTTTATTTAATTTTGACAATGTGTTTTTTTGTTTAATCAAGGGCACACATTAAAAATACAAGGCCGGAAAATCAGTGCCTGTTGTAAAAAAAAAAAAAGAAACCTCCTTGACCAGACAAATCAGTCCTCAGCTGGCCACTGTCCATGTGATCCTGGCAGGTAATCAGAGGATTACTAGGGGATTATCCGTGGATTATCCCAACCAATATTGGCAGCCTTTACCTGTGAGCTTTACAAGCACCACACCAGGTGTGCTTTATGATCACCGCCCAGCTCTGTGCATCAATCCAAAATAAACCCCTTAACGCCCATGCAGCACAACTAACTAGTTTTATTTTGTCATTATTATAATGGCCAGTATAAGAAGAGCCAAATTCTTTGATGCCATATAATTCCAATATGCAGATTTTTTTTGGTTGGTTTTAAACCTTTGATGAGTTATCTAATGAGGCAATATTTCAATAGAGTATGCCCCAATAAGTTATTTTTTTAAATCTTTTGATATTGACTGCATCATAAAATGTTCAAATATATATTTTTTACCTTTTACAGATAAGGTAATGGAGTTTCAAAGATTTTCTTATTTGATACTCAACTCACATTGCAAGTTATGATGATGATGAAAATGTTGAAAATAGATGTTGAATATTGAAATAATAACAAAAGATCTTTTTTTCAAGAAACAAAGCACAGAAACACTCAATACAAACAGAAATGAAATGTTTCGTACAATATAAAGTGTGAAATATTTGAAAGAAATAAATGGCTTTGTTGATCTCTTGAAACAAAGGATTGTGGGATGTAATTTGCATAATTTGCGATGAGAAATCCAATGTTAATCTCGGTGGGTGAAGGCAAAATTGATTGAAAGCTAGTAACCATGTATTGATTTAGATTAACTTTCTGTGTGGTGGTTTATTGGCGATATTGCTTCGTTTGCATCCTGATGCTTTGCACTATCTCGCCAATTAAGATGCGAGGTTTGTGAAATTTACAATCATAAATGATACTACTGGGCGAAAAATTATACCTCAAATATCAACAAGATTTGATAAAAACTGTTGAATAAGAATCTTTCATTGAAATTTGTCTGGGACTGATTTGCATAATTTTTCACACTTTTATTGTCTTAAATCAAGTTAAAAGCTAAAGAGATGTCAGTAGTATGAGTTTTAGGATCGGATCAAATAGATGAGTGTGGAGCAGGCAAGCACTGGTGTAACAACACCGAAGGATTTATCCCAGATGAAACATGATCTTGATTAATAGAAAAAATAACTTTTGTGTCAATTCCCACATGAATCAAGCTTGGAAAGATCATCCGTCTTATGATATTATTCCTGAAAATCAGATTTGCCTCAATGTGTGTGACCCTGGGGGACTCAGGACGGCATGAGCTGGGCTGAGATGCAGAGTCGAGATGCATGCCGGAATTGAGTGACATTTTACTCACTCAGTCCTTAACCACGGGTCACGAATCTTTGACATTTCCATTCATAATTCAAAACGGGTCTATTTTATTTGGATTATTACTGCAAATTGACATAATTTTATGTCAATTGAAATAGAATAGCACTTCTCGTGAAGAATTACTCCAGGTTTTATTTAAGATGAAGATGAATAAGTGGTTTTAGAAATATGATAAGAGAATATTTAAAGGTAAATAGAGTGTAATCATGAAGTGCAATACATCGCCATTTTACAGAATTCAGTCATGAGAGGTGCATCCATCCAAATCATGATATCAATATCAAAATATCTTTAAAAACACCTCAATCTCTGCTTTGCCACATTATGGAGGTCTTATTTATTCTTAAACGGATATGATGTGATTAAGAAACACTGATTTTTAAAAAAAAATTTATACATTTATAAAAGCAGAGGTTTCAGACATATTTTGTAAGTTGTTTTTGTTGAAATAAGGTTTAGAGATGTAAAGTAGATCTTTGTATACACACACCTGGAATGTCACATGGGCAGGCACAGAAATAGCTCATCTCGGCTTGCAAATTGGGAACTTTATAGCATTATCAGATTGTGTTTCTAACACCTGTCAGCTTCTAATCATTTCATGTACCACATGGTGCCTAATAGGACAGAACTCATTTTACGCCATGGTTCTGTTTGCAGACAAGGGTCAGTGAGACATTCTGGTATTTCTCATTTAATAGGAATTTTAATCTCTTGGTAGGCTTGTGAAATCTCCCACTTCCAGTCCTCCAAATATGTTAACAATTTAGACAGACTGCTGAAAATGAGAATTTTAAGTCAAATATCTGTGTCTAATAATGTGTTTTACCCATACAAATTTTTAACGTACTATTTGGAATATATTTTGAATAATTATTCAGCATGGGTTGATAAGAAAAAATAACAGGATGTTTAAGTGGAGAATATGATTGATTGTTATCTTAAAAGGCACATCACATAATTTTGCAGAAATTCCAATCAAAATGTCCTGTATAGAATGAACAACAAATGGCTTATAATTTTGTAGAATATTAAATCTTCTGAGCAAAGATTTAAATTTCAGCTGACAGATCTATAATGCGCTCTGAAAATGAAGTCACGTTGATGCTTGCCTATTTTATGTGAACAAGCCGGAATATTCATAAGCCAACATCCCATAATTCCTGGCGGAAAAAAAATGGTACCGAAATGTGGATTGGATTTATCTGTGATCTGCGTGTGAAGTTGACGAGCTTTGTCATCTCATTCATTTCCAGTCCAAACTCATTTACATGCATCTTCCAAAACGAATACGAATTTGACTGTCATGTTATTTACCATCTCTCAATATTTGGATTTTGAATTTGCAATTGCAATGCTATCGCATATATATTTTGATTCAATTTGTTTGTATTAAGGACCTTTCAGCACTGTTTAGGCTATATCAGGTCAGGTAGAAGCCTGTCACTGGGACTCAATGCCCTACTCATTTTGAAGAGTGATTGGGGATCTTTCACTTGCATTATCACATCTATAGACATGATAATACAAACCTTGGCCTTTGAAAACCAATTGTGGTGCACTGGCTGGAATTAGAAACAACTAAGGCGCAGATATCCACCTTCTCGATCATGCAGCATGACAGGGATTCGAACCCCAGATCTTTAGCATGGGAGAAAGACATCTTACTAATTGAGCCACGTCCCGCCCCCACCATAGCGTGTAATTAGTATTGTCTGTAACATTTTAATAATTTAATTTGATTCATGGCTACATTAATTTTCTTTTCGCAAAACAAAAGAATAAAACATTGCAAAATGTTTTAAGAAATCAACAAGGGATTGATGAAAATTATAACTGATTTTGAAAACATATCATTCAAAGTATTGAATTTCTAATTCTGAGAACCCGAGTGAACATTCCATTAAAAAGATGCATTTCATTGTCAGGTTGTGTAAGCTTTCATGAGAATATTACATCTTTCTGTTACGGAACACTGTAATTGTTTAAAGTTTTAATACAATCCTCATCTCTAAGTCTTCAAATGATTTGCATCACATCTCAAATTGAACAGAAATTATTTTTCATTTTGCAATTAATGTGAAGTTGGTTTTCCAGTATAATTAATTGGCAAAAAAGATGGCGGTGTCTCAGCTAATATAAAATATTCATTTAGTTTGGGTTTCTTCATTATCTTGAAATATGTTACAAAACCCAGAACTGTTTAATTGCATTTTCTACAGTTACAATTAATATCATGTTGAGAATTTAAGACAGTGTTAAGAGACGAAGATAGGCAGGAGGCAGGAGATTGAAAGATAAATTACAAAGGATTATTTTCATCCATCAAAAGAGTGTTGGATTATGAATGGATTTTTCAAAACGAAGACTCAAATTGGAATCCTGCTGTTGATACAAAAAGCCAAGGACGATTTTGGTGTCATTTAGATAGGTAGTCATGGTGTCATTTAGATAGGTAGTTATGGTGTCATTTAGATAGGTAGTTATGGTGTCATTTAGATAGGTAGTTATGGTGTCATTTAGATAGGTAGTTATGGTGTCATTTAGATAGGTAGTTATGGTGTCATTTAGATAGGTAGTTATGGTGTCATTTAGATAGGTAGTTATGGTGTCATTTAGATAGGTAGTTATGGTGTCATTTAGATAGGTAGTTATGGTGTCATTTAAATAGGTAGTTATGGTGTCATTTAGATAGGTAGTCATGGTGTCATTTAGATAGGTAGTTATGGTGTCATTTAGATAGGTAGTTATGGTGTCATTTAGATAGGTAGTCATTGGTGTCATCAACCTAAAATATTTTGTTGATTTGAATTTACTTTTACATGATAGATTTAGGATCTAGATATCAAATAAACATTTTCTGTTATGTGTTACTCATTGAAGATTTTAAATAAGAACTTTTAATTCTCAGGCTATGAATGAAAAATGTTGATGTTAAATTTATAGCTTGGGACTTGTAAACATTTTTTTTATATATATACATGGTGCAAATACAGCAAGTCAATATAAAATGAGTGTTTTTATAACCTAACAAGAACAAATGGGAGCAGGTCTTGAATATGTCAGTGATCCTTATTTTATTCATACAACTCAGTTTTTTTATTTCAGGAATGGTAAAGTAATATATTTATGAAGCAACCTGATATAATTCATCAAAATTTAATATCATAGATGGCTAAAACATATTCTGATTGCCACAAAAACTCAATTCTTTGTAGCCCTGTACAAATAGGTCATGCCAGTAAACTAGATCGCGTTGTGACCTACATTGAACTGGTTATTGACACAATCAATAAATAGCTGTGCCTTTTGGCATGGCAGACAAGATGTTTACCTTACCGGACCTGCACTTCCAGAAGGAGGAAAGAAGTCTACTTGAGTAATTTGTCTCATCGTTTTAGAAAATTAGATTTGTGAAATAAAATTGGGTCAAATCTTGTTATCTCTACCTGGTTCTAATACTAATCCGGAAAAATGTGCAAATAGTGCGCTGCAAGTTTCAGTGAATTTCTTCATCAGGCCAAGTCAGGGTATGAATGTTATTTTTGATGTGGACTACACTGCTCACCAAAACAAGACATTTCCTTTGCATCCTTATTCATGACATATTCACTAATTTCACAAAAGAAAATCCAAATTGTTGTTTTTTTCCACTCAGTACAGATTGTCCCAGATTCTGTGAACCTGGAAATATTAGAAACAATGAAATGAGATAAAATGTTTATTTCCTGGTGGTTTTATGTCACGTCTCATCCAGCCTGTTTGCAAGTTCTGTTTCGTAACTCATTTCTCTTATTTTTTTCCCCTTAAGACATTGAGAATTTGATGACAGTGGAAAGACCACCTTTCAGGCTTCTCGTTTACAACGTACAAATCATTAACAAAGTCTCCTTTGAAATTTCCATCGCATGACGCTCATTACTTTCCATGCCAGGAAAGCTGATTTGATTTGTCAACAGAAACGATAGAAAAACATAAGAGAGCGGTGTTGATGCGGGAGAAATGTTGTCAATTTACGGCGGAAGCACTGAGAAAGATAAGGCTCCTTTCCCATGGAAAATGTACAAATATGTTCTCTTTTTTCAAGGAAAATGAGCAGTTGATTTTACTTCATGCAGCTGCAAGAAACAAGTGATTTGTCAAATATCTTGTACCTAGACAATTTGGAACATCACACCATATTCAAGTTTTTTTTTTTTTTTTTTTTTTTGGGGGGGGGGGGGTTGCTGAATACAAGAAAAAATAGTTATGTACAATCTTGCTGCAATAGAATAAAAAACTAATTTGCAAATGTTTCATTCTGGTAATTTGGGAACTGCTTGTTTCAGAGTCTAGGTTTAATCACTACAGCATATCAGGAAGCTATCAGTTGTCTTGTATTTATCATAGTGTATGATTTCAACATCCATACTTGATAAACCTGTCTTGAGTTGAAAACTGACATATCCAAAATGGTTCCTTTTAATATCAATCCCTGTGAAATTGAGTTGTCTCCAACATAAATATACACATTATCAACATTTGCCAATATTACATTGAATAAATTTAATTAGAAACACTTAATTTGAAATAATTATATTAAAGCCATAAATTTTCAACATATATTTTCATTGGTCTAATTATTATTTGTGTTTCTGTTGAGGACATCGAGAGATGGTAACCTAAAAACAGATTCAATACAACAATAAACACAGTTATATTAATGATATTATGATTTTATATAATCTCCAGAATGGAGAAGAATTTCACAGGATATTTTCAAGTCAGTCTTGGGGAGAGACTGTCACCCACACTGTAGAAGTTGCTGAGAGTTGATGCCATAACAAGACACAAGTAGAAGGACAAACCAAAGATGGCTTGTTAGTGCAGAACAGTCTATGGTATCTAATGGTTGCAGATCAATTTGCACCTGTATTGTTAGACCCCCCCAGGGAACCATGAAGGGATGAAAGGATAGACACACATCAGGTATGGTCGTATATTCTTATTGTGGAAATATGATCATATTTTGCATCTGTAAGTAGTATGATCTACATAGACAGAACAAGAGGAAAAGTGGACGTACATGTTTCTAAATCAATTTTCAACACGGTGTCTTAATCAGTTAGTTATATATCTTTAGGCAGAAAGCATGATCAGGATAATTATATGATTATTATGTCATTAACTACCATTGATCCCAGTGTGAATTAACAAACACATCTAATTATGTATGGACATTTCTCAGTATTAATCATCAAGTTGTTTGCCCATTTTGCCAACTCATTTGATTGCATTAGTCTTCCAGGTTCGTCATTAGCGTTCCAGGTTCGTGGTGAAGCCAATTTTTTACCACTTGATATTTGAGAGATTTCTTATATATTGTTTATATCTTTTCCACATAAACTTGAAAAAAAAAGGATTTATTATTACAAAGGAATATTTCACATCCAGTTCATGTTACATTCAACCATATCTAAGTCCTAACAATGAGCACATTTTTTCTGAAATAGTTCCATATTTCTAAATTAGATTTTTTGGAAGATTTAAGAATCTAATTGCAAATATGTAATTCGATTTGATAATTTCTTATCACATGGATTTGCCCTGACCACATTCTCTTCTCAGATGGTGTGATGATAAAATGCAGATGTGACATTTGTGTTGTATAGATATATTTCCTGATGTATTAGTTGGTTCGGTGCTCATTTCAACCAACACATGTCCTCAATGGACACATAAAAGGCCCCAAGCGATACACGATGCAATTTATTGAGTTCCATAGTGACTGATATTGATAATTAAGCTGGCACAAACCAGCCCAACAGCAGCTCCAAATGGCAAGGATCGATCACAATTCGCACCTTTCATGTCAAGAGCAGATACAACGCTATTTTCAAGTCTTTTTTTTTCATTAAAAAAATCATTGGCTACCAAGTACATCTTCTATGCATGTTTGATGTAATCGCTCAGTTGAGGAAAAAAATCAGATTGTCCTTAAATCTGCGATATTTTTTCGGTCACTCCTTGATGTGAGACAGGAGGACCCACAATGTGCAAGCAATATTTGGTGTCCGATCCTGTGGACCTGATTTAGCCAACCCTGGACCCGCCATCACCATATGTAACAGACATCCTTGTTTAAGACACCCCTGGAGCTACCACCACTATATGCAATGCATGGACCTATGACCACCACAGTAGTATGTAAGAGACACCCTTGGTTCAGGCACCCCTGAACCCGCCACCACAGCACATAACCCTGCCACCAAAGTATATATCATAGACACCACTGTAGCATGTAACAGACATCCCTAATTCAGTCTCCCCTGGACCCACCACCACAGTATGTAACTGACATCCCTAGTTCAGCCACCCCTGGACCCGCCACCACAGTATGTAACTGACATCCCTAGTTCAGCCACCCCTGGACCTGCCACCACAGTATGTAACTGACATCCCTAGTTCAGCCACCCCTGGACCTGCCATCACAGTATGTAACAGACATCCCTAATTCAGTCTCCCCTGGATCCGCCACCACAGTATGTTACAGACATCCCTAGTTCAGCCACCCCTGGACCCGCCACCACAGTATGTAACAGACATCCCTAATTCAGTCTCCCCTGGATCCGCCACCACAGTATGTAACAGACATCCCTAGTTCAGCCACCCCTGGACCTGCCACCACAGTATGTTACAGACATCCCTAGTTCAGCCACCCCTGGACCCGCCACCACAGTATGTAACAGACATCTCTGACTCAGTCACAGAACAAAGCATCCCCTCCATCATGTTGCATTCTGGTTTATGTCTTAGTCTATGTGAGTTTATTATGCAGTTTGTGAAAGCGGCCTGGAACTTCTAAAAGGCGTTTTTATGTCATGGGCATATTTTTTCATAGGCTCACAGCAATTATAGTGTTTATGAGAAAACTCTGTAAATGTCGATAGTAAAATATAGGCTTGTTATGTGATAATAACAAGTGAAGAAATAAGATACTGGCATAGAAAAAAATGTCAACACAATGGAGAATGGTGTATTCATAAGATCTCAATACATAACAAGTTGCAGGCACAAAAATTATTATATTTTCTTTATTAAAGTAATTCTATTGGCAGATTTCAGATAAAGTACTTAATATTTTCATGTTCATGCCAACAACAGCATTGTGTTGATATTTTAGATCATCACCTTTGTAAAATAATAAAACAGCTTTATGTACATCTATCAACAGTAATTCAGAGAAAAACAGTAAATGTTATTCTTAGAAAAAATAGAATATTCTAGAATTCATATGGCATAGTCAGAAAACACATTTCTCACAGGAAATGTATATAGTTATTAGCAGCTTCATGATTAACGCATTGTAATTGGAAATGCGCAGGTCAAACTGTGTTTTCAATTATCAGTTCCATTTTTAGTAAAGTTTCCATATCTTGATTAATTTTCAAAGCATTAAAAAAACACTTTTCAGAAAAAAATATTTCCGTATAGATGGTTTTATATCAAGTGATTAACACCCTAGAGAGTGTCAGAAATTGGGCACAGACCAATCTAAGTCCTGCACAGTCTCGTGCGTTATTTAAGTCCCCGGGCTTTATGGCGGTTGTTGGCAGACTGCATATGCAACGGCACAATGCTGTGACATGGGACACCTAAATGTGGCTTTCTCTGCTGTCAAGCGAAGGACAGAAAGCATATTCAAACCCATCTCCGTCATTGATTCTTTGTATTCAGTAAGTGTCACATAATCCTATTTGCTGCCAACAATAGGGACCTGATGCTTATAACTTCCAGGTATTAAACTGCCAACCATAAAGTCTTTTATCATGCCAAGCCCTGATGACAAAATGGCTTCGTCTTTTTTTTTCAGCAGGAATGTGATGCATGTTTATCGCACCATATGAATATTGCAGAATTTATCATAAAAACAACAAGAGCATATTTGATATTACATTTTGTTTTATTGAGGAATTTAATCTTCCTGTCTTATAAATATTTCAAATTTAGAATATATTCATCCAATATCTTATCTTAATGAAACAAAAGTCTTGAGATTGAAAGTGGAGGAAACATATTTTTAAAAACCAAATAGATAGATCCTTTATAATGGTAAATCAAATAGATCCCTGATGATGGTAAATCATACAGACCCCTTTTATGGTAAGTCATATAGATCCCTTTTGGTGGTAAATCACATGGATCCCTTATAATGGTAAACCGTATAGATACCTTATAATGGTAAACCGTATAGATACCTTATAATGGTAAACCATATAGATCCCTTATAATGGTAAACCATATAGATCCCTTATAATGGTAAACCATATAGATCCTATATAATGGTAAACCATATAGATCCCTTATAATGGTAAACCATATAGATCCCTTATAATGGTAAACTATATAGATCCCCTATAATGGTAAACTATATAGATCCTATATAATGGTAAACCATATAGATCCCCTATAATGGTAAACTATATAGATCCTATATAATGGTAAACCATATAGATCCCTTATAATGGTAAACCATATAGATCCCTTATAATGGTAAACCATATAGATCCCTTATAATGGTAAACCATATAGATCCCTTATAATGGTAAACCGTATAGATCCCTTATAATGGTAAACCGTATAGATCCCTTATAATGGTAAACCATGTAGATCACTCATGATGGTAAACCATATAGATCCCTTATAATGGTAAACCATATAGATCCCCTATAATGGTAAACCATATAGATCCCTTATAATGGTAAACTATATAGATCCCCTATAATGGTAAACTATATAGATCCCCTATAATGGTAAACTATATAGATCCTATATAATGGTAAACCATATAGATCCCCTATAATGGTAAACTATATAGATCCTATATAATGGTAAACCATATAGATCCTATATAATGGTAAACCATATAGATCCTATATAATGGTAAACCATATAGATCCTATATAATGGTAAACTATATAGATCCTATATAATGGTAAACCATATAGATCCCCTATAATGGTAAACTATATAGATCCTATATAATGGTAAACTATATAGATCCTATATAATGGTAAACCATATAGATCCTATATAATGGTAAACCATATAGATCCTATATAATGGTAAACCATAGAGATCCCTTATGATGGTAAACCGTATAGATCCCTTATGGTGGTAAACCGTATAGATCCCTTATGATGGTAAACCATGTAGATCACTCATGATGGTAAATTTGCAATTATTTTGGATACAAAAGGCCACAATACCATTAAGGGGGCTAGGGGTACTTGATATTTTACCTTATTGCATGTCAGCCGGTAACCACGGTGATGGTCATGCAGCATTGATACGCTCGTCTTTCACTTTGACACATCATGCCATTAATTGAGTGTGCAGTGTTTAAATCTCTTCAGATAAGCAAGCAGCAACAATGGGACACACTCCTAGCGCAGCCTAGCTCAATATTACTTGTTTGTGAACTTGAAAAAAAAACACGTGCGGCTACATGAATGTTTCATTGAGGCAATGTATTGTTCTCGGCGCATTACTTTTTATGGCGTGTCTCATATTTAATTACTTCCATGCAATTTATGATGAGCATCATTCTTGAATGATATGTGAGAGAACCAAGCTTCACCGGATCCTTTGTGGGAACATGCATGGCAATATAAAAACAACAATAGTCTTTATGTGAACAGGGAAAATGTTAATTTATTTACTCAAGTGTTATTGCAGACAATTCATTTGAAAGATCGATTATTTTCATCATCAAAATAATCATTGTCACTTTTATTTTTATTTTGTAATTCTGTATATTACATTGATATATTTGCATGTGGAGTTTTCCAGACATCAAATAGCTTAAAGCTTCGGTGGTCCAATTACCATATAACTTACAATGTCTCTTCTCCAAATGACATAACTTGCAACATCAATAGTCTAAGTGATCACATAACTTTCAGTCAACATTAATGGTTGCATAAATTGCTAAATCTTTTGTCCAAACGTTCGCGCCAATGCTCCAAGTTATTATAACTTACGCCTCAACGGTCTAAGGTAATGTCATGACCTGGAATTTAAGGCAATTTCCCATTAAAGTAAATGCCTTGATTTTTATGGTGTGTAGTGGCATAAATTAAATACTTGTGATTCATGAAATATACTGGATCATAAAATGTTTTTGTTTTTAATTAGCTTTATGTACTAGCCTGTAATACACCCACAAAAAAGATATTCCCCAAATAGTAAGCATGTCAAATCTTCAAAAGCTTTTTATCCTTGTTTTCATGGCCCACAAGTTGTGTTAAGCTTGGGGGTAGTATTGCTAATGTGAAGCCCTTCTGTGTTTACAGATCAATTTCAGATGACCTGCATACAAGGGAGGACCATCTTTAATACACATCTAATGCATAATTCCATTGAACTGTTGATTAGCAAATAAATCTTATTAGTAACAGAAGCTCCTGAAAATGGTTATCAATATGAGGCCAGACTTATTTTCATTGAGGGAAAATCTAATGAACAATATTCACTCTTGTATCATGCAAATTGTCACTGTGATCTCCACCTGCCTGCCACAAGAATTACTCAACACTGAGCCAATTAATTCCATTTTCTAAAAATAAAAAATGGTTCGTTTGAAATGTGTATGGCAGAATTGCTCAGTCGTTAATATCTACTGTTGGTTGCTAGAGCATTAATAGCGAGCTAACATTAAGAGAATGTAACAGGAAAAGATATGCGGATGGTTTTTAAGCATCAAACAGAATCTGCTTATAGGTGTGATGGCAGTAAATCCTCAAGTATGGATTTATTGATAATCTGAGGGTGGGATTAGCCCGGGAGTCAGACAAGGAGCGAGAGGGAAGGCGGAACACAGGTTAATGTAGCATTAATCAAATATCTGGCCGCCACATGCCCAATCCATCCAGCCGCACGTAAATAATACATGAGCCGCAACCCCATGGCTATCCATAGACTGTAGACTAGAGCCGTAGAGAGTTACGTCCCTCACGGCTAACCATATGTAGCAGGGGCCCTAATCCTGCGTGTGTGACGATTGCGCATCCCCAAAGGAGTCTGGTCCTGATTGGATAACATCGCTCACGAGCGTATGTTCTTATTACCGCAATATAGACACAACTTAATTACACAAACATATTGAATATATATCCTTATATCTGCGTGCCTTCTCATTACCCTTAATAGACCCATCTAAATGTGTATAATATGCTCTCCACAGAACTTGATACCATCAATGTGCAAGAATCATTGGCTTTAAAGTTCCTTTTATCATCATAAAAGCAGCGTGAAATAAATTATTGTGAGCATAAATACATGCTACCACAAACCAACCTAGATATATGGGACATACTGCATAATATGTTCCCTACCAGTGCACATGTCACATGATTAGACAATATACTAGAAAATAAGGATGTATTTGTCCGTGTGAACGTATCAGTTATTAAGGATACACATTTCCTTCTGTGCATATTATTTGTATTATCTTTTTCATACACATGTTCTAATGTGTTTATTTCTGATATTGGGTATTAAGGATACATTTGTTCTTGTGCACATGTTATCTTTCTTGAATTATTTATTGGATAAGGTATATAGAATATATGTCCTTGTAAACATGTTTCTTCAAAAGGTATTAAGGATATATTCGACCTTGTGAGCGTATTTCTTTAATATATATATATATATATATATATATATATATATATATATATATATATATATATATATATATATATATATATATATATATATATATATATATATATATATTGTGTCTTTGTGAACAAGTTTTCTTGCTACCATCATAAATAAGTTAAGAACATTTTTTTTCTTTTCCTTAATAGAGTATCGCTTTGTAATGAATTATGTCAGTAATTCTAAGCCTTGGTTAAGGAGTATAACACATCCCTGGATTCATGTTCAATGTTTAAGATAATGCATTTATTCAGATAACAACCAGTGCTCATTGGCTCAAAACTACATTCTGGCATAGAACGATGACTAATATTTGCTTGCAGGGCTGTGTAGAATGACAGATTACGAAAGCAGAGATAATGATTTTGTATCCTTTGAGCAGAGTGCATTGTAGCCATGTGATCAGGGGCAGATGTTACAGTCTGCAATATCATTTATATATTGTGTTACCTGCGATCAGATAACATTAAATGATCTCTTTAATAACAAGAAGGGTCATATACATGTCATATTTTTTACCTACTTTAAAGAGAGAGTTGACAGTAAAATTACAGGATGAAATCATAGAAATGAGCCATTTACTCTCCTCTCAAAATATCAAAGGCTTTTGAGCCCTCTCGCCGTGGTGTGTGCGGAACCTGGGTTTGTGATATCATCTGGCAGTGTAATAAGCTTTATTGTATGGCCATTAGGGTAGACACTAGAAAAGGTATCACACTTGTGGCGGGTCGGATGTGGCCGCCCGCCGGGGATGGCATGTCAGCCGCATTGTTGAGTCTCTACCTTGCGTCACACCGCCAACTGAAGTCTCTCTGCCTGTTTGAGACTCTAATCACAGCCCACTGGCACAATGGAACAAGAACTGGCCTCACACACCGGGTCGATTTCATGTTCATTCACAAGAACTCCGATCAAAGGACTCTTTGCAGGCGGGCCGCGGCGCTTGTATTGCAGTTTCCCTTGATTTCTATGTCTTGTCACGTTCTCACATAAAAGTTGCCATCAATTTCAGATTTTCACAATATGACACTACCACTTCTCAGGAAATCACTAGGTGGATATGCACACAACTTTTTAGCTGTAATTTGCAAAAGATTTTCACCCAGCTTGTGTTTGCCCTCAATGAAATATGTAATTAGACATCAAAGACCTTTTTGAGGGCACCAGTTTTAAACACCAATCATTTCAATTAATTAAATTTGCTGCCCATAATGGATCACTTCTCCCGCAATTATCTGTCATGTTACCGCAGCCAGTGACGTAAATGTGTGTTTTTTGACGAGGTCGCAAAAGCTGTGTTGAAGGTCGCAAAAATAGAAAACAGGAACATCTGCTGCGCACTCGAGATCAGCGCTCGGGTTTGGGAACAATACCCCAATCTACACATTGGAAAATGGACAAGTTAATGAGCAAATCAATTGTTTTGTCAAGCATACAAAGATGCCAATTTAATCAGACCTTAATGCCGCTAAATGAATCAGCCCAAACAACGTATTGTCATCCACACATGCAGATTTTATGCTTTTTATTGGTGGGAATTAAATTTTTCTTCAGAGACTTTATTTATCACTGAATAACGATAACTGCTAAATGAGTCACGTTTTGCTCTTAATTCTTATATGCAACATAAAAGCCCATGTGATGTTTAAACTTGGCTGGCACGGCCTTTTGCCCTCGTGGACATTGTATCTTCTTCGGTGAGGTTTTGATGGCGTTTTCTTCGGCTGAATGCCAGAGACTGTAGAGCAATAGGTCTCACCCAGAAAAACTCTGGTAAAAGCTTACAGCCTTGAATAGACACAAGCTGCATGGAAAATCGATCTGTACAGTCGGAGTGCTTCTGAGCAACCTCGTCTGAAGTTGGGCTTTTGTCGCCAATCAATGCCCATCAAAGAAAGAAAAGCCTCATATCAGAAAACTAGAGTTATCTATGTTGCACAATTGAAGTGGCTCAAGACTGTGTTGTATGATGTGGCCATTTTTGCACATTGCCATTTCCTGTATATTTGTATGGCTTTGTTCCGTAACTTAATTGTCTGTCCTTAAGGGGTGAATTTATTTGATGCAAATTTACAGAGTGATTATACGAATTCCATTTTGTTATTTTATAAGAAGATTGTTTAGAGGTCATCATATCCTATGTGCTGACCTGAAGTCATAAAGTTTTATATGTGGTCTGTGCAGAGGTCATCATATTCTACATATATGGGCTTTGTAAAGGTCATAACATTCTGTATGAGGTCATAACATTCCACGTGTAGGCTGTGGTAAGGTCATCATATTCTACATATATGGGCTTTGTAAAGGTCATAACATTCTGTATGAGGGCATAACATTCCACGTGTAGGCTGTGGTGAGGTCATCACATTCCAAATGCAGGCTGTGTAGAGGTCATCCCAGTCAACAAGAGATCTTTATGGAGGTCATCATTAGACACCTCATTTGAGATTTGTAGCTAGAGGTCATCACATTCCACATGCAGGCTGTGTATAGAGGTCATCACATTCCACATGCAGGCTGTGTATAGAGGTCATCACATTCCACATGCAGGCTGTGTAGAGGTCATTCCAGTCAACAAGAGATCTTTATGGAGGTCATCATCAGACACCTGATTGGGTATTTGTAGCTAGAGGTCATCACATTCCACATGCAGGCTGTGTATGGAGGTCATCATCACGTGCAGACTGCTGCCAAGATGCCAAACAGGAAGGAGATTGCAACATTACATTATGTCACGAAGTGGGGACGTGTTCACGTCAGTAATTGCGTTATTTGAGGAAAGCAGCTGTGTGTTGCCGGCAACTGAGGAATGAGGTAACATCTCACGGCATGACTGCCTCAATGCTGGGAGACCGTGCTCTTGTCCTAAACTCCTCCTTCCATTGAGTGAGATATTTTGCAGCGGCTCAACATGCCATATTGGCCCTCGCAGTCTCCCACAAATCTACACTACACCATACAATAACATTAGCGTTTTTATGAAGCAAGGCACACTGGCATGATACAATAACAGGGTATTTTTTATGAAGACAACTGGGAATTAGATGGAAAATGCAATAATAGCATTTCAGGTTTTTTTTTAGTTTATTGATTGAGTCGCAGAGGCAGAGCCGGTTAAGATGAAGTAAATTAGCATTGTAGTGTGAAAGTGACATTGATGTAGCAGTTATGTGTATATGACTCCTGATGCTGTTCCTCTGAGCACCAAATTGTCCTGTAATCTGTCCAGACAATAGAATCAAGCCTCCCTCTATGTTAATCACGGCCGGGGCTTGGGTCTAGATTTGGTTAGCCAACAAAGTGAGCCGAAATGCCACAAAATCGCTGGGTGCAGATTCATGCTGCGTTGTGCTCCCCTCTCACAGATAATTAGTAGAAATTGCGGCTTCAGTTGCAACGGGTAGAAATTACGGCTTCAGTTGCAGCGGGTGAACGCGGCAGGGAAGGACCAGATTACCAAACAAAGGTGGCACGCTTTTATGGTGCACCTCCTTAACCATCCACCAGCTCACCCTAATTAGGGATTTCAGGCATGAATTTAATCACATTTATGAGCTGTTAATGAATTAAATTGTCTGACTGGGCGAGTAGTCAGAGATGGGCGTCCCCTTTTCTTGCATGATGGCAGGGTTGATGGTGTTGTCCAAAATCAGCCTTGTTGACATTTGTGGATCCATTTACCATGGTCCCAATCTGAGCAAATAAGCTTTGAAAGCACCGACGAAAATCTGCACAAGTCAAGTATGAAATGTATTCAGTGGCACCAGGAAATCCACACACGTCAAGTATGAGATGCAGTCACTAACAATAGGGGAGTTGCTTTGGTGGAACAATATCAGCCGCTTTCAGCCTGCCCCCACGTGCCCCAGCCAAGATTGTCTAAGCCACAATGTTGTGCCGCCAAGCATTGCCAATTTCGCGCGGTGCAGAAGGGGAGCGCAAGATAAAATTTGTGCCAAAGGAACGCCGCTTCTTCAACGTCTGACAACGTTTGACAAATGAACTGATTACCCATGGAGTACATTCCGGTGCAACGCTGAAACTTTTTCACTGAAATATATTTGTGATGAAGATTTGAAGATATTTTAATGATTTTTTTGTTTGAAATTTGATTCACGACGAAGATAAACAAAAATATATCAGACAGAAGGTCGTGACCAGATATGTGTGGTGGGGGAAGAGTGCAGCTGATGATAAATCAGCCAGGAGCTTTGGTGAGATAGGAGATGAACAGAATGGATGTTAGACGACCTGCCTGCCTGTTCTTCCCCAGAGGCTCTCATAGTGAAAGCCTGCTCACTGCACAAACCCGTCAAATGCCACAGCCAGCGTTGCTTTGCCAAAATCAATGCCACAGTCAAGTTTGTTATCCGATTGTTATTCTTCTGAATGTCTGTTCATTATTACTCTATATAAAATATCATGTTTGTTATTGATTTGGAACAATGGAAACATATGAGGGTTAGCTTGTAAAGAAGATTTATTATTAATTTGAGGCATAAAATGCGGCGGGAGAGTTGCAACATAAGAATGAAAGCTGTTGAGGTTAAATGTGCACTTTTGTATAAAAGTGATGATGGATGTGCACTGAAATACACCGTGAAACGTTGCCAGTTTAAAAAGATAAAATATTTAATACACTTAAGGCATTGTGTACTGATAGTGAAAACATGAGAATGGGATGTTACTAGTAGGTCACAGGAAATTATCTTGTAGATATACCCAAGCTGTTTATTTTAAACACCAGAGAAAGACATCATTTGCAATGTTTCTTTTTGTGACCAAAATCGGGTTTGTTTTTTCACAAATTGTACACAGATATCTTCAGGAAGAGCAGCCACGTGAAAGACAAATACAATGTTTTTCTATGTATGTGTCTTATATAAATTGTTGTTTTTATCATCTGTTCATGGAGGCCATTCCGCAAGTGTATGTAGATATATCGACATAATGGGTTGATCCTCAGACATCCAGCCTCCCCTCTTCAGCCTGGGAAATGATATTGATATTTAACATGCAACAAGGACGAGTGAGTTGGACGGGGAGATATTGCGGACATTGCCATGCAGACTAGGGCTTCAGAGGCAGAGCGAGGAGAGATGAGGTGAGAAGCCTACCATGATGGATGGGGGACCAGTGACCTCCTCTATATTCCTGTCTTCACTCAAAAACACCTTTTTTTTTACATTTTTGGATTGGAAATACAAATTCTTTTTTGGCATTGAAAACAGCTCCACCGAGAAGAGTTATTTAATGTTTTGTGTGTGTGTTTTTTATTGTGATGGAAATGTATGTAAATGGGAAAGTTGCCAAGTGATTAGAAGCGAGTGTTGTAGATTAGGCGACGCTGCACACTTTATAAGGGCATGTTCGCCTCCTCAGGAACATCAGCGTCATCGGAGTGCAATACTGCCGTCCAATATCCGCGAAGCCATCGCACCTTGGAGTGCAGTGTACACGGCACCAATGCTTCTATCATTACGGCCATCAATATTTCAGATGCCATCTCAGACTTTGTGTATTGTAGACATCCCTCTCCAACAGATGTGTGTAGTAGCCATGAGCAAGCAAGCAGTGAGGAAGGGAAGTGGGGAGTGGGGAGGGAGGCCTTTCTCTAGATCTATCTCAGAGTGAGGACACTGCCCCCTGGGGACAGAATGTCTCGGCCGGTCCTTGGTAAAAACAGCCGCAGCCGGACCTGGGCGATGCCATGTGCCCTCTGACGAGTCTAGTCAATCCCTATTGACCCTGGTGCATTTCACCACTTAAGATTCAGTTAACCTCTGGCGCTGTCTACACAACTGAAAAACCTTTTAGGTTGTCCTCGAAGCACCACAGCTAGCGCCTTGAACACTTGCTAATGAACTTTGGGGCCATGACAGATATATCTCTCTCTCCCTCTTTTAGCTCTCTATTTTCTTTTCTTTATCAAACAGTGTCATATTCCATGATAAAGAGGGAACCACTTTGGAAATAATGTACAACAAAATGACCTCTTTCCTTTAAGAGGTGCTATTGCCGACACCAAGATATCATTTAGTTTTCCCTTTGTTGCCACAAAACCTTAAAAGCGATGTCTTCAAAGAGAACGTGCGGATGCTGCACACGGTTGTGTGGCAGCTTTTATTACAAATATTTCAATAGAAATCCATGGCAACCACACCCTTGAGAAGTCGTGACATCTGACAGACAAGTCATAAACACTTTCATATGTTCTTAACATATTGCTTTGTGACATTACATGAAAAGATCAAGTAATACATGAGAAAAATGGAAAGTCAGGAAGAAGTATACACGCATTGCCTTTGATTCTTCTTCGTCCCCGCGGCATGGAAACTATTGTTATGCGTTCTGAAGCTTTCTTATATTAGGTCTCCCATATTAAATTTCACGTCCCAAGACTATTTTATATCACAAATGTTAACTGTAATGGAAACAGAATAAAAAGTCCATTTATGGATTTGCATGTATATTATCACAAGACCTTATTAGGAAACATGGAAAAATGTAATTCATGTTTGTTATATTCTTTTTTATCCTCGTATTATCGCTCATCCATGTTAACAAGATTCAACAAATATTTTTTGTTAAAGATTACACAAATGTTCCCTTTATGATTTGTTCATCTAAAAAGCCCCTCCATTGCTTTGTTTTGTTTGAACATGTAAAATTGACCTTTTATGCCTCAATCTGTTTGTATTGAATGAATGAATGAAAATGCAATTCTTCCCTTCGCTGGGTTCACATAAGATTTTGCCAGCATATCCCAAGCTTGGGCATGAGCGTGGTACTTCATTTATATTAATTAACAGTCATCTATCTAAATCTTTGCCTGATTGTCCTCAGCGGCAGTTGGCGAATGCTTAATTATAAGTCCTCGGGAGCAGATGCTGGCGATGCGCCCTTAATATAAGCAGTGCACCAAGCAGTGACTCACGTCAGTCCAGTAACTCTCCATTTAAGCCCTGAAATGGACTTTTATGGTGTCCGATAGTATTGACCTGGGGTCACGGGACTGGACACTGGAGTGATATTAGGAATGATTAGTGGTCACCTGGCTTGACCATTGTCCAGCGGTAGTGACCAGCATCTTCTGCGTTTCATGCTCGGGATTATAGGTCATCACCTGCCCTAGTACCGCCCTCACGAGCCTCAACTCATAATTGTCACATAACACCCCCGAGGAGCCCCAACTCATCCTTATCACATAACACCCTCAGGAGCCCCAAGTCATCCTTGTCACATAACACCCTCACGAGCCCCATCTCATCCTTGTCACATAATACCCTCACGAGCCCCAACTCATCCTTGTCGCATAACACCCTCACGAGCCCCAACTCACCCGTCACATAACACCCCCAGGAGCCCAAACTCATCCGTCACATAACACCCCCAGGAGCCCCAACTCATCCGTCACATAACACCCCCAGGAGCCCCAACTCATCCTTGTCACATAACACCCTCACGAGCCCCAACTCATCCTTGTCACATAACACCCCCCAGGAGCCCCAACTCATCCTTGTCACATAACACCCTCAGGAGCCCCAACTCATCCTTGTCACATAACACCCTCACCAACCCTGTGTTGCTCTCTCACCCCTCTTCAGCCCCACCCAGATATCTCTTATCTATAATACCCCCAACACTTTAACACCTCTCCTCAGCATCATCCCAAACTTACATAATTTCGCGTTCAGATATTTGAATAAGCATCACAAAATACCACATATAATATCAAAGTGATAATAAGCAATGATATAATATACTAAAATGCTTAACTTCAAATACATTGACACAAACACATGACATCAAGTCTTTACGAAATCAGCAATTGTAATAATAGGTATGCTGTCGTAAGACATAATACATGTCACTTGTATAACAATCTATCGTAAACGCTCTGCATTTAGAATAAAATCAACCAGTTAAAAAGTAATCAGTAAATATTAAACAATTAATTAATAAACTTTCATGGAGATGACGACCATTTTCTCGAGAGGCCAACACAGGATGTTAGATAATCATTAAATTTGGCAGTGAAAGCCAAGTGTGGATAGCCAAAGAAAGACAAAAATAGGTTTCCTGGGAATCCTGTGGAAAGAGTTGAAAAGAAGTGCCTGAGTTGGTTGACAATAATAAAATGGTGTTTTGTGAATAACATAATGAACTCACATTAAATAAAAGGAAGCCTTGTTAATGAGGCGTGGGGATTAAAAACAATGCTTTTTTAAAGTCAGTTTCAAAGCAGCATGCAATTCAGTGAAATTAATATAGCTGCATGAAATGCATGTCATTTTAATTGAAAATTCTGGCATTAGAATAATAAAAATATAACATGTTATTACTTGTGTCACGTCAAGTAATTAAGTGAATGAAATGTTGACTGCATCACAAATGAATGATAAAAGTTACTTTATGTAAAAGGAGTTATATCGGTTTTCTATTTTTTAATTTTTTTGATGGAGTGAAACGGATAATCTTGCGGCCTCTTTTTTATCTATATTTCACGTGATTCCTTTAAATATAAATTGAAATCTGATCAGTGTAATCCATTATAAAGAAGTTAGTTTAGCAATATTTATATTAAAACTCATTTATTCATCTTTAATAGATAATGTCTCATTAGTGAGTTCATTATAGCGTCTTTTTATCGAGTCATATCATTCACTTGCCATTTTTACATGCTCTCTCATATGAAGAGAAGATCAAATTATAGATTAACCATAAACAAATCTTGTGATAAAGATAACAGATGAAAGACAAATGAACTATATAGGGGTCCACAATAACACACCCCGACCCCCTGTAAATTTAACTGTGAGGAAAATAAAATGCCTACTTCTTTTGATACTATCTGGGCAGTTATCTCTTCGTTTTTTATCGTTGTAAAAAGTATTTGGTTTCTGTTGTCTAGACTAACGTTTTCTCGGTAGGCCCTAATCATATGGCATCGTTCATTTAATGATAGCTATTTGGCCATACTTAACGACGTGGATGACATTAAACAACAGCCCAAGGCAACCTCTCAGTCTCTTATTGTTGCCTATGACCGGCATTGTCTATTATTTAAATTACAGGTAGCACTAATTGTTTCCACTAAATGACATAATTTGCCCAATTTATTATAGGTATCTAATGGAGGACGGCATCCATTTATAGCATAATCGCTAATTACCTTGGATGCATATTATTATGGGATGTGTTGTGATCGAATGAATTTTTGATTTGTCATGCCCGTATGTATTCGTGGCACTCCATTGTTATAAATGGCGAATAAAACCGCACAAAAAGATCATAATATAATTGAAAAAAAAACGTTTTAGCTTTATATGAAAGTGTTTAAGAGAAAACATAAATATATTCATCAGAGTTTGCAAAGCCAACTGCTTCAACAACATGCAGCACTTATGGACAGGTTGTGTCAATAAATTGCTTTGTATCAAATCATGAGCGAGGTGCATTGCAGTGCCTGCGCTTATTTATTCATGTCTTTGGCGCTGCGGGGATGTATGATATATCATTTATGGTAGAAAGCAGCAAGAAGGAGAGAAGCATAAAAGAAGTGGTAGCCACTGTGCTGTCAATATTAGTAACAACCACATCCTCCTCCTCCTTCTCTCTCGCCACACCCGCATTGGTCTCCTCACCCACAATACAGAACTCTGAACACTGGTGTATTTATTATATACCCACTGAAAACAAAAATCACTTTCACATTTTTCAAAAAAGAAACTTGATCTTTTTACTTTAACTATTAAAATATCATTCAGTTGAGGTTATTGTGGTATCTTTAAAATCCATTTTCATTTATTTTGTAGAAAAATACAGTTTTTGATGACTATACATTTTGCCATCTTTTGATTGGGATTTTAGTGGTTGAAAGCTACTTGAGACAGTTTTGAATTGCTGTAATACTAGTGGCGATATGATGGATTATATATTTTTATTATTTTTTATTAGTTTCTTCTGAAGAATGGAAGCTGAATAAAAGGAAATGTCATGCGATCAGATGTCAATATGACTGGAAATGTCAGTTACTAATTATAACTGTACTAAGTAGACACAATTACCCAGTGAATAGGAGTAGACATGATTCCCCCGAAGACTGGAGTGGAAACAACTTGTACATAAACATAATTGGCTGGCAGACATTTTCAAATCATTACTCCTTTATACAGACATGAAAATATCGATATCGATAATGTTTTCTAATGCTCTGGGCACAGACATATTAGTGCCGACGTGCAGCAATTGACGGATGTGGGTATTTTTACTGTGATTTCCTGAATAGACGAAATTAGACACAATATTGGCAAGGGTAGACACATATCTATGGTGACCAGCCCAGCAGGTTGTTTGGAGGAGAGCCTTTGTCCACACGGCCGTCAAGCCGGAACTCCCCGCTCAGGTTTCCAGTCACATGTGTGGCACATCCGGAAGCAGGAAAGTCATGTGACTTCCTGTAACAAAGACAATCAGCACTCTGAGGCAGATCTTACAATGCCACTTCTGTCGCTACTAATAACAAAAGGTCAATGCGCTACTCTGTTGTCCCCGATTTTAATCCATATATATAAGCTCGCTGATATTTGTATTCATTAAAGGAGTCCAAGATTAAGGATAATCTATTCTGATAAACACAGAAGCATACCAAGTGGAAGTAGGAACAAATGGTGATTAAGTAGGCAAAGAGGGTCGTGTTAAGCAGTGACCCAGATATAGGTTTAATCAGTGGATATTATATCACTTGTAAAGTATCAATGACACAGAGCAATTAAAGTAATATGTGAATAAGATAAGCATGAACCAATTAAGGCCCCTGGTCACGTGAGTTGTTTGTACTAAATTTAGGTGGCAGTGTCATATATCTTGTAGATTTTGTTGCGCCCATGTAATTAGTTGAAAAACGAGTGGTGCAGAAAGCGTGGAGATGATTAATCAATGTCACATTCGACATGTGTTAGATATAAAATAAAAGCCTTATTGCTTTATTGTTTAATACTTGTTGACTACTTTTTTCAAATTGATTGATATCTATTTCCTTTTTTTTTATATAAGTATCTGATTCACATTGCAGGTATTAAAAATAGATTATCTCGTAGTTTGATATGATTGTATGAGTGATTACAAAGGGCAGCTTAAAAAACCCACACATGTTGCAATAAGTCCACTTCCTTATCACAGTTGTATGTTCTCATGTTAAATTTAAAATTGAAGAATCTTATATTAAGCTGATTGTTTTATTTTTATACAGTGTGTATCTTGATCTCAACTAAAATAATATCATCATTCAAGTCAAGCAAAGAAATTACCGTTAGATTGTGAGCCGATCTTGACAATTAGGGATGAAAATATCGGTGTCCATATATTTGTACACAAACCTTAAAAAGGGTTTTGTGTTATGGTTATTTTTAAAGAATTGATCACTTTTCAACATAAGATAAAAGCCAAAGAACGTTTCCTTGTGAACACACGATCTACACAATATATAACATCATGTGCTCCCAAGTGTTATATGAACTAGTCAGCCACACTCTAATATTCACTATAATGACATTTTATATTTGAGAAAATATCAGTCAGAATGATCATGAAAAAAGCATAGTTATCAGAAATGCAATATGTTTATCATGACTGAAGATAGTCTTCTTGTTATTAAAATGCCGAATGCAACTAACGTGTTATGGATATGATCCATGATACAAAGAAATAAAGGAGTGTATCAAATTCATAATAGAGTGCATCTTTTTGACTGTCTTAATCTAAATGGGAGTGTTTTGTAAATCATCCTCCCAGAAAGGTTTTATATGTTTGTTTTTTTTAAATTTTGGCTTCAAATATGATCACAGATTAAAATTACTGTTTTTCATATATATCATATTTCAATTCGGTATTTCTTGGTGTACATTTTATACAAAATAATCTTCATCATTAAGATAATTGAATATTGTTGCATTGTGAAGTTCTTATGTATTAGTTTTTCATTTGATTATCGTGAAGACACTTTTATTTCATAATCAGACACATTGTAGTTCTTCATTTGATTCAGCTTTTGCTTTATTTTGAAGATTACACTGCCAGATATATAATGCCAATGTTACATAATTATCTTTCATTAAAATAATTTTATAAAAATTCTGATACAATACATTTTTATCAATATGAAATTAAAAAAGAAGATTATTACTTTAAAATGGTGCAAAACGCACAATGGTGGAATATAAATGAAATTAGTTTTTTAAAGAGAAACTGAGCAATACCTCATACCTGTTCTATATTATATGATTGCATGACGTTTAGTTGATATTGACTTTGTGACATGTTGATGATGGTATGGACACGAGGCGAGCATGGTGCCACCTGGTGAGCGAGGATATATGATGTGTGTGTATTGTCCATCAAGTATGAATCATACCCATATCGCTTGTAATATTGACATGTAACACATTGCCTCCCAAACACTCCTGTCTCTGCCTGCATAACTGGGTCAGCCATGCATGCCATCTATCTGTCTATTCACTTTATGCTTAATTGAGTACAGTGTTTTTATGTAGCATTTTTCTGCTGTTTTCATTATATTCAGCCCTCCTCTATCGTGATAGTATCATTTTGAATTGTTATGCTTATTGTTATATCACATACGCAGATGATCTTCCATTTTATTTTATTGATGCCCTTGTTGGGTCACGTATACGTATGATTTGTCATCATTGCTATATATGTGCCCTTTCCCTTTGTTACAAAGATACATTGATGACCTTTCTTTTTGTTGAATAAATCCCCCTTTATTACTCAAATGACCTGAGGTATGATGTATAGACTTGGTATATCCTGTAGTTATTTCTACATCATTCTCCTAATGACCTTGTGGCTGTTGGACGGATTATTTATTACCATATTGTCATGTTTCACAAATGACCTTTTGCCCTTGGTGGAGGGGACTCCAGATATAGTGCAGTTGTCATATTGCATGTTTGGCATGCTCTCAGTCGTGGACATACACATATTTAATGTGGCATCAGATGGATATGTACTAATATTAACTGATTATATTGTAGTTTCTATATCATACCCAACCCAAAGAAAAGTTACCCAGGTTACTGTGAATATTTGAACATGAATATGTGAACATTAATGAAAATAATGTTTAATCTGCAATGTAACTGAACACTACTTCATGTGGAGACAAAAAAAAACATTTTTTATACAAATATGGCAAGTTGACAACAGATGGTGGGTATATTCGAGTAGGTCGAGAACTGTTGAGTATGGAATGTTGAAATCAAACCTTTGCCACATATTCTGCTTGCATGTTTGTGCAGCTTATGTAACCACCACCTGACAAAGATGATGGGTTGGTGAACCTCTAAGAAAGGAGGTCACATGTAGGCTATTCTGGCTGGTCACATGTCACGGTGTATTGTTTTAATGCTTTAGAGAAAAGATTGGTTTATTTTGCTCCAGACCCTGACTTACACTGGTTAAATTAAGTTTTGCCATGCATCAAAACCTCGTTCAAAGCTAAGGAATGAAAAAGTCACTTTTTTCTCAGAACGTTTAGGTTGAAAACTGTGGCAGTATCTAATCAAGTGTATAAATGTTACTCAAGAATACCAACTGACAAACTTAACTAGATTATAAAGGAATTATAGACAATAGACAAGTTTTTTTAATCATACAGATACATGTACAATACAAAAACATTCTAATTTTACTGTTAGTGCGAGGCCACATTATATACACAAATATAAATATATATATATATATATATATATATATATATATATATATATATATATATATATATATATATATATATATATATATATATATATATATATATATATATATATATATATATATATATATATATATATATATATATATATATACATAAATATGGATATAAACGTGTGTATGCTTGCAATTTTCACAAAAGGTGGAAGCAATTTTAAAACAGTTATAGATGTGAACAAATAACTCAATATCATCAAGGGTTCTGGGCTTGAGGTGTGATTGTTTTGTTGGGATGTTTTGAGCCGGGGTGGTCTCATAGCAGCGGTCTGAGGGTGGTCTTAGTCAGTGCCCTGCCCTCGGTCAGTGCTCTCTGCCTTGTGTTGAGGCTGCTCAAGTGCGGGTCTTCTGTGGACACATTTTACAAAGTGCCTGATACTTTAGCACAACTAGACCCAGGCGAAGCCGGAAAGCCAGTCTTTTCAAGTGCGCCCTCAATTCAATAGAAAACTCGTCCATTGAGAGACACAGCGGGGCCCAGAGTCTGTCAGTAGCCATTACAAACACGGACCTATTCAATCAGCACTAGGGGAGGCGGGCATAATAAAGGGTTGCGAGTAATGGGCTCAACACGCCAACACAATAGAAGCACAGGCACTGTGCAGTCAACCATCACCCTGTAAAAACAACTGTGTTTGGAAACAATGCCTGTTCTGCTATACACAGAACAAATTATTCAGTTCAAAAGCCATGGTAGCAAGCTGATCAAACCGCCAACGGCCATACAAGGACCGTCAGCTGACAAGGGACCCACAGAAACACAAAACAGTGGAAAACACGCTGAGAGACACACACATGAACGGTGTATATTTACATGTGGATTTTATGTATGGTTAAAACAGATACAAAGAAAAAATAGACTGTGACTTTGGCTTGACTTTTAGTGTTTCATTTTATGTCAAGCATTGACTTAGTTTCTGCTCTTGTCTAAAGATCAACAGCGGACAATAACCCCATTATGATGTCCTCTTCAAGATGGGACCAGTTAACAATGACCCAGTTTATAATCAAGATGGGACCAGTCAAGCACTCTGAATGGTGAAGGATTACACCACTGTTTTCAAATAACATTTCTGACAAAATTATACAAGATCCCCACAATTATATATAGCCTTGTAGATAACCCATATCATTGTTTTGATGTGTATGTTAATTTTTATATTTTCATAGATTTTCTATTTGCTTGGTGTAGTCGGATTTTTTTCTCTGCACGAAGCATTAGTCATGCAATTTGACTCTTATGTTTTCATATATGTTCAATTTACAGTAACAGGGTCAAAAGTACAATATTTATAGTCATTCATTCTGGATTTTGCAAGTTATGGCGTTTTTATGGTGTTAAGTACGACTGCGTATATAATAAATTGTAATAATATACTTACACTTTTAAATATATTTATAGATGATTGACACTACAAAATGTAGTGTTATCGCATCTAATGTTTATTTACCATATAATGTGATTAAAATGTTTGGTGACCGTAATAATGTATAGATTAGATCTTGTGAGTTAATCCTCTAGTTTTAATCATGTTATTAGGTCAATTTGTTTGAATCCAATCTACTTATATGCCTGTCAAGATTGGCTTAGCTCATTGATTGAGAGTAAGCCATTCTCAGAATAACGTTAGAATTAAATCATGCCCCTATTTCTGAATACAGGAATAAATTTACATTAAGGATATTAAAGCGTAATATCTGACGCCCTACCCCTGTCTCCGTTCTTTATTGTCAGTGTGATTTATGAAGCTAACATTAGACGGTGTCATATCAAGTGCACTGCGCACTAAAAAGACTTATTCACAGTGAAAAATAAGGCTTAGCGCCGAAAGCAATGTATGTGCATTGAAATGTATAGAACACCTTGCCGTCCTACTGTGGTAAACAACGATTATATTCCAGCGATTTGCCTATCTCTATCTGTGTGTTGTCCTATATGTATATATGTATCCATGCTTATTGGCACCCATTTCATTCACTGATGAGTGGAGTCTTTTTTGCATTATATATTAGCAGTGTTCCAATATTGGTTTTCCTGGTTTAGAAATTCTATGTAAGTGGATTATATCGCCGATTTCCGCAATGTCGTTAGGCAGAGGTATAAGACACAGAAGTTGGTTTGCATAGTTCTACATGGTAAAATGTAATTAGAGGCCGATCGTATTATGGAGATTGCATTAGAAGACAATGCTGTACATTTATTCTGCTGTTATATTCACTTTGCATGTTAACAAGGAATCACGCCTTAATTATCCCCTGCAGTTTGCCTGGTGTATCCACAATGCATAATATATCAATCAAGCATGATTTTCCAGCTTCTTTGAAATGTATTTGTCATGTGTCTGCAATAGAAGCGTGTTGTGTTTTTTTGTGAGATTTTGCCAAGCCGATACTAGTGATTTTTTTCTCTCTTTTGGAGGGCAGTAATTGGTGGCTGAAACCTAGCGGCTTTATGAGCGGGGAGACCATCAGGTGTAGGCCAAGGCTGAACAAAGAATCGCTCCCTCTGCCACATGTTGCCAAGCCGTGGTCTTTGTCATGTTCACATTTTCTGTGCAATGTCTTCGCCTGATAGTGGGGTTAAATAATGGCTGTTGCTATGAGACGGGCAGGTAGAGTGGGGGATAACCCCTGAGGTTAGAGATAAAAGAAGGGGAGATAGAGCAGGGTCTTTTACAAGCCAAGAGGTCAGTGGCTTCATGGGCCCTATAAGGGTAAACCAAAGCCATAAAGGGGTAGGGTGGCAAACAGGCGAGTGCCCATAATGGTGATACATGGCCAGGGCCTATCAGGACTCCTAGGGATATTTCCTATTCAGTGCACACACACAGACCGGGCTGCAGCTTTGCCAACGCTGGCGCAGTCAATTGATGAGGGTCGGTTGCCTGGTAAATGGAATGGGTAAAACTGTCTGCAATATCTGCCTTGCTTCACCAACCACCAACGACAAGCAGTCGATTTTCGACTCGCACACACCAGTCATTAGGGCTTGATTAATAAGTTATGAGAGACACTCGGTGATGAGATTAATGAAAGCGTGCGAATGTATTGGGCGAGAGAGTGTGGCGGTAGATAGGGAATGGGGAAATAACAAATGGTAATATAAGGCTTGTCACGTCTCTTTCTCTCTCCCTCTCTCCCACCCACTGTCTGCCCGCAAGTCTCAAATAAATACAAGAAGCCGAACGAGTACCAGTCAATTTGGCCTGCACCAAATTGGCAGCGGTCACTGTGTGCACATCAGGGGCATCTTGGCGTGCATAGAGGCAGGGCCTGCCTCGAGACTGGCGAGAGGTGAGGGCCGTGACAGGAGGTTAAGGCCATGACATGCAGGCCTGGGTATTTTTTTAGGCTGCTATCTGTCAGGAGCACACCTAAATAGAAGTGCCATGGTGTCACAACTGTGCTATTTGCACAGGGGAAAAAAGACCAACATCACAACACACTCTCTCCCTCACACAACATAATACCTTTGACCTTATCTTGTAAAAAAGGCGAGTATGTTTGAGGCTCTACAGCTGAGCCTGGTCATAAGAGGAGCAGCAGGGACTTGCATTGTGTATTGCTAAAAGCACTAATGACCTCACGTTGTCAACGATGTGTTCTCGGAGCCCCGCGTGAGGTCACCTCACAGATATGACCAAACCACCGCTCAGGAAATGACTTTGTAACCCTTTATTTCTGGCTGTGTGTGGCTAGACCTCTTGCCTCAATCACCAGGCAGATTTCTACACTGATTCAATTGGAAATTACTCATGGGTCCCTTTGCCCATAGGGGCTGCCGCTGTCAGCAAATATAATGAATAACTGGCTCAGCCACAGAAAAATCTTTTGTGCACTTGGTGATTACATTTTGCTTGGCATGTTAAACAGCCGGCGAAAGTGTTCCTTCATCCCAGACCCATATTATATTTGCCCACATTCAATAAAAACACGACCATAGCTAACATTTATAAATATATATATAGACCAAAATATAAATATATATAAGTAAACATATATCATTATATCAAGCACGCTGTGGCATGTGGAACAGCAGTCATTCAACCTGATGTAACATGATCACATTTACTAGAATGTTAGATGTATTAGATATTGACTTGAGCATTATTTAATAGCCTCAAGAGAGCCGGGTTATATGGCTGGTCTATGTGTATGGACAGCATATACATATGATTACAGTTCATATTGGTTGTCCCCGGGGCCACGCCGTGGGCCTCTCTTCATATCGCTGTAAATCAGCACGGCTTCATATACAAGGCATTTCAGTGGCACTTTATCAAACATAACACCTGGGCTCATACAGATATCTCTGATATCTGTGGGGGCTTTGAAGTGAGCTGCATTACACAGCAAGTCCCATATACCGGCGGAGCGTAGAACTTAAGTCTTGTATGGATTGCAGCGCTGATACACTCAGGCAATGCTAGCTTTCTCTCCCACTGACATTTCCCATTAGTGTTTCCAGCATGAAAACAACACGCAAAGTATATATGTTGATATTCTATACCGAAACTAAAAAGCATTAGATACAATGGATAATTGTGTTATACATCTTTATCTTAGATTTTTACTGCCATTTTGTGGGGTTATTGTTCTTTTTTATGTAAAAGTGATAAAGGTTGCGGCAAGGAATGCAGTTTATAGCTGTGATATTTGTTGGTAAACTTAGAAATAATGAAAGTCTATCTTGCCACAGTTTTGAGTAAACCGACCTCTCACCTCTGATATATATGACCAAGCAGGTACATTTTGTAACACAGTTATGATAGGGAAATCTCTATCACATATCTCATTGATAAAATATGATACTGGCATATGTGACACTCAAGTATTTGCACATAGACACTTTGAACTTGAGTGTTTTTGTGTACCCACAGAAGTATAAAAAGCCTGGGTCATACTTATCTTAAAGGATTCCGGTCTGGGCACAGACATATGAGTTTGAACACACAGGTTTTGTGTACTGTTAGGCTTAAAGTGTTCACTCAATGTGTGAGTAGAGATAAGGTTGTTAAGACAATATGAATTGATGAATATTACAAAACACACAAAGATCTACTGTGCTTTATGTTTCCAAATGCTCATGGATGTACAGAATTATTTTTTTTCTATATAATATATTTCTATATATACATATTGCATATCATCTATTAAAAAAACGATTTTACATTTTTGTCATCAACAAAATACACGTAAAGTTATATATTTTTAATAGATATTCTCTATTTCAGTTCCTTTTTTCAAATCCGGTTTTATCGATAATTGTAAAGTGTAAAATGCATTAATTTATCAGATGATTCAGGTAGGTAAAAATAAATTTCCTGTGCCGGATGTATTGGCTTTCAAGAAGAGACTTCAACATGAAAATTGTCTCTAGCAAATATGATGCCGACCACATTATGTTAGTCATGAGACAACAATAGACCGACCGGATCCAGATCAATATCAGGTGGAATTTATTCACCAATATGTTTCCCATTCTATAATACACACAATGTAAAAGCCGTCTCCACAATTTGGGATTAAAAAGATCCCAGCCACAACCAAAGAAAAACACTTTAGCTCTCGTGGTCATTGTCCTCTGTTCAACAACATCTTATGACATTTTGCTATGTGTCTGTGATGCAAAAAAAAACATTGTCTTAAACTACAAATATTGTATAAAACTGTAATCTTCATGCTCTCAACACACCTCGACATACATACATAAAAATTGGGGAGTGTCTTGTATATATTTATTGCTCAGAATAAACTATGTGTGGTATAGGATGTGAGGAAGCGTCAGTGTATTCAACAAGCCAGTGTGACACCTGAGAGATATCCCCACACATAAGTGGGCTATTTCACACAGTTCGTATAACATACCTGTCTCTCGTGGTCATTGTCCTCTGTCCCCACTCCTTTTCTAGTCCACCAGCCTTTAACTAGCATACCCGCTTAAAATAGCAACTGAAAGATGAACAACCATTTCATGAGTTTAACAATAAATTAATATCATTTTCAGGGCTTGATTGATTTTGAAGGCATGCAATATAGCTGATATATTCAACAATATTTGAGTGGCATAAAGTACCGATGACACTCATGCTTTGCATATTTATGGCTAGCAGTTTGCTTACACTTGTGTTCTCCGATGCACTGTTCAAAAGGGTTTTAGACCGCACACCAGTGTAACTTGAGATTAAATCTCAGCACTTGAGAGACCATTGAACCTAAGCCAGGGGATAGTGTACAAATATACTTCTAATAGGCTATGTAATTTAAATTTATAATTTGAGTTTACACTTACAGGTAGTGTACATTGCAGCTTGAGATATTCAATAGCACGATGTTCACTGACATGGCCAATGCTATATAATCATAGTTTTTGGTTTACACTAAGATTAATAAAATCTATGGCTTAAAAGAAAAACAACGGAACACATTAGTTGATCATGTAGGAACAAGTATACTGAGTAAAATAAGCTGATTGTGATAGATATGAATGAGATGTTATCACAGTATAACAAAGTTATAGTTTTTCTATATTAACTGCTTATTTGAATAGAGAAATGACAAGCCGTTATTTGGAGGTATGCTCAGCACTAACCAGTGAAGGTGATATTTGACCTAATATTGAGATTACTACCTGGAGTCCTCCTCCGGCAGACGTGCGTGTTTTATAGAACCTGACACAATGCCATCATTAATGACAGCTGTTAAGGCAGCTTACATCAATGTATTAGCTTTATTGAGCAGTTTTATGTATCATATTCATTATACCATTTTATTATTTAAAGGCAGTATGACAACAATGCAGTCGCATGTTCTGCATGGCCTTATTGTGTTTTTTATGGGTTTGTCTCCCCTCGTGTGCTCATCGCATTTAAATGCTTTGGACTCAGTCAATATGTCTAATAAAAAAATTAGAATGACATGTTGTATGCCATTGCAGAAATAAAAGCTTACATGCTGTACCTGTGGCTGTATATATATATATATATATATATATATATATATATATATATATATATATATATATATATATATATATATATATATATATATATATATATATATATATATATATATATATATATATATATATATATATATGTGTTCATAAAGGATCATATTAGATTTAGGCCGGATGCACATTTACAGTGTTATTCTTCAGTTTTAAGGCATTCATTCAATTCGCAGTTTTATAATGATTATAACAAAGACTTAAATTGATACCACCGTTTTCGCCAGCTGAATGAATATCTTCTCAAGAGCGTTTAAGTGAGGAATACTTCCATAAATACTTATACCTGGTTTGTATATAAGGATGTGGAGTGTCATGATAACATAAGCCTCGCTATAAGTGAATTATAGATAACATTATTGTATAATATAATGATAACTATGCGGAAAACCATGGTATTTAGAGTGTCTTTCATAATGAACAATACATTTCAAAATGTTATATCACAGAAAAATAATTGCTTTGTCTTTGGTTTACCATAAATGAAAGATTCTTTAAGATTTAATTTTTTCAAGTATCAATCATCTTTGGATAGGATACATTTTAATTTGACTAGATCTAGTATTACATAAGCTTGGGTGTGGCATAAACAGTTTCATCAAATCATTGTGTTTTAATCCCCTATCCGATTTCACACTGATGTAGTTCTAGCATGTCATAGTTTTATTATCGTCAGTACAGATTTGGATGTTGACTATTATGAAAAGTGTTTTAATTATTTGTATCATGTCATATCTAAAATATAATACCGACTTATAGAATACAGTGTGTATTTTATATGAAACCAAAGAGGATATGTTTACAGAGATTAATTAATCATAAACCATATTATATGATTTGAATACTATCTAATAATATAGTCTATGTTTGTTATCAAAGTTCAAAATGGAAGGTTGGTACTAACTTGTTGAGACAATGACACCTTGTCAGGCGATAATGTGATAAGAATCATAAGCTGTGAAGTGGTTACTCTTCAACACTGGAGATAGAATAATAACACTAATCATGTGATGGTTTTAGGTTATGTAATTGACGAGCAGCATCGTGTACCTTAACCTGGTCTACCACCTGTCTGCAAATATAACAGCATCGAGACTGCCTTCTAGTCTCGTTTGTGACAACCATTGGGAGCAATCATTTTTAGGAAATAATTAGCTGGGAGTTTTTTTTTCTTGAACAGGGTGAGGGGGGGGGGGGGGGTTGTGGAGGAGTGCTTTTAAAATCATTTCAATATGGCAATAAGCTGAAAACCAAACTATTCAGCATGATGATATGTGAGGTTTATTTCATATCATGATATAATGGGAGAAAATAATGATGAAATCCACCCACAGAATAATATACATGACAAACACCTGGGCTCCAGTCTGTTCTTAAATATCTACTTACTCAAAAAAAAATTAAGCAGTATTTTAGTTATAATCAATCATCACGAAAATTATAAGAACTCACAAAAAGGATAATTGACCGTCGCGATGAGAATATTGATTGCACTAGATTTGTTAATACCATACAAAAAACATGCATGATGTTGTATGGGGCTTGAAATAACGTTTATAGTTTATGGTTATGAGTGATCCAAGGGCAATGTTCTATGTGATGTATCATTTAAAAAGTAGGAGAGAAATCAATAACCTGACATTTATCTTCTTTTTCAAATAAAATACATAGAAGTATATTTAACCCTCAAAAGTACTAGTAGCAATAGTTTACAAGGTCTTGACCTTGGATTTACCCTCAATCGACGTACTTATTGTACATTTAATCTGGAAAGATGCATTGATATAAGAACAAAGGCAAAACATATAAATGTTAAAATACTGAGTAGCAATATCAATTAAGCGGTACAATAGCAGGCATATAATATGATACCCAATACACAATAATTACTTTCTTCAATAATAACAATAATAAAAATAATACGAGAGTTGACATAAATAGTGGAGATAGATTCAGATACCACGGCAGCACACTCTGATTATCTCTTAATATAACTCCGTTGTCTTCTTCTATTATCGCTCTTATAACATATGGCGGTGAGCATGCGATGTGGCAATTTACCGCGATGCGAAGACAGCCTCCGCCTCCATGAACCTGCTTTAATGTCCCACTACATAGAAATGTATTGACATGTCTCATGCGGGCTACCTCGGCTCATGTTTTATTCATACATGACATGTTTAAGTACTAATGACTTGGATACTGTAATAGGCAGCAGGGGATCACATATTGGTGTATTTATGACCAGAAAAAACCCACACACATGTAATTATTGTCAAGACCTTTTGTACTGCATTTTACATTATAATTTACATAATTAAGGAACTGTATACAAAGCACATATTCATAAACACTAAACCTTCTTATACGCATTATGCAGGTAAAACCCATGTTTATTGAAAATGTTAAAGATTATAAGGAATCTTTGTGTTGATGGTTTGGTAAATTAATTCGCTATATTTATATGCTGGACCCATACTGGTGTGTATATAGCTATAGACCTTGAACCTATTTTTTGTTGTTGTAAATTAAATGCAAAAATAATGTTGTCTTTGTTCAGAGCGTGTTTCCAACAGCGTCTGATGTTTACTTAAAATGTGTGGCATAAGTTTCTTAGGGGAAACTATGCCTTGAACACTTCTTATGCCTCAAGTGTTCTTGTATAATTAGCAAGACATGCCAACGTGGAAAGTGCTTCCCAGTGCTGTCATGAAATCAGTTAAAATGGCTGTGCTATTCTTCTATGGGAAGTACCTCCAACCATGCAAACCTCCCATGTTTGCCATATAACATAAACTTCCCATCATACATTGCATTCCAACTTCCCTTTGTGGTCGCCAGTATGTTATTATTGGCCCATAACAATGACACATTCATTTCATTTGAGATAATCATATGATTGTTTTTGTCGTGCTGTTGTCATTTTTATATTAACGTACCGAGATTATATTTCTCCACATCACCAACTCACTGTTATTTTAGTTTATGTACGAGACCATGCCTAAATAAGTCAAGGTTTCTGCCAAGAATCAATCTTTAAAAGCTTTTTGACAACAAAACAAATTACATGATCCAAAGGCAAATTGCACACAACTTTATGACGATTTGACCTATAAAGGAACCAAGGTTACATGAAATGTGAATACGTTGTGGCGTTCTGTGTTTTTAAATATAAGATTTGTCATTGAAACTTGAAAGCAAATGATGAATAATGTAAATAACATTTGGTAGTTAAATAGGCATATAGATTTATTAGATATAAGGATAGTTTCTCAGTTGACTTGAGACATTGACAATACTGGCATATAGATCTTTATTTTGTGCACACACAAATATGTGAGTATTAGATATGTGGGTGGATGAATATATAAATATGTGCACATTAGCTCAGGAATGTGCCTTGGGTAGGTATGTGTTTGTGTTCTTGACATAAAGAAGTCTTCTTTCTTATTGAATTTCTAAAAGACATAATTCAATATGTCTGCCATATTTGTGTTGGACCACGTCGTGTAGCAGATGTTCCCGCCAAATTATCAGCACTATGTCAAAAGCAGACGACAATTGAAACTATGGCTTTTATGCTGTGGTGTGCAATTCATTGTTTGTTATGTTCAAAACTATCATGTTGCGTAAGACTAAATCCAATCTAACGTGACAAGAGGGAAATTAAATGTAAAGAAGCCTTTATCATATTCAACAGAATATCTTCAAATTACACAGGAAGAATTGCTTGAGGCTTTTCCTTTATTGGACTAAAATGGATGCACATCAGCTTGTGTTGAGGCTTATGAGACACAGCCAGATCTTTATCTTTATTCTAATATCTTTGTGCATTAGGTTCTATGCTAAATTCACCATTATAATGCACATTTCGGAATCAAACAGCCTTTATTTTGTTTAAATTCTAATAATGTTTTCCTTCCCTAAGAAAACTGCAAATATCATTATGAAATTAAAAGCTGCACAGGTGGTTATCAAAATTTACACGATTTATTCATTTTGAAATAAATTTCATAATAAATATATAACCAACACTAATGTCTGTAACAGGGACTAATTGGTGCATCCTTTGAGTATAAATGTATATTTACATGGATATTGAGGCAGTAACCTTCTGGTATGTGCAGTGAAAGAGGGAGGTCCAAATGCATAATGGCCACAGATACTGTGCCTACTAGATCTATTACCACTGAATATGCTTACAGTGCCACGATCCTCTTGATGTTATTGTGTCTGATCTAAACATCAAGCATAGACTCTTCCTAAAGACATGTGGCTTTGTATTATTTCCTTTAATAATCTGATCCACAAGAAAAAAAACTCCGATATTTGGCGAGTAAACCGACTTTTTGTTGGCACCCTCTTGTCTCAAATCTGAATACACACAATGGAGGCAACATAAATCAATGGGTTACCGTGAGTAATATGCCGTATACACTTTTCCCCAGATGACAAGGAAAGGTATACATTATCAAAGAGGCCCAGGCCTGACCATTATTGTAAGTGAACACAGGAAATAGCACCTTGAATGTAAACAGCTGATTGAACATAGTTTTCAAAGGCATGCCATAGGGTTAGCTGCTGAAAATGGGCTCTCCAAGGTCTCGGGGGCCCATCAAATTGTCATCGATAAAACCTACCACCCATTGTACAGCTTTTAATGATAAAATGAATTTCATTCTTAGAGGTTAACAGGCTTGTTGATTGTTAAATGAGTATAAAGACCCGTCTTTCTTTAGACTCGTAAAGCTCATGAAAGGAAAATTGCTTACGCTCTTTAAAGGGAATGCTCTCCTCTGTTGGAGATACATTATTTAGTATACTAGGAAACACATAACAGGAGCTCAGGTAGTAGAAGGTATAGTGTACAATAATATAAAATATCATTCATTTGGCAATAAACGTACTTCATCTGAAAGTATATTATGACAGATACATTTAATTTGAGCCTAATAAGTTAGGCATGGATTCTAGGTAAATAACAAATCTATTTAATAGAGTTCAGACTTTGTGGGCATAAGATATTCTGAGAAATATATTGCAATGTACACGACAGCATTAATGCATTGTCACCCACTGGGAAAGCGTTATCCAAAAATAATTTAATCTTGGATATTAACGGAAAGGTCTGAACACCAAAATTAGTCTTACAGCTTACAATTAGTGTAAAGGTAATTAGGGATTTGTATTGACCAGGAAACCTGCACAATACAGTTTGAAGTATAAGCTTTTCATATGGGAGCATGACACTTGGCAATCACCCGCCAATGTTGTACCTGTGTGGTACTCTCACGCTCATGACATCATAAAATCAAACACAATATCACAATGAAAACCAATAAATCACCTATTCATATACTCCAGTGACCTTTACTCTGTAATTTCATGTAGTTTGTCAGGCGGCATGAAGAGAGATAAGAGTTAGCTTTCTATGGAACAAACATGTGGCAATCAAAAACATGTACAGGACAGCTTCAGTAAATCCTGATTTCCTTTATTATCACTCATATCGCTTCATTAACACCAATGTTTCCTAACTGCGTGCAACTTGTAATCATCCTCCAAGTTGAGAAAAGTCATTTTAGATTTTTTAATGTTCCAACAATTAATTATACATATCCATGAACAAAATTGGCCAACTGCACTTCAATAGTCACATTATTAACGGCCAAAATCTATTTTGTTCCTTTCCTCAATTTCAATGCCTCACGAAGGATGTCATTGGGAATTCATACTGTAAATTGCTATCAGTCAGCACTTCAGTTCGCTGAATCAATATACACCAGGAAGACATGCTGTACATATCGAGCGGGTTTGTCAATAATAATGCAGGGCTTCAAAACATAGGATATATTTAAATAATGTCCATGCGTCTTGAGATATATGTATTAAGATGCGAATTTATCTACTATTTTGCCTTGCCAATGAGTTAATCTTTATGAGAATCTTTGTGTAGAGTTTGAACCAACTACTCAATTGCCTAAGATCTTAAATTCGTATGATATCATTGTTTGCTGGTCATAAACGGGGCCAGAAATTGAACATATTATTATCATAACGTTTACAATAACACTGTAACGACCTTAATTGCAACACTGGTACATATAGTAATAAATAGAACATATCACATGCTGATTGGTCAGAAAGAAATACCCTATTTTCACCCTCAGAAATTAAAAGCATGCTGTCTCTGATTGGTAATTTATAATTGTATTTGAATGAAAGCATGTTGTGATGTATCATATGATTATGATAAGTTTTTTGTGTGCTATATCTAGATACCTATCTATTTATTCTTTATTCTATGTCCATGTGTAAATCTATTAATATGCGTAACTCATATAACTATTTCTGTGTGCGAATAAAGATGTTTATCTATATCTACGGGTGCCATATCTACGTGCATGTAAAATCCTGAATCACAGAACTAGTGTGATATACCATATTCACACTATATGGCCAATATATTATAACTACTAACACATTATAATGTGTTTCAGACTTGTAGTGCAGTTTACAACTGTTCCAGGCTCTCTAACAAATAGGCCACAGGCACAATATGTTTCCCACGTCCTGTGTGTATAAATGTCCCATTCAATGTCAATAGAAGCGTGTGATGTCGGCATGAGGAGCAGAGCGGCCATTTGTCAGACTTGGCGTCAGCCAGTCACCCTATATATGGTCTTTGTCATTTGCTGAGAGGAAACCACACAAAATGTCAGCTGCATAACAACAGAATCTATCTCGTACAGACACGAGTGACCAATGTCTGATAACCTGCACGTTGCCTTAGTATAACATCGTATTTTCTTGTATACAGCCCCCCCTCCCCCCAGAAAAAAATATAACCGTTTTTAAAAAAGAGATATCAACATTTAAAGTTCAACAATATTGTGATAATTCCCTTTAAGAAAGTTAAAAGGGTGAGTATGTATTTCTCTTGTCTCAGGATTCCGGATGACCTTTTCCATTTGATATGTTGGACAGGGTGCAAGTAGAAAGGACAACAGTCATCAGGGGTCACAGGGAGTTTGACCTTAGGGTCACCCCAAGCAGAAGCTACACTGTCTCCAAACTGCCAGGATTATTTTTCACACTGATAGTCATACCATGTGGCTTTAATGATGAACATTAGTTTATAGTTTCGCCTTCCTGAAACAGGTTTATTGTAGCTCAAAGTGATGCATTTCAGTCAGTTATCTGGGTCATGTTTTATTTCTGGTCAATTTAAACATAATGATGTTCAACACATTGTGGTTGTATGCTGAGAAAATAGAGCTTTTATGTACAAGGGCCTGTCTTTTCTCATTTCCTTGTTGAACTTTGCACCTGTGATCTTTACAGTTGACCTGGAAGTACCACTACCGCTAGAGGTCTCTGGCTATAAAGGAAGCCTTGAAGATCATGTCCTCAGCTTGGAAACCTACAATGTCTTAGTTCTCTCTACTCTGACCATATCTATCATCAGGGTTTGGTGAAAGGCTCTCCACAAAGAAAGACCAACAATATATACTTTACCTTCTGCCAATCCTTTTAATACTATACCTTATTTGCTTCAATAATCTTAAAATATACTCCTGATATTGTTTCGATAATTAATAATTGAACTTTTATCCTTATTTTTTATTCATAAATCTGATAAATGATTTATTGTCAAAGCTATTTGACACATGATTTGTTGAGATTGACTTCACTTTCAAGATGACAGGTAATGTAACATAATAGAGAGAGTGCATAGTAAATATGGTGAATAATATTGCTTTGGAATAATAACATGCTGTATACTTGACCCAGGGTTATGTACAGGTATGTATTCAGGATTAATGAAATGTAGTATCAGTGCAGTACATGTGAAATGTGGATTAAAAAGTGATCAAGTGAACAATCTTGCCATGAATGGATATATTAAGACCTGTGACCCACAAGAAATATTATTGCCTTACACTGTCCACACTTTGCAATCATCTCCCATCACTTCAATGTCACCCTAGCCTGGAATAAATCACATTTTATCAAATGCAAAATCTACCAAATGTGCAAAGGGGAAATTAGTTTTCTTTTTGTTGACATATTTATAGACTATTTACTATGGTTTGCATATGTATTTTAGCCCTATGTTCTACATGTGCATGGTTCTTTGCATTAGGTCAACCTTAATTCCTTCAGCGTATATAACTGACAATATATAGCAAAATAAGATATTACATGAAGATGAAACTTCGAGGTGAAATCTCTTCTGTGGAGGCACACTATAAATGAATTCAACAATATCATACCATAAACAACCTATCCTTGTCAATCTACCCACATGAGAACCTCTATAAGCTCATTATATAACAAGGTTAACTGATTTGAATAACAATTGTTAACTAGCTGTGTCTTGGGTCCTGTTAAGACCAAAGGTAATTAACGTTAGTCTGCACGTTTCTCAACTGAAAACCTATCCCCTTGTGTTGTATGCAATAATAATCTAAAAATAATATTTGACATATTTACAATGGCACTCATCATGATATTAACTTCACATAATGATATAATTTGACTTGAAAGAGGACAGATAATTTTATGGTATTAGTGACTAGATTGCATATATGGTTATATTACGTGATTAAATCAATTGTATGTATGTGACAAACTATGTCTTTGGGATCAACCTGACTCTGCGTTACCCAGGTAGTAATTATGAGAGAGAAGTCCTGTTACAGAGGGGATATCCAACACATCAAAGGTTACATTCTGATTTATACTGATTATAGTATGAATTCAACTGGTAATATCTCACTTCACCTTTATTTACCAACTGTTCACTAAGACAAATAAATATTATATATATATATATGGAAACAAACAAAACAGGAATGTTCAATATCCAGTATGTTCAAATTATATATATATATACTAGTATATATATATATATATATATATATATATATATATATATATATATATATATATATATATATATATATATATATATTTATATACATATACATATACATATACAAATACCTGTTAGTTTTATGATACATGAGGTATTTTAATGTGCTTGCTGTTGTATGAAATAATCATTATGTCAATCTAGATTCATATTTAAACATAAACGTATATGAATGTAATGGAGTGATGTATTTAATTGCACTCTATTTAACTACATTCTACTTATAAACACACGTCTTATATTAAAGATGTTAATGTCACCATCTATGTGGAATGACTCTAATTCATATGTCCTTGAATTGCAGCATAGAAAGAGCTTAATTGCCTACTCAGATTCTGTAGTGTTCATGAAAGTTTTTGCATAAGATGTGTTGATTTGCAGATTTCTAGTAATGAAATTTGTAATGGTGCAGAGTAATGAAAGTAGTTCTCTGTTATGATTTTTCATTAATTTTCCGAAGCAGAGAAGGCTTATAAGTTACATCAAAGCAATACAAATGGGTTACTGAACACAAGTTGCAGAGCACTTTGTTTTTGTTTTTTTAGCATATGTAACATAACTTTGACCCGATTTAGACATTACACTAAAAGCAGCCATCTGAAAAGAAAGCAAAGGAAAACATGAGGATTTAGAATTCTATGTCATTGATGAATGGCAGTGGGTTGAGAGGGAGCGGAGCAGTGCTATCCCCCAGCATTAACAATATGGAGCCATTTTTCTGCAGTCTCGGAAATGCAGCATCTAGTTATGGCTTGTTGATGGAGATAAGCAGCGACGGGGACGAAGGTGATGTCATAAGTGATCATCATCAGGAGAAAGGCCTGCAGGATGTTCTCCACCTCCCCCAGGTGAAGATGTTAGATGCCTCTATCCCAGCCCCGGCTAGGCTATACCTCCCGAGTATGTTACACAGCCATACTAACCTTCACTTTGCCCCCTTTTTTCCCTCCCACGACCCCAAAGATCTTGTAAGCTGGTCTCTCCACAGGCATGTCTCACTGACCAAAATATATGAGTGGGTAAATGGTTGCTAGGCTACTGAGAAGGTATACTCATGCATCCCATAATTTCTGGCGTTTACCCATAACCCCTTTCGCCTCATCACATTTCAGATGGCAGAAATTGACAAGCCCAAGAGGTCATTGCTGACTGAGTTGTTTGAGGAATCTTTATCTTCAAGGCTTTAGATGGATAGCTTTGCTGCCTAATGGTTTTGTGTGGTGGCAAGAAGAATGTTTTTATGTATTTCTGAACAGAGACACAACACTGCATCGCAGTACAATGTGTCTGCTGCTATTGTAGACGTGTTCATTACTTAAATGCTTCGTGTGTGCAACTTATATACTTAGTATTTACTTGGGTACAAGTCATATTTTTAGTTATATTATCTATCAACCAACATAGTGCAAAACAAATTTGGGGATATTTTACTGTCCATTACAAATATCCCTTGCATGGTTTTACAACTGAATTTATCACTGGTAGTATGAAACAAAAGGTATCATATTTAGTAATATATGATGAAGTCAATACAATTTGGAATTTATCTATTATTCCTCTGTGGATATGGTATATTCTTATTGAAATACAAGTCGGCGGTACTAATTACTACATCAGTCTCAGTTCATTATTAATATATTTCATTCAGATATTAGATTACGCTATGAATTTTGCAGATATTAATAGATATAATATTTGTGTCAGACAGAAATGTGTTTCATGGGAAAATACATCACCGTAATCTAGCTTGGATATCAAAATTCATGCATGGTTAATTGTAGGAAGAAAATCTCCATGGTAGTATCAACCTTTGACAAGACATAAAGTCTATTACTTGAGTGTGTAGAATTTCCACATAAAGAAAGCTTGTTTCCATATCTGTGAACTTAATATGCTTGCCAGATAGGAGTCTTTCAGACTGCCTCACCTGTTTCAGTCTATAATGGGAGAGAGACTCGGTACCTTTAATCATGAGGCATGAGCCTTGAGGTCTCGCTTCTTATCACACCGGGTCATATCACCGGCCACAGAAGCGGCTGCAGATGGCAGCTTGTCTTACCAGGCAATACCACCAGAGTGTCTGCACATGGTGTCTAGAGTTACGACACACATAAGGCATTAGCTTTCTAAAGAAGCGTTCTTGTCCTCCTCTGATTAAAAAAGAAATCCTCATAACTGGTTTGTGATCACACTTGGAGGACCTTAAAAAGCGTTTTATTGCCTACTTTATTCCATTACGCCATACCATGGCAATATCATAAATTACACTGCCTTGTGGATAGAGGTGATTTATTTACATGTAAGTTGTAAAAACATTTTAAAGCTATAGTTCGGTGTCATGGAGTACAAAGTGCATGGTTTACTGCGGAAAGAGGATTCTTAACAAAACACAAATATTTCACAGGACAACAGATGTGTGAGGCAAATATTGACACAGACAAGAACCCAGTTGTCAATAGTGTAAAGGTAATCAAGCCTAGTGGGCTTGCAGCCGGGGAACAACACTGCCACAACCATCCTGTTTTACAAATATGTTATCTCTTCTTATGCAATTATGGGAATCCCTTATTAAAACATTGACTGTGGTTGTTTTGTTAGCTTCTTAAACTCTGTTAATCTGTTCATCTGCATCATAGTGGGCTCTAGTCGCAAGCCAGTACAGAATGGTATTTTGTGTTCATGAAAATCCACCCCATCCACCCCCCACCCAATCCTTGGCCACTTAGCATCTAAAACAGGCAAGTGGAAACAGTCAGTGATATAATTTGGCCACACTGCCCACATTTGCATTGTTGACCTGTAACCTCTATTTGTCTGCCATCATTACCACAGGCACCGGAGCGTTATGTGCCACACAGTGAGTGTACTGCAGATAAGTCCATACTAATAGCATAGTTGTGTGAGAGTTCTGCAGATAGTCCTTGTCTGTGATATTCAGACACACCCCTAATACGAGAGTGAATGTCCATTGTTAGCCTGTCTGCCAATGTGTGACCGGCATACAAGCCTCGCTACATATTCCCGCAATTTTTGCTAATGTGTGACCATTGGCATGGCAACCGTTACACACAATTGTCACCAAGGATTTTTATGGCAATGTACTTGTATTATGATCTTTTTAGGAAATAATTGATTCCTATTCATGCAATAAGGGTTAGGCCTATGTAATTTGTTACATATTATCGACAAAGGACATTGATTAATATTGAAGGACTTTCTCATTTCAGTTCATATTCACTGTGAACAGCTTTTGGGTAATTTCCACTGAAGTACTATTGAATGTGGAATAACAGACAGGTGCAAAATATTTACAGATATATATATATATATATATATATATATATATATATATATATATATATATATATATATATATATATATATATATATATATATATATATATATATATATATATATATATATATATATATATATATATAGTCTAATTAACTTTATATGGAAAAAGGTAAATGTGAGGAAGCTGCTGCATGTAATTGATATCACAACCATTTCCTCGTATCTACATTACAACATTGATAGAAGAGAATGAAATAAAAATACAGAAAGAACGATAGAAACCATGCAAGTTTACAGGATCAGATTGCTTTAGTGTTTGACAAGACATGTTTCAGTTTATCAGCCAGGCCGTGGGTGTGTTTGTGGCAAGATGGTGACTAGGTGTGCAGTGGACAACATTGCCCGCTCTCTCCATCAATGTGTGTTTAGTGGGAGCAGACAGGTCAGCACACCCATCAGACTTGAGGTCCAGTCGGCCATATTGGTCTGTACAAGGTCATGGCTGGCATAAGTGTTGACTTGGTCAGTGAGGGGCTTACAGTCTCCTCAGCGAGCCTGACCTCACACTGCCATCCCTGCAGAGTAATATCCATGTTGGCCGATGTACAGTGGCCACATCGATAACACCACCCCTATCAACCATTGCTTGGCTTCACACAACAATATGGCTGCCAACATGCCTGCACATCGTTAAACATCATCGGTCATTTTCTTCATAATCTTTGCAAAAATAATTTACAAGTTAAACTTAATCACTGAATAATATTCTCCTTCTGTTTACTCATTCATACATCATGTTTTTTGTGGCCTATCCGTGTTTTGTATGAAGATATTTGAACATAAAGTTGCCAAAAAATTGAGGTCAGATGAATCCACAATGGCAGCTGTTATTGAGGCCTGTAAAAATAAACTAACCTCAGGGTGCTTAGCGGCAGTCAGCAAGCAAGTTTCTATTGCCTGCTTAGCTGTCTACTGTGCATACAGTCCAGAAATACAACCTAGCAACATGTGCAATGTTTTAGTGGAAGAAATAAACCAGGTCTCCTCTGCTGGGGTCTGATAAAGCAATTGTACATGACCTCGGGTAAGAGAAAAATGTCCCTCTTTACATAAAGAATTCAGATCTCAGATTTGTTTATTTATGTACCTCTGCTGGGATATTTTATGATCGTGAGGGATCTCAACAGTCTTAATTATTTCAGTTAACTATTAGGCCTTTACAAACTGGACATCTTTATCGCTTCTTAATTGTCTTGTTTGAAAGTTGCATATGTTTAGCAATTGAAGAGTTGGTAAAGATACACAGGAACGGTTGCATTAAGTATAAAAATATTACCATATAGAAGCCAGATATATGTTTTCCAATCTGGCATATAAACACCTGGTATATCATATTAATGATACATATTAAGATTACCCCTAATCAAATTTACATGTATCATGTAAATTCAATGTACATGTGTGCCAAGCTCCATCACAGGAAGTCATGTTATACAATATGTAGTCCCCGTGTAATGCAGAGTATACATACACCAATCACAACTGAATAATTATCATGACCACTTTTGCTCATGAGCCATGCCACACTAGTTATATATTGAAGGGTGTGGTATCTGAGGTGACCGACATTTTGAGTGACAATTTGTCACATTTCAGCAGTTCTCCTCGCCATAATGGCGAGAGAACATTTGTATATTGTGTCACATGCGGCTGATGATGATGTGTGGTGTTGTGTTTTATGCATCTGCCAGTGTATAACATATGCTGTGTGTATACACGTGGTATGTGTTGCTTTGTGGCAGACTGACCTGTGTGTTACCGTCTACACTGCACAATACACAAAACAATGTGCTACCATCTACCATAATATCCCTAAAAAGAATACCGTACCGCAATGAGAGCACACAAAAATGTTTATGAAAAAAACACATTTTGATTGAGGTTTTGGGCGAAATACAAACATACAATAGAGAAGGAAGAAGAAATATTAATCATTCATGCCAAGGTGCAGTGGAGGTTTCCTACAAAACGTGTTTGGGTGTGTATTAGGGATGATAAGGCACACTGCCATAATTATGTCATGCTCTTGTATGTGAATTGTACACAACATGTGGATACCACTCTACATTACACAATGAATTATAACCAACTACTTGATACCAATACCGAATAACAAAGTATATTCTCCAATACTCCACATATAATTATAGGATTACTTTTTATATTTAACATACATTATTGATATTATCAAATACTAGTACAAGACTATTCAACTGCTTCCAGGTCCCCGATGTACACAGGAAAATGGTTTGTATATTTGTCTGTGTCATTTTGTGTTATATTATTCAAGACCCCATCCACTCTTTGTTTTCTGGGTGCGCCATCTCCTCCATAACATTCTCTGAGTGACTCTTTGATCGCCATGTACAAGTTATGCTGTCAGTCAGAAACTAGACATCTGACTGAATAACTCGATATGTGAGCATTTTTCAAATTGCATTTTTGGTCTTTCATCATATAGAAATGTCCAATGCTGATAATGGGCATATCTATTCATTTCTCTCATTCAATCACTGAATTGTAATTTGAAGTTCAATTATCTCAGATGAGAAAAACAAGCTGTTAAGTATTTTTTTATCAGTCTATGTCAATGTATACTGGGGAATATATATGTATATAGAGTGTAACTACAATATTAGACAGAACTAGATACCACCATTCCCATCTTATTGCAAGTAGAGTTTATTACGAAGGGAAAGCCTTCCAAGATTGCACTGTGACTGTATGAGGGGGTGGGGAATTATAAAAAGAACACAGCCTAAATTACATAAGGTGGCCAGTTTGGTAGAGACAGCAAATGGAGGCGGGGGGGGGGGGGGGGGGGGGCACTTGTATGGGTCCTACCTGCTGCTGTGATGATAATAACCATCTTCTGGGGCACGATGGAGATGGATTATGCGAGTTCAAAGACTAGCTTCACTTAGTGGCTTGTGTGGTGTACTGCCATATCTACCAGGCTCCTGGCTTCACTCTTGTGAAAATGATCCAGGGATTACAATAGGCTAGGGGTCAATGACCACATACAGAGACAATAAAAACATAAAAAGGTGTGTAAGTATACATTAGAATGAGAGAGATGGGCCTTTTCACTTCGTGAGCTTTGTACATTTAAGAGATTTAGTGTTTGATATTTGCCCAACCCAGTTGTTGTGATTCTTATCTTGTAAATATTTTAACAAAGTTAACAATAACTATAACTATAATTAATGCTACTATTTTTGTACAAGGACATAAAACATCTGCATGACATGGCAATTTCACACCCACAGAATCATTTGTCTTATTCAATAAATCGAATTACCACACAATCTACAAGCGAGTAGTGACCACTCCCACCACATGTCTAATCAAGCTGTCCCTCTTTACCAGAAACAAATGCACGTAGAGCGCAATAAATCAAAAGGATCCTGAGAGATGTTAATTAGGTAGACCTTGAGAGATGTTAATGATGTAAATCCTGAGAGATGTTAATGAGGTAAATCCTGAGAGATGTTAATGATGTAAATCCTGAGAGATGTTAATGAGGTAAATCCTGAGAGATGTTAATGAAGTAGATCCTGAGAGACGTTAATGAGGTAGATTATGAGAGATGTTAATTAGGTAGATCCTGAGAGATGTTAATGGGGTAGACCTTGAGAGATGTTAATGGGGTAGATTATGAGAGATGTTAATGGGGTAGATTCTGAGAGATGTTAATGGGGTAGATTATGAGAGATGTTAATGGGGTAGATTATGAGAGATGTTAATGGGGTAGATTCTGAGAGATGTTAATTAGGTAGACCTTGAGAGATGTTAATGATGTAAATCCTGAGAGATGTTAATGAAGTAGATCCTGAGAGACGTTAATGAGGTAGATTATGAGAGATGTTAATGGGGTAGTTCCTGAGAGATGTTAATGGGGTAGATTCTGAGAGATGTTAATGAGGTAGATTATGAGAGATATTAATGGGGTAGACCTTGAGAGATGTTAATGAGGTAGATTATGAGAGATATTCATGGGGTAGACCTTGAGAGATGTTAATGGGGTAGATTATGAGAGATGTTAATGGGGTAGATCCTGAGAGATGTTAATGAGGTAGACCTTGAGAGATTTTGATGAGGTAGATTATGAGAGATTTTGATGAGATAGATCACGAGAGATGTTAATGGGGTGGGTAGAGGGAGGCAAGGGGTAATGTCTTTGGACTTAATGTCTTTGGACTGGAGGTGATGAGGAGGTAATGTGAGAAAGAGGCAGTCGGGCCACTGAGACCAGAATGTTTCCATGCCCCTATGTGTCTGGCCTGTCACCTTTGCCAGGACCCGCCAACTCATAGTCCTCCTGTTTACTACTCATTTGACAATGTTGTTGGCAAGAGCACAGTCCAAGTGTTCAAACCCTGAGGGCTCAGTAATTAGGATTCAAATTTACGCCTCCCCACTGTGTTGAGTGTGACCAGGCGTCCCAGCAGGCCATGTGACCTCATGTGAAAGTAACTATCTCACTCGAGGGCCTTGTCTACATGACCTCTGGCATGTCCTTCAAGCTATGGTGACTTTTCCCTGTATTTAGAATATGGATGTTTTTAGGTTTACTGCTTTACCTGAATAGCTAGATATAGTTTAGTGACTGCTGTAGATGTTAAGGTATTCGAACGTGCAGACGTAGTTATTATGGGGGAATATTCCAGACCGCATATACATCATTTCCTGAGTTGAAGTGTTTAGAGTGTTCAGAGTTTACACACAACCCAGGATCAAATAGCTGGCGTTATTAGTCTGATGTAGTCTCATATATCTGCATTGAAAACCACATGATCCTCGGGCCATCTGTAGATCTAACCGAATGATAACCCGATCCAGCCAAATAAATGCATTTATATCAATATATAATATACACCCAAGTAAATGTTGTACAGAAAAAATACACCCTATTAAAGAGCACATAAATGACTTTTCATATTCCATCTGTTTGATCTGTTCAGCAAATATCATGACAGTGAAAATAATCACGTGAACACCAAGTAAACAGAAGAATTACATATTTCAGTTTTAGTGTCATCTACCCATTTTACAATATCATTTTATTGGTTTATCCCTTTGGCTGTATCACCTGGGCAGTACATGTTTTATTGGAGTGGATAATGAGGCATTTCACGACTTGATATTTATTAATGTGATAGGATAGAAAGTAGAAACCACGCAAACTATCTCATGTCATCTCATTAAGTCGTATTAATGAGATATATGACACCACATGAAGATTTATGACAGTTCTGCAGTTATTACAATGTTAATATCAACTAAAATTAATTTTATCATGTTTTGGTAACAGTTCATCAATGTATACATTTAATGTTTGACATCATGTAAATTAATTACACACCAACTAATCATTCAAATATCTTTAGAATCTTATCAACTGGCAGAAAATGGAGGCGTTTGATGAAAGACATGGGGAATCCTGACAAGTTGAGCATGACGGGCGCTCAATGTATATTTGAAACCTGGTAATTAGATTGAAAAGGTATGCAAGAACCGGTATGTGGGTTCACAGAAATGAGATTTGAGCCCTTAAAAAATGTGTACTTAGAAAGGCTTCTTAAAATGGAGTAAACACATTTGTTATGAACAGACGTTGGTGACAATTTTACAGTAGTGGAAGTTTTATATGAAATCTATTTAGCTGTGTATTAGGGGGAAATTTCATAATCATATTGTATTGTTCCACTTATATGTCAATAAGTATCATTTATCTCTCAGTGATGTCATTACTGTTAATAGTAAGTTTCATTTTTCTGGAGTCAAGCCACCTTGATAAGTAGAACCACTTGTGACTATATGATCATGACCAGAAGATTTATATTTTTATGATACGTGATATTATCAATACCCTTGAATAATTAAGATATAATGCTGCTCATGTACAGTTGATTACCCAAATAGAATATGTATGTGACAAAAAATTCCTATTTATGTATTTATTTATTATTTCTTTGATAAGTTAAAAATCATCAATCTGCCTTTTCAAATCTGTATGATATTGATTCTGATTTAATGAATCCAGAAATTCTAAAGGGGTGTTTGCATTCATATGCAACATGAGAAGCCACCAGGCACAGATCTCAAAATGTTGGAATTGAATGCAAATGACATGCTCAGGCACAGCTGTGGGTATAGACTACCAGGTCACATGCATGCATGATCAAATAGGTTCAACCATAGTCCCTAATGTTCAGTGGGGATGAGGCAATGACCTGTGTAGCCAACGTGCAGAGCTATTGACACAAGCTATCTCAATCAATTACATTATCTGCAGTCTTGTGACACAATTTAAAATTGTACAGAGAGTATTAGTTCTTCCCTTATTAACTTACTTCTCTCTTTGATCTATTTATTTATTTCATACCACTTTAATTTGAATCTTAAAGTACAACTTTAATTATATATATATATATATATATATATATATATATATATATATATATATATATATATATATATATATATATATATATATATATATATATATATATATATATATGGATATATATGGATATATGGATATATATATATATATATATAGATATATATAGGTGAATAGCCATATAAAGATTAAAAAGAATATGTTTGATTCAGTTTGTAGGATACAAATTTGTGTATGATGTGTGTGACGTTTTTGTTATCTCTGATATATAATTTAGGCCTTGGGGTGTAGGACAAGTGTTGCGGTGTATGTATAAATGTAGTGCCATGTCCCAAGGCCAAAACCCCCAAGCGTACAACTATAAACCACACATCAAAGTATGAAAAAGACTGCCATTATGTACTTACTCACACCAGGGTTGATAAATGCCCATACTCACTCTTGCTACTGTTATAAACTGATTCTATTTTCTCATTAAACCTATTCAAATATTGATATATTCATTAGTTGTTTTAACATCACATACAGTTGATGAGTTGTCACTGACTCCCTGCACAGAACTTTGTGTACTCACAATAGTCATACAATACAAATGATTGCTCCTAGGTTTAATATTCGTTAGAACTTGATTAAATAGAATGTGCTGAATCATTGTGTTATTGTTTGTTAAAACATTGCGAATTCACAAAAAGTGGTCAAATATAAATAAATATATATAAATAAATTATATAAATATATATAAATAAATATATATATATATATATATATATATATATATATATATATATATATATATATATATATATATATATATATATATATATATATATATATATATATAAATGAAGATGTCACATACAGATAGGTGAGCCATGAATCATATGCTATAGTATTGTTTGGTATCTTTTGATAAACACCTGATGAGCCATATATTCACTAAGCAAACAGTGACGCATGGTTAAATTCTACTTTCATATGATATTCCAGGATCTATGTGAGCCAAACAGGAAAAATATGGAGATATGTGTTTTGTATGCACAAAAGCACTGACATGCATTTCAATATTTCACCAGATGTGGCAAATACAAAGATATCATCTTACTTATAATACATTGTATTGTGAAGTACAATTTACATCAGTTTTCTTTACATTTATGATCTTTGAGTTTCTAAAGTAACAATATATCTTATGAATGGATTTATAATTCCAATATTTCATCTGTGTGCTGAAATAACTTTTATCACTCTAGCAGATTTAATTAGATGTATCAAATTCATATCTGATTTAAAAAACATGACAAACAATACAGGCATATAAGAGGCCGGATGCGGTTCTTCAGTGTTAGAGGAGAGAAATGTGTAATGAAGGACCCCCCGCAGAGATCATTAAGAGGATGTGGGATGGACTCTTGAGATTTACACCTGAGGAGAAGGCGCTTATGGTTGTAAGGTTAGACCAGAGAACCCACGTACCACATTTACTATCACATTTCTAATACATATACTTGTAGCAGCAGAACTTTCTGAGATAGATTTATATTATATAGTATACACAAATCTAAACCATAGTATATATGATACTAGTTTTATCATTAAAACAATCTTCCTTGCATGGCTGTGGGTTATTTTAATTCACTTTAGGTGAACTTTGTCCGATTTTCTTGCACATTTCCTGCTAAATGTAGAAGTTGATATCTGAAAAGATATGTAGATTTATATTTAGTGTGCACATTTCCTGTCTTGCTAAAGGTAGAAGTAAATATCAGTGGCCGAGCTGGTTTGTATTGTACTGTTTTGTCGTGTATTAAAAAATTGAATTTAAAATAACAAATCATGTTTTGTTACAAAATACCTATTTTCTAAAATAAAGTGAATTTTAACATCAATTGTTAAAAGGCTTAAAGGATTGCAATGCTGCTGGCTAGGAGGTCAACATCATATATCTTTGTCTGTCCAGGTGAGAAGATGCTGCCATTGCACTAATTAACACATAATTTACAAGTGAAATGAATTAAATGTGAAATGAATTAAATTTATGGTAGTGATATTAATGTCATATTAATATAGCGGTACTATATTTGTGGCGTTTTGATTGGCAACAGGTATTCTATGGTTCTATTAGAATGATAATGATAATAACTATGATTGTGATAATGGGAGTATGATGATGATGATGAAAATGATGATGATGATGAGTATGATGATGATGATGATGATGATGATGATGATGATGAATGATTCTTACTCTGACTCTGATGACCTGATGATGATGAAGAATGATTCTGTGTTCATGGTGCATGCAGTAATGATGAAGATGAAGATAGAAATGACTTGTAGTTTGCAATTATGATAAGGTAGGCTGTGCTAAAAATATGGTACATTTTGCTCCAAGGATTACATTTTGCTCCTAGGATTAAAACAATGACCGGAAGGGATGTGTGCCTGAACCTTAATGTGTTTTTATTGTTAATATTAGCTACAGAACCAAAAGAATAAAAGATATTGATAAAGTAATCACAGTTTATGAAATCATTCACCTTACTCCAAGATTATACTGAGACCAAATTGATTTCAAAGTCTTTTTCAATGGAAATATTTTGTCAGGGTAGGTCAAAGAGACAATAGATTTGTATTAGCCTTAATAATAAAAATAAATATGGGGTTATATGCATGATTGGAGATTGAAAAGAGAGGTTGATGTTAATGAACACTGCAAGTGCAATAAATTTGAATGAATTACAAGGTTGGAAAGGCTGTGTTGAAGATGGTTAGTTTCATTCCCTCTATACTAGACACTATTACACAATCTGCCCTCCTAGTTTTCCAGAATATTTAATGGGTATGAATATGTCTTTGAAAAATATAAGACACTCAGCTACTTTTATGGTGGAAGCATTTTATATTTATTCTTTTGAGGTGACATTTTGTCTGATCCTATTTTATATAGATTGTGCCTCCTTTTATGAATGAATGTACTGCTCAACCTGAAATGACACACAATAATAGATGACACACAAGTCACTTAACATTGATTTATTGTAAAGACACACCCAAAGCTGAATCTATCACAAGCATCACAGCAACATGAAGCAATATACAAAGTTCCTTATGATACAGAAGCTAGGAGGGGGTGAATTAGGAAGTTATAAAGAGTGCATCTCATTTAGAGAAGGTGTATCTCATTCTGTAAAACACAATATCTGCTTACACTTGATATGGTAGGAAGCACCATGTCTAAAATACCTTCTCACTTTTCTTGAATTGAACATTAAGTAAATGCCGAATATGGTTTTGAAACATATTTAAGCAATAACAGAGAATGAATGCAGTAATAGCGCCGATATTTCAGATTGGCTGGATGCATACTCATGAATTGGGGAGCAATGAAAGTTGATGAATGGGAATACAGAGAGTTTTAAATATTTTATAAGTATCTTTAATTTCAATAAAAATTGCACTATGGAAGTAGTTTTCTATTAGTATGTATAGATAAGATAAATAGCGAGCATCGATAAGTATGTTTTATGGGTATCTATGAGGATATGTCATACATGTATTTGTGGTAGGCGAGTGTGGCTTGTGAATGCACAATGAATTGTGATATTTGACTACAGATTGTGAATGCTTTAAGAAATGTGGTATTAGAGTATGGTTTTTAGTATATGAGTATGTTATGTGAATGTACATTAATGGTTGCTTGTATGGTTTGTGAATGCACTAGGAATTGTAGTATCTGTGTATGGTATATGTGAATGCACTAATATAGTGTAGAATACGGTTTGTAAAGGTTCTAAGAATTGTGATCATTGTGTTCAGTTTATGAATACACTGAGCATAGTGGTATGTGAGTACGGTTTATAAGGAGAACTAAGCATCTCTGCAGTTGGTAACAAATAGTGCATTGGTCTTTGCCGATTACCTGATGGCACCAGCCAGACAGCTGCTTACAATGCACACACAATAGAGAACCGCACTGCCTTTAATTTGTATGAAGCCTCCTTCAATAATTCATATGATATGAAACCATACCACCTGAAATAATTAACCCGACCCCAACTCAAACACTCAAAATACAAAGATCAACTGTAATATCAATTTATAAAAGACATGATCCTAGTTTTAGCACATACTAATTGATATTGACCCCATCAGAGAAATGATATTAAAATCATCATTTTACACATGGATATCTGTTGTTTTCCATGGACGCAACCTCGTGGTGGATATCTCCTTACAGTAATGAGAACAGGTGAATTAGAACAGCATACATTTGATATGTATATTTGGGTGGGAGTTCCAAGCTGCTAGACCACATGGACCCACCCGGCTTTTACAATTTGCAGCCTAAATGTAAGGCTTATCTGTCAAGTGGCAGTTTATTGTGTCTCTTTCATGTTTCATCCTCGGACTGAAATTGCACCAACCATGGCTGCTTGCGGTGTATAGTTTCACCAGCTTAGTGTGTATACCTGCTTTGAGTGCGACATAGTCCATCCACAAAACTCTATTATAATATAATAATAATAATAATAATAATACCGGTATAATATAATTTATCCACAATTGCATTATATGACCATCATTACCAATTTATTATCACTAATAATAAATAAATTTTATGTTATATGTGTATTAATGATATCTTGTGTCTTTTGTAGAAGAATATCATCAACCTAAAGATGTCATAAGCACATCCACACCCTTTTAAAAGACGTTCCCTGGCCTCTCAGTATTATAGTATAAGCGAGAAGAACCTAGTTGGTCTGAGCATGTACTTTGCATGTGGGTTGTTTTGCCAGCATATTGTGGTTGTGTGATCTCTGCTAGCCAATCCGTCCACACCCACATTTTTATCGGATAGCTAATGACATGGGTCCCAATTCCAACTGCCAAAACATACTGAGTTTAACTGCCAAAAATATCCACAAAGACATTCAAATTTTGCAATGAACACTAAATACATCATATTTGGAAATAACCCACAATATCTGGTAATGTAAGATGAATCACCGAAATAGATGTGTTACAGAAGCAAACATCATATTTATGTATAAGAGTATATTCCTGTTTTCCTTGACGTCAATGTTGTCGCACATACCAGGTGCACTATCTGATGTAGGTATTTTGTATTCTGAACCTCCACCAAGTAGCTAATAATTGGTTTGAAATTACAAGGTACGATTAGTAGATTCATTTTCATTTCATAACCTAAAATTGTGACTCCTGTTGGACAAATACGACAAGTATGAAGGTTATTAATCAGTTTTTCAAGTATTTAAACTGTTTCGAATATTGTTCTGAAAAATTAATTTATGTCAAATGTGTAAAATATAGAAAAAAATGTTAACCCAAATGTTTTGAATTCGTCAATAAATTATAATTGCTGAATAGCATGAAAATGTATATATATATTTATATATATATATATATATATTTATATATATATATATATATATATATATATATATATATATATATATATATATATATATATATATATATATATGTATATATATATATATATATATATATATATATAGCAGGTGTTGTTATGTACTCTTCAACACTTATGATGAGCAATTGTGATAATGATCAGTCGCAAATAGCTATTGCTGTATTACCTGTTGTCTGGGCTAAGTGACCTGGCACGTGATAAACTCGCACATACATTTACAGTCCCATGTGCTTCAAGCTGGGTGTATGCATGTATTCTATATACATTCCAAGTGCCATGGAATATATCAGGTTTCATATTATGTGATGAACGTAGCGTAAACATGAACAGCACTCATTAATTTACAGTCCTTTTCAATTTAAAAATAACGGTTGCTTTTACAGGTATATTTATTGATGTTGTACCAATATATGAGTATTTTTTCAAGTGTGTACATACATACACACTCTTATGGTACAACAGATGTGCCTACTGTTGCATTAAACTAATTTAGAATAGTATGTTTCACCTCAATTTACCTGAGTTTATTTATTGCTAAGCCCGTGTGAATTAGCTTGGCGGTATGATACCAGAAACACCTGTACTTGTAGCTTCACAATTAACAGGCCCAGGTCTGCTTGGCCGAGTGCCTGTAAAGCACCTTTATCTTTTTGGTCTAACTATGCTTGAATAACACACACTGGGTAATCTCGGTGCCCTTTTAAAACACTTTTACTGTGAGCTTCTTTGGTGTTGTGTCAATCAAATTCTAAGCCCAGGTAATTTTTCACGCCAACCACAGGTTTAAATGTATTTGTGTTGCAACCATAAATCTTAGTCCATTGGGACGGTATAGAAAGTGTGGGAAATTATTTCAACGCTTATTTTGATCACATTACCCTGTCACTCAATTTGATGCAACTTTATAGTTTTTTTCTAGTTTCTATTAGTTATATATAAATATTTGGTCTCCGGATTTATACAAATATAAATTATGAAATTGAGTCATTGATTGTGACTGAAACCATTCCTTATCTATATATAATCATAGAGAATACATACATATAACTGAGAATATATATATATATATATATATATATATATATATATATCGAATCTTGATAAGTGAAAATTGTATAAGGACCAAAGCATTGTTATCATTTGTCGTATTCGAGATATAAGAATAAACATTGACACGGCTGTTAACAAAAACGATTTACACAAACCTATATGAATTGCAAACCAGTGTGAACCAGTTCTCGGGTGGTTTAGTTTGGGTATAATGAGCTGATTATGTTTACATTGTTCAGATATTTAAATGATGGCAGTTTGGCCTTTGTGTGTACCCATCCATCAATGCAGGTCTCTTCCAGTAGTAATTACTTCTAATGGGCGATAATGAAAGATAGAGAAAATACGCTGCATATTGTAAAGGCAAGACCAAACAAAGCAGAAAATGCTCTGTGTGTAAATTAAGCCAGTAGGTACTTACTGTGGTTCAGTACGTTTTGTGTATAAGGTTAGGATACATAGATAAAAAGTAGTGAGAATCTATAAAATGTGAAGGAGAAGTGCTTATTTGAGATTGGCATTGCATTGTTTCCAACAGATCACTGTTGCATAAACATTCTAGATAAAACAAGGTTCAGGCCCAGAAATTATTTGTTGTTTGTTCCTGAGCCTACTTCACAATGTAAAGTTGGTGTGATGCTTACATTGTCCAATACACTGAGGGAAAGACTGTTTTGAATCTCTGTGGAAATTGAGAGCTGTGGAGACAAGATAGGGGAATACTGACGGCGTCCACAGCCGAGGGTAAAGCAGAGACAGTTATTTAGGGTGGTATTTCTACCTGTATGTAAGTGCACACACATGTGGGCAAATAATATCTCCCTCTAAGTCTCTACAGACACAACTTACAACATATCTTTCACTTTATGTGCCCTCGGGCTAAAAACCTTTTGCTCTTGTCGTTCTTAGTTATGGTTGCACCGAAGCACAAATTAATCATTTTCTCAGTGAACATCACAATAGATTATAGTTTTAATTTTCTCTCCCATTTCCTCCCATGGGGGCTATGTAGGATATTATAAATAAAAGTGATAATCATGTAAAATATTTAGTTTGTGTTAACACTGTGTACTGAGCAAATCATCAGATATCTGTCAGATGTCCTTTTCAGAGAACCATAAAAAGGTTCACCCAACCATGTGAAATGGTAAAATGGTCCCAAATTGTGGTCACTTAAGTTCCCCGTTTCATTGCCAAAACACTGAACAAATCATCAGGTATGCCTGGTTTTATAGTGTCAATGAGATCTTAAATTGAAACATTTCAAGTGTAATAGGAATCTGACTGCATTTGTGTGTTTAACTCTTTTTAAAGCCTCAATAGTAATCTATTTAAATGACATAGTATACATACTTGGGCCAAGGACATGCCTTAACATGGTCTATGAATACTGTATATTTACATGACAGTCCCATACTAGTCTGGTAGATATATATTCCCAACCTACCATTAAGCCATAAAATCTAATCTATAGCAATAACTGGTACACATGTATACACACATGACAGTCTGGTGCACATTTATATTTATGACATATTTTGGGAACATTCCAGTTTGATTGAACAACCTTCAAGGTGAAAATAAAAAAAAAACAAAAAAACAAAATCACCGTCATAAACTTGCCACATGAAAAAATATGGACCATATTTGCATTAAAAGGTGATAATATATTTCAAGTGGCAAACATATGCGGATAGCATATTATATGCTTAGGTAATCTTGGCTACTTATCTCTTGCAGTGAAGTGGTAATGTAACATAATCAATAACCTGACCATTGCATGAGCTAAACTGACTGATATTATTACATATATGTATATATGTAAACATGGTTAAGGTACTTCCCTACTGATATTACTGCCTTTATAAGTAACATATGCAGTATCATAACATATATATATATATATATATATATATATATATATATATATATATATATATATATATATATATATATATATATATATATATATATATATATATATATATATATATATATATATATATATATTCATTACAAGGTTTATGATATTTATGATATTTTTATCATGATAGTTTGTCTGTACGAATAATCCCATCAGCTATTCACACTGATGCATACTTAATTATAACCATATCAAATGTGATAGTATATTCATCGTGATGAGTTCATTTTTAAATCATTAGTCTTGTCATAACCACAAAATATAGCAAAAAAAGAGAGACATATTAAAATGACAGATTAACAATACCCGTGTGATTTACATTATTAATGAACTTTTAACACAGTGTTTATTACTAAGTTAATAATTTAATGAAAAAACCGTCCTATTAATATTCAGAAAATCCTCTCATCATAATATGGATGTAAATCTTGCCAAAGAAGAAGCATTTTAACTTCTACATTGGGAATGGAGCTGTTGATGTGGGCCGTACATTTGACATCGTGTTCTGCTATCATATTTGACAGTCTTTGCATGATTTTGTATGAAACAGAGGTCGCCCAAGCCAAGAGTGTTACTTTACACCGCACCTTACAGCCAGCAAATCTAAGCCAAATTATTCATTTTTAACAAAACATTTACTGAGCAGTATAATGAATGGCGAGGCATTGTTCCCCAGGCTTTGTCACGCCTGTAGAGCTGCACGTCCCTGGGATGTGAATATCAAATAGAGGTTTATTGGCCAAGTATGCAGGCAAAACTGGTGTATTAAAAGGGGCGTGAAGCCTTGATACCAGATAACAGACAGGCTTCACCAACTGTTTCAAATCTGCATGATAGAGAGGGTAACTCTCCTTTGCAGTTAATTCCCATTTTAGAGCTGGTTATTAGCTTCTACTGGAGACTGGTATGTTGCTTAAATCATAAGAAAGGCGTCTTGCACAGAAATTGCTTGCAAACCTATTTCTAAAAAAAAGTATTTTACGCTGAGAAAAACGCCTGTGGTAAAGTGGAAATAATGCAGTATGAGAAGAGAGTAAATGAGATGCAGTTTCGATGTTGGTGTTTCAGTGGGTTGTCTTACCCAATTTAACAGCAGTGGGTCTTAACTTGGTGGGTTTCTAAGCTGAAATGGGCAGCAAGGTTTATGTTCATATGGCCAGAAAAAATGCGCTGAAAGCCAGACCTATTTTTCAAGGTCAATAAAAAAACCCTTCTCTGTAGACATTCCTGTCCAATCTGTTCAACATCTGTAGCATATTCCTTGAATAATATTTCCCATCAATACACATTTGGTTGGGTACTCGGGAGTGTCTTCTCTCATTCTGGGGGCCATTGTACATGCATGAGGATTGTGTTTGTAGCAGTCTCCTGTGGTTGTAGTCTCCATATTGATTTGCCACACAAGTACGCTATAAAACCCAACCAATCTCCAAGGATATGGCAATACTGCTGCAGCACACTCTTGTCTGATCACATCTCCGCCACAGCTTTCTCAACAAAGATGACCTCTAGCTCAAACCTACATGAAAACATGCCCTCTAAGACCTGGACACAAATTAAAGAGGTTAAATGATTGTGTGGTTATGTAGCCATTTGTTTTGGGTTGAGGTGGGGCGAGGGAGAGAGGAAATCGGAGGTAACCCCTGCGTTCAAACCTGGGATATCAATCATTTTTAGGCCCCCTTCAGCGATGAATCCCCACATCACAGCTTATTGGGGATAAAGACACCAAGGCAGCCAGAAATCTCTTTATGGCCTGGTTTAACTGGTTTGCCAATAGCTCTGAAATATGCATAGCATTGACTGGCCTGAGGACCTGCTTGTGGAGAGCAGAATCTTCGATCTGTGAAAAGATGCAACCCGCCTGTGCTATAAGATGACAGGCAAACCCAGAGGGCATTCACGGGGGGAAGGTCAGCTGGTGCTACGCTTTCCTATCCACCCATCTCCATGAGGTCTTTTTCCTTGAACAAAGAGAAGGGCCATGTTGAAAGGCTGCTCTCCGGTGGGTAATGCCTTGGCACAGGCTGAGGGGTCTGATAGCCTGGGCCAAACCATGAAATATGGCAGAGTTTTATGAAGGGAATACCGGGGTCTGGTTTGTGAGGAGGTAATCACTCAGATTTTGACTGGCACTGTTCAGCAGGGGGAAGGCAGATATAAACGTCACACACACAGACCAATCGTACTCGGCTCCTAACAAATACCACTCACATGCCTCCTCCGGATACAGCCATAATGATATTGAGTGGTGTCAGCTAAAATCAATGCGAACAATTACAAGGAGATAAAGTAATTAATCATTGAGGAAAATCAATTGTATTCCACTCAGTGATGTGAAGGTGTAGCGGGTGTATCTGCCATTGTTGATGCCAATCTTGCAAGCATTTAAAGTGGGGGAAAAGGTCGATACTTCCAAGCACGTTCACGTTTAGGCCATATCCTCAAACCGTCCAGACATAAAAAGCTTTTAATCTCGTTTCACATTTCCTCGGGTCAATATTTTGTGAAAATAATAGGCGCAGATAGGAAAGGATTTGATTCAAGGCATGGACTAAAGATTGGCAGAGAGGTTGAGAGAGGGGTAATGAAATAGGATGGAGGTGGTCCAAGGCACTAACAATGTCTCACACAGACCAGAATACATAAACACTGTGTGAATACTCGGCTCAATATAACTCCAATATACAGCCCCCTTCAACACATATAAAACACACACAAACACTATACGACATCGAATGGCTGTAATTTTGCCCTCATTCGCGAATAGGCCGATGTGTTCATAGTCTAAGATGAGAGTTGGGTACAAAAGGGCAGTGTCGTGGATTATTTCAACATACGGGCGGTGTATTAAATGACGGCAAAGGAAACACATGGAGCAAAAACTCAGTAATAAGTGTGGCTTTAGAGGCCCCTAAGGTGCCACCATGTATAATCATACAGCAGAAAGCAAACCGATGCAGTTTTTCCTGGCCTCTTTGCCTACGCTCCATCTTTCTCCTGGGAGAACCATCTGTAGCGTGTATGTTTGTAAACGACAGCTGCTCCCAGAGGCAGTCTATTTTCTCACACGTATATTCCCTCCCCATCACCACTCTCAATATCAATACGGCAAAACTGATGACTTACACCCTTCATGTGCAGCTTATGAGAAAACCACACCATCCCGGCCTCCTGCCTTATATAAAAAAAAAAAACCTTGATACATTACCAAACCCACACTGCCATTTGTCTCTGTGAGATACTACACCGGCCCGGTCTTGTATTGATTAAATCCAATGAATTTGTAACACCCGAGAGATTTGGAATTTAGTGAGCAGGAAAGGGAGCAACATTATAGTAATGGAAGGCTCCATGTCTATTTGGGAGAGCTTGACAGGCCCCTGTTGAGGAATCACCTGCCCCAGTCATAATTTACCAGGCTGGGAGGTACAGGAGCCCACCCACATCCCCCATCACTGCCATGTGCCAAACGTGCCTAAACCCATAAAATTATATCTTGTATACAATGTGTTCTGTGGCACACCGAGAACCTTTGTTGAGAGATATCCATGTTACAGAGATTGAAAACATCCTTATAGTTTTTCTCACATAAAAAAAGAATTGCCTTTTAGTTGTTTTTCTTATGAGTGTGTTAAGAGAGAGGTGTATTTTGATACAGAACTGTGCCTGTGGCTGGTCTGGTATTTAAAAGAGGCCTGGCCCTGCTTGTATTCGGTGTAGCAAACAGAATGCACCTGCACACAGCTTGCAATCACAGGGTATGAACCATTTACCATTACCTGCTGTGGAGCCTGCCCAAGAGATAAGGTCTCTGGGTGGGGGATAGGAACTACTGATAGACCCCCACGCTGAAAGACAATCGCCACCTTTATTTATCTAAATCATCTTCAGGCTGATTGGGTTTCTCAACTGGGAAATGAGAGGGAAACACTTGCAGTAAATCAGGAGTTACCACCACTGATTTCACTCTGACAGAAGACCAATAGAGAAAAAGATTTTGTGTTTTGCTAATCACATTTCTGTGGGTGTAACACTGTGCAGCGGTGTGTTTGGCATGCACTTAAATCCATCATCCTGCACACACATAAGCGAGAAGAAGAGACAAACACGGTGGAATTTATGGAAGGGATAAGGGAAGGGAATAAAGAGAGCACAATATGGTTGCCTGGGACAAGATGGCGTCTACTATGATGACAAGTGAGTGCCCAGGGCTGATGGGTGGTAGTTGTCAAGGGCGGGTTTGGAGGGGCTCTCATATTGCCACAAGGGAGCTGGTCTGGAGTACAAGTAAAACCATCCAGCCACGCTGCAAATATGTAATAACCTGCCCCAATCCTCGGTGAATAAAGACAAGCCAAATAGCAGAGCCATGCAAGAGTGAGCTTTGTCAGGAGCCAATGGGAGCACAGCTGTAAACGCGAATCAATACGTATTATTAGGAATTTGCAGGAACCCCTCAATGAAGCCCCCCATTGTGATCTACAACAAGTGAATTGTTCCCAAGCAATGAACAAGCAAAGGGAGAATGATGAAGGTCATTTTAAGGTCACTCATCAAGAATTCCACCATACAGCATTGCAAAAAAGCCTGTTAATCCATAATCCTAAAACCTTTTTCAATGCATTTATTTGAACCTGCAGTTCAGATCATGGGTAATACCCTTTCTTTGCAAGAACTGACCAGTCCTATCTATATTGATCCATTCTACACTGTGCCAATAAACAACACTGCCCTTTGGGTCGGCAAACCATGTGAAATCTTATCTGTCAGGTCCATAATACAGTGAAGTATAATCTCCCTTCAAGCCTGCCTGACTGTGCCACACATATAAGAGCACTGTGATTATTGGTAGTGGATTATTTGTATATCAATACGGAGATGTGCAGGCACTCATGTTGTGTTTCATCTTGCCACAGACTCTATCCAGACCAGGTGTAAATGTTTACACTCCCGGGGATGGTATCACAGATATTCAGGTCGATGGTAACTCACTAGCTATATCCCCTAGGGCCTGTGCAGACGGAGCCAGGTTTCAGTATATTTCTACTGGACATGGAACAACTGTAGATACGAAAACAACCCAGACAACAAAAAAAACGGTGACTGTATAGTGTTCTCATAGTATATTATCAGGCCCCCTATAATGTCAGTTTGAACTCAATCTCACCAAGTTGTTCACACTAGCAGACACTAGAGCTGAGCATATTTGACATCTCCTTCATTGTATGTAGTCACTCTATACCCCAATTATTCACCCTATACCCCTATGACCCATTTGATATTTATTAGACCCTTGCCCTTGTACTCTTTCCCTCACATATTTTATAACACCGCTACCCCTGGCCTCTCGCCTCTCAAACTACACCCACTGGGTACCACCTCCCCATGATTTATATAACACCCATCAAAATAGATCTATTCAGTATGGTTTCACTATCAGTGTGTCTTTCTGACTGAAACCATTCCTGCTCTATGTATAATCATAGAGAATACATACAAATACCGGAGAATAACATTATCTATATATATATATATATATATATATATATATATATATATATATATATATATATATATATATATAATGTTCTTATTTCATGTCTATTTAGGCAAATATATCTGATAAAACAGGCAACACCCACTCAGGCTTGTATTTTTATATCGCATACCTCCACTATTATGTATGGATTTCACATTGGTGGTCCCAGTAATGACAAGATACTATGTATCCCAAATACCACTATGTATTCATTTCTGTCTGATTGATGGTGTGATACAAACTCCATATGGATAATTCAGCTCACTATGAGAAACGGTATCAGTGAGCCCAGATCTCTGTGTACTTCAACCTGCCACCATCTATTTTTTTTTCTCTTCCATATACTCTGATCCATTACATTGGCAACTACACTATTTCTCCATCATTTTTCAGTGTGTGAGCATGTGATGCCATTTGAGCTGCCATAAACTTATATTATGAAATATGTTGAGCTTACATAATGTGGTGCTCAACTCTCTCCCCTATAAATGGTCTAACGCAGTGAGGGCATTACATTATTCATATAAGCAAATATTGATGAGGTGTATCCAGCATTACTGAGATATCACAGAATCATAAATACCAGATTATGGTCAAACAGTCATGATGGTTGGCTGTGATCTATGCGTTAATACATTAGGGCCTGGTTCAGCACACACAGTGCAGATGACACAGTATACCCCCATCTGTGTATTGATCTGTCTGCAGGTTTACATGACAGTCACAATGTGATATTTCATCTGTCATGTCCATTAAGGATTAGTAGATGTGAAGTGGGCAGAATGGCTTGCCCTTGAGCCTGGTCTTTGTCTGAGAGCTTACCCAGAGATGCAGGGGAGTCTCTTAACACGCACATGGCGGCCTGTGTGCACCAGAGGGGGTTACCTGATCAAACCCTTATCTCAACCTCACTGCCTTCTCTTACCACCCTACATAAATAAACCCAATTGATGACAATATCCCAGCACAACATATATCGCATGTGGTAACTAGAGCTTTGCAAACATTCATCAGAAGGGTTCAACTGTAGGTCTAAGGCCTGGTTGGCCAAGAGCTGTGTGTGAGAAGGTTGGCCTACTATTTCTTTATCCTTATTCTTTCCCTTCTTTCTCCACCCCCATATGCTTAAATACAAGGCAGTATTTCACCGCAACTCACACATAAATCAACATTCAACCTGAAAGACATTATTTACCCCTGCCATGAGCTGGCATAAAGTACTAAGATTAGTGTGTAAACATCTCTATGCTGCTTACAAGCTGACAGAATGCTACAAATGATATTAATACAGTCAATCCCCCTTTCATAAGCACCTAATATATATATATATATATAATATATATATATATATATATATACATCAATGTGTGTTTGTGTTTTATCTACATTGATTGCATAATTATGAAATAACAGGATACACATGTTCACATATTCAGATGAGTTAATAAAAAGTGGGCCACAATATGAATATAATATCACAGCCCAGATACAACACGTTATATTACAACCATTATATTTGATGTAGTATTGATTATATCTTTATTTCTGTATTTATTGTGATGGAATAAATACTTAATATAAATAAAAATATGTGTAAGATTATATATATATTATACACACATATATATATATATATATATATATATGTATATATGTTGACTTTTTATATAATGAATAATGCAATAAACAGCTGTGACCATTGACAAACATATGTGAAATAACACATCATTATAGTGTGCAGTGGGTAAATCCATCCATCAGTATACTTTCGTGGCAGTATTTTACACAAGTCCCACATGCTCATATATTGACCTATGTTAGACTGAACAAACACCGAGCTTATACCAAATACACTGCGCTGTCAACTGGAGTGTATGCATGTTTTATGGGGCTGATTGCTATGCCATGCACATATTGACCCCCTCATGATATCAATATGATAGACTGTATCAATAACAAGGCCCTGTAGTCCGCCTTATCAGGATTAAAGAGAAATATCCTGATATCTGTGAGCACATACAATAGAACAAAGAGCACCATTTTTCTCATATCTTTGTAGGTGTGGCATTTGTATTTTACTGTCACCACCTGTTGTGATTCGTTTCCATCTTGATAGCTGTTTCCACTCTATTTTCTGACATGTTTTTTTATAAATAATATATAATTTTTGTTATGTTTAGCTTTCTTTACAGACCAGACTACTTTTATCATTACTGTAAATATTATCGATCCTGCTATTATCATTGTCAAGTCAGTGGAACAATTACTTAATGTTTTTTCAAGGCTCTCATGAATACGCCTTGTAAACCATTCTCACTTGTAAACTGTCATTTATGAGGACACATGATTAGAATATTGCTATACCATTTAGTGTTGTAGAATGGAATAAAATGACCTTTAAATCTCCTAATTGATGGGATAAACATTATCGATCTTTCTATTCTCATTGTCAAGTCATTGGAACACTTATTTAATGTTTTTTGTCAGGGCCATCATGAATAGGAATGTCTGCCTTGTGAACAATTCTCACTTGGAAACTCATTTTCTACATGATTAGGATCTCACCATACTGTTTAGCATTAAAAATACTGTGACCTTTAAATCTCCTAATTAAAGGGATGAACCTAATGTGTTTAGGGACACCTGTACATAAAAATGTGAACATAACCTCATGTTACATATATCCGATATATTAATAATACCTGTGTATCAGGACTGGAATATCGGATGATTTAATAAGGGGTTCTATAGTAAGTATTGATGTTTGAACCTAGAGGCCAATGGTAAATATACCCATACGTGACTACTTTGACTATGTACAGTCATATTGATTGGATAAATTGAGACAACAATTTAAGCAGAAATATGTTGCTCCATTTGCAACAGTGTGTCAAAGATTTGATAAAGAACATGAGCTCATTTCCTGGGAAAGACAACTATACATACACATAATTGAATATCTCTTCAAGTTGACAGACGTTTCAACAGGTATATGATTCTGTCGTTTTTTTCATAATAAAGAAAAACGGTCTTCATTTATCAAAACAATTAAATGTTGGTGTTTCTACCCAATCATTATACACAATTTACATTTCGTATCTGAGTGGATAAAGGAAATCATTAATTCATTTTAATGAAATTGAGACAATAGTATAGGATACATTGGTGTTTTATTGATAGAATGAAATAACGCTTTGTGGTTGCCATCCTTTATAACATGAAATCCACCAAAGTATATCGATTTTCTTTTTTCTTCACATTCCCGAGATAGATGGAGTGTTATTCTATTCATGTTTTAAAATCCAATCAATATAATCTTTAATCTTTTTCTATTTTATTGAGATAAAAATTGCATATCACATGATGTGAAAAACATGATAAAAATGGTGTATTGGCCATACATTAATATATAAATCATATTATTTATGGTTACCATAATGGTATCCAGGATAACCACGCATGCATTAATCATATCTGATTCACTGCATTCATATCTTCCTTTCCAGAAAATACCTAACATTTCTCTTGTAAAATATTCCTGTGAGCCTTTTCCCCCAGATGTAAAGGACTGCATTATTATGCCTGTGATATATCTCATCAGCATGTTACTGCACAGTGTGTATGCCTATTTAGTGTATTTACCAGGAGGTTGCCTTCAGAGAATCAGTTCTTGAAGCAGGAGCCAGCCACTCAGAATATGGCCCACATAACATTACATCTATGCTTAGTCCCTTAGGGCACTCATATAAGCTCTTCAATCCAGTATGCTCACCCAGCTGAAAGCACCAAAGAAAATCGACTGAGGCTTGTATCGCTACCAACACAGACACTGTAATTTAGCAAATTCTGTCTCCACTGTTACACTGCTACTCATTATTCACTTTATATTAGAAAGGCACTGGCTTTGTTTGCTTTAGAGATAATGAAATAATAAAGATACCCTGCCTAATGTAGGATTTTTTTGCATTACAGGCTAACAATGAACATGCTTGAAATATTCATCATGACATTTAAGAAAAATGGAACAAGGGTGATGTATTATGCTGTTAGTATATTGTATTAGATAATCGCTTTTTATCACTGATTATCAAAGCCCTGTTTTGTCATGCAAAAAAACACAAACAAGTTTGGTGTCTTTTATATTCTGCACACATGGTATGGGCTATGATTTGTGGGTCTGTAGGTGTTTGGTTCACTGTTTGGCTCTGGCCTGTACTCATGAGGTAGATGACACTGTAACAGCCAGCTTGTTCATAGCAGCCACCTTATCTGACCACCCATGTCTGTTTCACCACCAGGCATCGATTTCCTTGCCAATCAGTGTTCCTTTCTGTGTGAGTGTGGTGCGATCTAATAGACAAAGCAGCACATCAGGGATGGAATATACATGTATGTCTTTTTCAGAACTGATTCTCTCTTGTATCCTCTTGAAGATCTATATTTGACCGATATAAATATCTTATCCCTTAAATGGCCGATTGTACACACACCCAATAATAACACGGGGACAGTAAAACAAAGATCCAGAAATTAATGGATTGTATGGACCTCTAGTTATGCCACTCCACCCTGGTGCATGTGAATGCAGAAAGGGTGAGTTCCTGGCAGCAGCTTCAGAGAGAAGGGTCAGGACTGCAGGTCATGGCCCTTACCTGCTTCCAACCCACTGGGCCTGGCTTAAAGTTCTCTTTAGGCACTAATAAAATGCTCCATAAATCAAAATGGAACCAGGATATTAGGTGAACTGGGCAATAAATGCATGTTTATAGTGATGGAATATTTAGATGATGTAATTATGCAGCATGTCAAGCTATCAGTGCTTCACATGACAGTTTAATTATTTTCCTCGAATTCGGTAACAGATGTTGTATTGTTCCTGTTGTTATATACTGTACTAACTGCCTGCATGAAAACAGAATATTTTTGTGCAAATCCTATTCACTCACAATAATTATTTTAAATTCCTGCTGTGAAAACAGCTCCATAGAGACGGATTGGATAACTTCTATATAGATACATGCTTTTAATACACCTTGCACAGGACCTGTTTTTAAAATAGGTGCACTGAACATATATTTCTAATTATCCATGTTATATGGACATAGATATTGAAAGATAGATACGACACTATAAGAAAGACAGTGGTGTAGCCAGGATTTTCTAAAGGGGGGGGGGTCATTATCATTATCAGCCCCCTTAGTACTCGTGGCTGTAGCCACTGAAAGACATATAGGTTTCTTTCATTTATCATTGGCCATGTTTATGTTTGTTGAATGGATATATATATATATATAAAACAAGTGGGGTTTTGGCAATGTTGTAGTGCCCCCATACCCACATTGGAAAGGCCAAAGGAAACAGGTATGTTTTGTCAAGGCATAACACTTCCTTTCCTTGATCCTAGTGTCAGAAGGACACCTGGGAGTTTTATGACCAGCCTCCAAAGCAGAGAAGGTCATGCTTTCCTATTCTGCCTGCCTCTACGCACGCCAGACATCATTAAATTTTCACAAGACAGCTCTTGCTAATGCTTTAAAACCACTATAGGTCCAGTGAGTGCCAATGGCCAAATGAGAAGGAAGCCAATGTGGTTACTAAGGGATTTGTACCTGACCTCCCGAGAAGCCACTGAGGTGGACCTTCTTCCCCCTGGCCAGCCAGCTCATTGGCAGGCAGGGCAGGCTTGCTCTGAGCTGTCTAGAAATAATGAGCCGGAGGGAGTCAGTATGGAAATAGGTGCAGGGGTCTGACTTTCCTCGGCATGCCTCGTTTAACACTAGATATTCTCACCTTTCCCTCATATAATGAAGGAGGGCAGGGGGGTTCTGCAATATAATTTGTACTTCAAGCTCTCCACGTCTTTGTGTCAGTGTTTTTCTGGCGCGCTAGCCATTGCATTGAAGTGGTTTGGAAATACATTGTATGTCCACAGCGCGTCTCATGGAAGCATGGGCGAGGAGGCTCGAGCTCGATTAATTTTGTCGGCAGTTTCAACATGAGAGCGAGTCCCTTTGTGTGAAGCATTGATCGCGGGGCTTCACCAAAGCCCTGAACATGCCTAGAATCGCTTCCTTCTCTCCTCGCTGAAAGACTAAAAGCACATTGCAAGTTAAGCAGCCTCTGCTTTTACCGATTTTATGGGAATAGGACACTATTTATAAACAGACATGAGTGCAAAAGAACAATTCTGTTTTACCAGACACCTTTTGTGTTTTGAGGGTATTCTCCAAACCCCATTTACAGCATGGGAATACCAATGTTATGGATATCCTGAAAGAAATTCTATAACTTAGCATTTCCTTTCCATGAAATGTGACTACCTGATAATATGCAGTCTTCCGGTGTGGTCCCTTCTATATTTGTCACATGACTATCATGTGATACCGTTGCATGATGGGAACATAATGCGTGCTTCCTGTAGATTAATCATATGAGATATCCATTCATTTCTTTCTCTAATGGTTTTGTGCTTACTTGGTAATAAAGGGTAGTCACTCAACATTGTGTGTGGTTTATTTGCCCTGACAATTGTACATCAATGCATGTGCCTGAAAACAAATATAACTTACACACTTGTGATGGTGCCTGTTTAACTTGGATACATATTGCTTTTTGGTTCATCTTCAGGTTTCACTGTCTCTCGTGCACAATAAAAGACTACCATTATCAACAATCAGGTTTTTATGTACCTTGTGATAATCCGATACAGCAGGTCTGTGTTGACTGTGGCTTTGGGAATATCTGGAGTTTTATTATAAATTGGAGATGGGCTCTTAGAATATCTTAGATCTCCATCTAAAACCCTGTATGTGTTGTTATTAGAATATACTGAAAATCGAAAAGGGTAAAATATTTGAAATATGTGACTTTTTTCCAAGCTGACAGCAAATATTTGATTGTTACTTTTCCCCGTGATTATATACCCCTGGTGTATAGAGGAAGGGGTGTCAAGGTAAGTCAAATGAGTCAAGGTAAGTCAAAGTATCCATGTATTCTTGTATTGGAGAAGATATCGATATCAGATATAATGGATCCTTGAGTATGTTATAATCAATAGTCTATTTATAGTGCTTAACGCATTAGTATGTATTGTAGATAAGACATAAAACATATCAACTTCCTTAATGTCAACTACAGGAGATAGATTTTGGGATTCTGTCTTTTTTAGTGCATAATATAGATTATATCTTGAAGATATTTATTGCTTCATTGTTTTTTGCACTCATGTAAGCTTTATTTAGTGTGTATTGCAGTTTCAGCTTTAACGTATCTATAGTACAGATAAAAAGCATTAAGATGTCTATTGCTTTAGTATATAACGTGAATTGGATATTGAGGATGATTTTGTTAGTGCTTCAGTGTGTTGTAATGTAGTTGGGATATTGGAAACAGTTGCTGCTTGGCCATCATTATTGCTGTCAGTTTTGATGTGATCACTGGATGCTGGTTGATGCATGGCGCTGTCTCAATACTGGCGCCGACCGGTTGCCGGCTGCATGTTTGTCATGCCACGGGGCTTCAGCATTTGACATTTCAATGGGATTGCGCCTGTGGAGCATTATAACAGTACACAATAATACACAAGTAAGGTGACAGACTGTTTATTGATAATGTGTGTACAGGCAGTACCGCTGAGACACTTGCTCCATATGTATGACATACTTGTCTGATCAATTCATCACAGTACCAAGTAACCATGATATAAATATGATGTCATGTAATCTACAAAATGTAATAGATTTTGGCAGTATCTGAAACAGATACGTTTATCAATAAGAAGATGGAAGCGAGGGAACATGATTAAAATCAAATCGTATAAAATAAATTATGAAGTAGTTCATTAGTCTCTATTCAATTGTAATAACACTGCCGTATCAAGTTTTGATTTTATCAGGCACCTGTTTTCCTGGAGTAAAATATCTAGATATACTAACTTCTCAAATGTCAAGTACACAATGTTGCACATGTGACACAATGGAGGAAGTTATTAATATTGTGGTTAAGCATTTAAACACATTACAAAATAACAGTCAAAGTTGCACCAAAGTTACGATACATATTTATTATCTTGAATATATTTTCATATATATATATATTATATATATATATATATATATATATATATATATATATATATATATATATATATATATGATACAACGATGAGTGATGGTACTCGTATTGAATTAATATGTTGTTATTCCCACTATGACATGCATCATGATAGCAAAAACACATTTGACTGTTGCCCAAAAATATTGTGTTCAGACCACATTCTTATTTCAACTGCTAATTTCATTAAATAATCTATTGATTCCATGTGTGTGACACTAGTTACTTGACAGTACAATAAAGCCTCTGTGTGAATACATAACCCTGCCAATAACTGTTAATGAATAAAACTGCAAAGCACAATATATCTACTGGCAATTATGCCATGTAATTTACGGTGCTATCATAATATTGTTGTACATGGCTATGAGCCAAGAAACATGTCAATAGCTGTTGGAGTGGTGTAACTGATTTCCACTTGAATAAGGCATGTAGTCACACTATATAAGACACAAAGTGCAGCACATAAATTGGGAAATGCACTCCAGCAACTTCAAAGCACCTGGAAAACCATGCTTCTATGATCAAGAGCACGTAGAGATGAAGAGAGGCATGCATATTAGGTGTGGAATGTGTCTAAATAACTCCAGGAAAGATATCATTATTTTGTGTCGCTTGATAGAAGTACAAGTTTTGAATAAGTTGGAATTGATTTCCTGCGTAGCAAGTAAATATGAAATCCCCGGATGAAATCAAACACCTGAGTAAAACCTAATTCATTGCATTCTAAATTTTTCTACATGACAAAAGACTTTAATAACACAAACACTTCTGCATTTCATATCACTTCAGTATATGAAATTAAACGTCAATAAATAAACTACTTCTCTTTATTGTTAGGAATGTATGAACTACAAAATATTTATGCCATATCATCTATGTTGGTATACTTCACACCAAACAATTGATATAAGAAATATGTTATTTCTGCAGCTATTTATGACGTAATGTGCCACTTCTGTTTCCATATATTTGTGTATCTCTCCGTGCTTTTTACTTTTTGATACAATGTTAATTATAACATTGAATTTTAGTTTGCAGGCCAAAAATAAAGATTAGAATCTTTATTTAATCAATATGTGGCCACGTGTAATGTTTAAACAGACTCTAGTGAGAGATAATTGTGTATCTTATGTATTGATTTATCTCTTGTATGTTTGACAATGATATCAACATGTTGAAATTCAACATCCCACAGATAAAGAGATAAAAGCTTCACACTAGTACACATGTTGCAATTTCGACTTGGTGTATTGAAATAAGACTTAACTGCCATGCCAATTTCTGTGACTCAGGATTATGGCGTGCGGTTTCGTTCAGAGCACAACGTATTAAGTGACACACACTTTTGCCATTGTTGTCCATTTCATAGTGATAACATGAAATGACATCCATGTTATGATACACAATTAGTGAAATCTATAATTATTGTTGTTCAATGACACCACATTTGCAGATAAGAACTATGCTGACATCCTTATTCATATTGTAAGATTTAAATAGACACCCAATCAAATATTTATGCCATACTTTATACACACTATTAGAGCATTGATCCATTTATCACTGCATAAAATTGACAATTTAAAGCTTTAATCCAGTGACTTACAAACACATTTCAATGGCTAACTTAACGTACAGGATGAATGGTGTCTTTGTATGTGGTGGAATATTTCAAATCTTGCATGGACTACTGAGCAGATAACATTTGTTATTCACACCAATGATTATACTATTGACCTGATATTATCTTCATGTATAATTAATTACATTGAATTGAAGTCATTATCTTAATTTGTGATGAGTAACAAATGGCAAACGCCGTTGACATTTAAATCATACTTCAGGATATTTGAATTAGTGGTCTGGTTTTTAGATCCTTCTTGTTATCAAATGAGGACAACGACTGCATTTGTGTTTTTATTCTTCCCTATAAAAATGAAACAGGATTACCAATTACAAATTCTATAAGTGGTCCACGTGAACAGAAGCGTAAATTAAACACTGGCATTGTATTCCCACAACACATTCATGACAGATAAACAAATCATGGCGGTTGATGAGTGAAATGGGTCATGTCTTTCCTTTTGCCAGAAATGCGCATCTAAATGAAGGGTAGGGCAATGCATATGAGAGAGGGCTTTTACTTTGTCCTTGAGAGGGCCAGTGTTGCTATGGTGGAGAGCACCGGGCTCTGTCCTTTATCACTCTGGCCACGCATCTAATCCCCCCAACACGTCAATAGCTTCTCTATTCACTGTAATTTGACAGTGTTCGCTCGGCTGCTTGCAGAGTGTGGATTCGCCTCACACACTGGTTAGAACTGGTGCCCCCAACAGAGCCATCTTCCCTTGAGGTCGATATCTTGCCACCAGACATTTGATCCTAATCTTAGCGAATTGCCTCCCCTTCACAACTATTTATGGAATGAAGACCATATCCTTAATACCGCTTCATGCACTGTGCCAAAACTAGCAGTTCACAAACCAGTCAGTCACCAATCATTTGTCAATTTCACCATCCATTGTCAATTTCACTAGAGTGAGACATTTATTTGATGCTTTCATGTGTGTTTCAATGCAGGGAGAGAGGGGTTTGAGGGTGGGGGGGGGTGAGACCTAGTGAGAAGGAAAAGGCAAGTGGAGTGTCTTAGTGTGGAAGTGCTAGGTTGAGTAGAGAGAGAGAGAGAGGTCTGCTCTTCTCCATGACATGGTTGTGTACAGATTGATGGGTGTCTGAATACAGCCGAGAAGCCCCGGAAAGATAAGCTACACCTAAACACCACGAGGAACATGGCAAATGTATGATCGGTCACGATGCCTGACAGTCTTTCTTCATTAGATGGCTTGCCAGGGCGGGCGAGCTAGAAATGAGGCCTCGTGAATCCACCACAAGCCTGGGGGCACTGGAGAAGGATCAATATCCCAGTTCCGGGGGAACCGATGGGGATTTTACAATCACTGGGTCTTTGTGTAGAAGACTATTGCCATCATCAGATGGTAAATTGCTATGCTAGTAATTATTGTTCTCTGGTAGTACAGGAAATTGTTTATAAACACTAGGTAGGGCCTGGCTAGTGTGATATATGGTGATCATCGACAGCAAGGCCCTTTGTACTCTATGTGTGCAGTCTGGATACAATTACATCGACGTGTCAACTCATACATGATGTTATTGGTGAAATATTCATGAAATAAAGAAATGCTAAAACCGCTTATTGTCTGAGTCATTTCTCATAAAAGTTGTCCCTTTTACACAGAATCCTACTCACTCTAAGATATTCCTGCCTCAACCTCGGCGTTAGATTACTAATGTGGAATTATATGGTTTTATCTATCTAGGCTGTGGTCAGGCTGAGAGAGGGATGTTTGACTTTCTGTCCGTCCATAAGGTGGTAGCCATCTTGTTAGGTTTTGTAGTAATGGTGAGACATGGAAGTGGTTTCCTCTGGCATATAGTAGACCACAGCTTGCTGAATGAGACAGATCAGCTCTCAGAGACATCACAAGACTTGCTCAGCTTTTTATGGTTGCACAGTTAATGGGAAATGTGCCAACTCCTGTAAATGAAAGAAGCTGATCTGAACACAAAGTGTGCTCCGTATGCAGCATCAGAAATGTCCATTCTTATTGTGTCCTCCTGGTACTGCTTCTGGAACATGCACACATATCTCTAATGAGGACAGATGGAATGCCGTTTGAGATTACCAACCCACCATGAGATCAGCCAACTACAGATGAGTTCAGATGATGTCATAAATAAAACAGACAATGGCAATCAATGTGAATTTGTGACTTATTTGTCTCATTCTTCGGGTGCAGATCACACAGAAGCCCAAGCAAGGCAAAGCTTCAGATGCTGTCAAAAGCCGCTTGGTTTATAAAGTTGATTGGTTGAGGCATCTGCTAGAATATATGGGGGACGGGTATATGGAAGTGAGGTGATTTGGGAGTCAGACCACGTTTTGTGGTGGCATTTAGGTAGTGGCAGGCAGAGAGCTGAGACCCTGCAGATTGGCCATTTACATTGTGGTCTCTCGTATACAAAGCCACTGAGGCTTGCTGTGCCCCTGCTTGCCTGCGGCTCATGACTGACTTGCTTGGCATTCGTGTGAGATGGAGTGCCCTCACAGCAAGCCAACTTGATTGAAAGCGTCTTTGAAGAGTCGGTCTTCTCTCTGGCTTGCTAAAATAGGCTGCTTGTAGCTGTGTTGCCTGGCTGCCACAAACCTCTCTCTCTCTCTCTCTCTGCTCCCCGGTATGAATATTATGCCCTTCAACATGGCTCCCCACTCAGTCACCATTGAGTACTTCTACCATCACTTAATTGAAATTCAAATTTCTCTGCAAAGTGTGCTCTGAATTCATAGGATAAAAAGCAAAATTTGATTGTCCTCCTGAATTAATGACATTTTGGGCTTGCTTTACTGAGCTGTCACTGGGAATAAAGAAAATTAATGCCAACTAAATGTAATATTTGTCCACGGCTAATACCAGGTTTCTAGTTGTTGAGGTTTTATCTGATGCTTTGAGTAGGAGTGATATTGTGTCTGACGTGTGTGTCAGAAATGTGACCACTATCAGATTTCAGGCTTAACAATAAAGCATCTGTGATCTGGCCTGCGTTAAACTAGAAGACTGTTTGACATGAAAGACCTCACATTTGTGTCTTCTGCTCCTCACTACTTAGATGACTACATTCTATTCTGAGTCCTTGTTCAACAAACAGCTTATATCACATACATTTAGAGAATAAAAGCATAGATAGCAAGCCATTGTGTGTGATGAATTTATTTTATATACATATTTGCCGCTGTCTGCAGGGACTGCGTTGTCAGAGGAGCCATTGTGAGTGCTATAGTAGATGGCTTGATGTATTGTATTACCTCATTCCTTGGCAGCTAGGCATGATGAGCACGATAATGGAGACAATGTAAGCTCATTGTGAATAATCTACTGTTACCATGCGGCAGCCAATATACAGTGTGTGTTATGGAGGCATCATTGTCATATCATTATGCTCTGGCGCAGTCCTGTAAATGCCCTATGTCACATAAGCTACGTGCACTCCCTGCCTCTTCCTGCACTCCACGGCCAAGCTACTTGGTAAAGGTCACTTAATAGAAATGTGTCATCCAAATAACAATACCATGCTTGGACCTAGCACTCTTCCTTATACATTAATAAGGCAGGAAGGGTTCTGTATGTGTAGACTTGAGTATATCTCATTAAGGTGTGGTGTTTATTCGCTTTCTTTATGAGATCTAATGTCAAATAAGGACCGCTGTGGTATAATGAGTATGAACAATAGCTTGGCACGTTTATTCTTCAATGTTCTATCTTACATATTTCTAAAGCATGGTGAGATTTCTACTACTTAGTATTATATCTGAATAAAAAGATATTGCTACCTAACATTTACAACAACAAAAATAAACTTGAAAACATGTTGTGTGTCAATGTAACAGATAGCATGATGTTTTCAAAGACAAAGATGTTTATCATAAAACAACATCGGGAACGGGCAACATTTGCTTTTCATTCTGATACCGTGGTAGTTGGAACAAAAGAGAATGCCTTTCGGGTCCACTTTAATCCATCTGACTTTATTGAAACGGTGTGTGTCATGCCACATGACACTGTGAGTGGGAATCAATGAGAAATAATAACGATTAGCAAGGCGTCCTATTGTATAGAGTGTTGTGCATAGGCTCGCGTGCAGAAGGGCACCAACACACTGTAGATAGCTGGCTCAAACCGGCGCTACAGCTTTTTGGCCATGGCACAATGGCCCCTGTGCCAGAAGCAGTCAAATACACATGCAGTATTAAGTACAGGGCCCTCCTGTGACTCTTCAAAACAGTATGCAGCGCACGCACCAAGGCCTACACTCCTCAACCCTCTCAGCATTTTGTCTCCAGACTCACATGTGTCTTCTGACTAATGCCATCACTCTCCACCTGCAGTACAAAGAAGCATTGATTTCTCTATACTCTGCCTGGGAACATGCCTTCCAAGAAACTGTCTCCGTCCTCAGTCAAGAAGACTAAGTGGTTCCAATGCCATTTCAATGTCATATCCATCTATCTTGTTACGTATTCATTTTCCTGGATGACTTTAATCTGGGTAATCAGTTTTCGCCAGGCTTCTCTCAAGACATTTAATCACCAAATATTCTGCATTTAGTTATAAAGCTTTCCACATACAATCTTACCATTGACGTTTATACATCTTATCATGAACGCTTAAGCATTTTTTACCTCGGCATACTCATTATTAATGCCTATGAAATATTGTTTATTTCTATATCAATATATCATGTAGTATTTATTTGCATATGGAATTGTTTAATTGTGAAACAGATCAACGTTTTGTATCTAACAGTGAAATAAATAGAACGATGTTTTCAAGAAGCAATATACACGAAATATGATAGATATAAATGTTATTGATATTATGTTTTGTATTCTGAATTGTACATTTACAATCAAACTCTACCATTATAACTTGTGTTCTTGAAATAATACCTATCTTATCAAACAAATTGCATTTCTGTCAATCGGTAGCAGTTTATACAAATTAGCAGATTATCTAACATATCTTACAAAACATGTTTATAAAATATATGTATTATGTATATGTATATATATATATATATATATATATATATATATATATATATATATATATTAATCATAATGAAATATGGATGAGCATCACGTCAAAAGCGCTGGTATTACTAGTACTCAGTCAAGATAAGGAATGCACTAAAAAAAACAATATATTAACAACCCACACACTTCATCACGGTAATTAACAGGTGTTTGAGCTAATACTTCCTTCCTGACAACGAACAAACATTTTAATGTAAACTAGTTATCTGAATAAAATGAACAGTCTTGAATGTCAATTATTGGTGCATTCTTATCATTTGAAGGAGTAAATGAATTTCGCTCAATATGTATTTAGTGTTGAGCCTCATAGATCAGTATAAACAAACATGTCTGGTGTACAAGGTCCCTGTCTAAGGTACTACTACACCACACTGAATCTATTTCAGTTCTGATACCACACCACACTGAATTGTTTCAGTATCATATCGCATATTGAATCTATTTTTACATCATACCACATTGAATATATTATAGTGTCATAACACATTGAATCTATTTTAGTGCCATACCTCACTGAATCTATTATAGTACCATACCACACTGAATCTATTATAGTACCATACCACACTGAATATATTATAGTGTCATAACACATTGAATCTATTATAGTACCATACCACACTGAATCTATTATAGTACCATACCACACTGAATCTATTATAGTACCATACCACACTGAATATATTATAGTGTCATAACACATTGAATCTAGTATAGTACCATACCACACTGAATCTAGTATAGTACCATACCACACTGAATCTATTATAGTACCATACCACACTGAATCTAGTATAGTACCATACCACACTGAATCTAGTATAGTACCATACCACACTGAATCTATTATAGTACCATACCACACTGAATCTATTATAGTACCATACCACACTGAATATATTGTAGTACCATACCACACTGAATCTATTATAATACCATACCACACTGAATCTAGTATAGTGCCATACCACACTGAATCTATTGTAGTACCATACCACACTGAATCTATTATAATACCATACCACACTGAATCTAGTATAGTACCATACCACACTGAATCTCGTATAGTACCATACCACACTGAATCTATTATAGTACCATACCACACTGAATCTAGTATAGTGCCATACCACACTGAATCTATTGTAGTACCATACCACACTGAATCTATTATAATACCATACCACACTGAATCTATTATAGTACCATACCACACTGAATCTATCATAGTACCATACCACACTGAATCTAGTATAGTACCATACCACACTGAATCTAGTATAGTACCATGCCACATAGAATCTAGTATAGTACCATACCACACTGAATCTATTGCAGTACCATACCACACTGAATCTATTATATTACCATACCACTGAATCTATCATAGTGCCATACCACATTGATTCAAGTATAGTACCATACCACACTGAATCTATTATAGTACCATACCACACTGAATCTATCATAGTGCCATACCACACTGAATCTATTATAGTGCCATACCACACTGAATCTAGTATAGTGCCATACCACACTGAATCTATTGTAGTACCATACCACACTGAATCTATTATAATACCATACCACACTGAATCTAGTATAGTACCATACCACACTGAATCTATTATAATACCATACCACACTGAATCTAGTATAGTACCATACCACACTGAATCTAGTATAGTACCATACCACACTGAATCTAGTATAGTACCATACCACACTGAATCTAGTATAGTACCATGCCACATAGAATCTAGTATAGTACCATACCACACTGAATCTATTGCAGTACCATACCACACTGAATCTATTATATTACCATACCACTGAATCTATCATAGTGCCATACCACATTGATTCAAGTATAGTACCATACTACACTGAATCTATTGCAGTACCATACCATAGTGAATCTATTGTAGTACCATATCACATTGAATCTAGTATAGTGCCATACCACACTGAATCTAGTATAGTGCCATACCACACTGAATCTAGTATAGTGCCATACCACACTGAATCTAGTATAGTACCATACCACACTGAATCCATTAGAATACCATATCACACTGAATCTATTGTATTACCATATCACACTGAATCTATTGCAGTACCATACCACACTGAATCTATTGTAGTACCATATCACATTGAATCTAGTATAGTGCCATACCACATTGAATCTATCATAGTGCCATACCACATTGAATCTACTATAGTACCATACCATAGTGAATCTACTATATCACATTGATTCCACTATTGCACCATACCATGATAAATCTATTGATCTATTAATCTATTCTGGCGTGGAATTTACCTGAATTATGTATCAAACAGAGCCAAAGGGTACAATAGTAATATCTTACTTCTGTATTATGGATTCCTTTTATAAGACTGTGTGTACATTTACATACAAAAATAACAAAGCAAATGAACAACACCAAATTTTCTACATGATACTTCTAAATTTCATGATACATCTAAGTTTACTCACAACACCTAGACACATAATAAGTTGTGAGTATTCTTGTTTCTTATATCGATAAATATATTTCCTGTATGTTTTAGGGTTTAAAATCCCAAGCAGTATAGAATGATAAAATGAATACACATTGAATGTATATCTGCATGCCTTGCTTTGATGTGGGACACATCTATCCGTGTAATCAGATAAAATATCCCATTACTCTGCTTTCATGAGGAAACTAGGAAACTGGGTTGTACACTGTGCTAAATTAAAACCACACCATCACATTTCTTTATTCGAATATATAAATGTCTTATCGTGTTCGTTATATTCAGGCTACACTAAAAATTCTGTCAATCCGGTCATATTTTGTATTAAATATAATGACAAATATTTTTTATTGTTTATGCATGGTATTTTTTATTTTTCATTATTATTTCTTTTGTTTAATGTTCATTTGTAGCCCGGATAATGCGGTAGTCAAATCATATCACAGGTCTATGTAAAAGTTCAGTAATTACTTGATCCAGGCGAGACCAAGGTATATAATTCAAATTGAAAAAAGCCACACAAGAGTCCAAAGTGTCATGCAGTCAAGATTGCCTTTGATATCTTGTCCTGATTTAAGAGTTCATACGAGAAACACATCACGTTAGCAAAACAAATGACATTTTATCATGGGCTGTTCAAATAACATCATTGGCATTTTGTTTTTTTCTTCGATTTGGTTTCACAAATATCCTTTTATACGAGTGTAGTTTAAACCACCCACTTTCCCGCCACATTCGGGTCCCGCGCCCACTCAAGACTATCGACCGCAGCCAATCAGGGAGAAGCATTCTTGAACCTGGCACTGTGATTGGCTGACAGCCAGCTGTGATACCCCGGTGTCTGGGCTGGGTGCAGCTGCCGTGTCGGTACAACCACAGCTCCCGGCGGCCTGGTGTTACAGCTAACCCTTCTCTTTATTAAAGTGAACCGCTCCATCAACGCATAAACCTTATATTACTCCAAGCACAATCCTTGAAATCTAATAGTATAATTTCAACCGTTTCAGGCACTGCTGCAGAGAAATTGCATAAATAATGAGTTTTATTCTGTATTTTCAGTTATGCATAAGGAATTCATTAATTTTACACGAAAGTCCTTTACAATTACATTTTAAATCTTGGAAACAATATGGTTGGAGATTTTTATCGGCCAGGTAAAAAAGGACGGGGTTATTAAAAAGTTAACCTACCTTTTAGATGATTTATGATGCACCATAAAAAAAAAAGTATCAAAATTTAATATTAAAAATAAATGTGCATCGTGCAGTGGCGAGATAGGGGCGCGGTGCAATTTATTTAATCCGACATATATCAACGAAACCTTTGAGAGACTGAATAAATCTGGGTCGCCATGAATACATCACATTGTTGACCAGATGAAATGGACCAGTGGAATCGTTTTTGCGTGTGTCACCGTCAGTCTATAGATCTCCAGAGAAATGTGTTTTGAAAAACTCTTTGAACCTTGACTAAACACCAACCGCATACTCCATATATGTGGGAAGCGGGGATCCCTGGTTCCCAGGTGCGAGTCCAAGGTTTCAAGGTTTGAAGTTTGTGCATACTTTTCAGTCTGTATAACACTATTGTAGCTTTCACATGGCCTGGTTATTAACTATTAAAGATATAGAGACATCAACAGCAAATTTGAATTCCTCTTTAGTTTCTGTATCCAAGAAGACGACCTTTACGCGATATTTACATATGATAGTTAGATCTGCATCTGTTTTCGGGTTTTTTTTTTCTTTTTTTTATCTCAGCCGTATTAATTTAAACCCGAAGCCTAAAGTCCACAGGGGAAATCTGATCTCAAATGAATTTCTGATGACAATAAAATAAAGATGTGATTAACCGTTCAATATCGCTTGCCACTAACCATTGCCAGAAAGTGAATACACATGAAAGTGTCTAGCATTTTTAATAATTCTCACCACAAACTTATTTAATAAGTCCTTGTTTTACTTTCAATGTTGAGTTGTGTTGATCTATCCCAAAGAAGTGCCTATAAACTATACACTTGGGTTCGACACAATTTACTTTCTCACACACATTGATCACACTTTGGGTAAATAGAGTTTGATTTCATGCAGAAATGGAAGGCTTTGTGGGTGTTTTCAACTCGCATGTGCGCTTTGAAATTTGAGAGTTTTATCATGATTAAATTTCAGCGACGTGGAATGGAATCATAAACCATGTCATCAGTAAACTGATGCCTTGAGAAAGACACCGCCAAATGTTCAAAATGGTTTACAGATGCACAGAGAGTGTAAAACCTGCCAATTTTATTTAGGCGCCCGGCTCAGGACATTGGGAGTGAAAGAGTTCGGGAGGGAAGCGAGTCTAATAACAAGCTGCCTCCCCCCGCGCCGCCTGCATGGACTCGTCCAAGCTGCTTTGCTCGCCCTGTCCTTCTGACAGACATCGTGTTTGGTGACAAGTCAACCTTCAAAGTTCATCTCTTTGAGATCATCAACAGCCAAGATTGTGCTTTGGGTAGGTGACATGTGCTTGTACATATCCTAGAGCATATGTAGGTGTTATTTGCGTGAAAACTGTGGCCCGATTTTATCGATTTTGCTGAATGTTTTTGTCTGGAATGAAAAGAATGCTCATTCATTTTGGGTTGGTTTGCAAGATGCACACGTATTGTGTTTTGATTGATGTTGCAACTTAAACTGCACGTAGTTATAACCAGATCTTGATTGCCGTAACACTTTGCTTTAATGTGTGCACATTTGTATTTATTACAAAGCATGTGATGTCAGCATTAAACCCCTGTTTATGTATTTACAAGAATCAGGGGACCTGAAGGTTTTGTGTCACCTGTTGGGAGGTCATTTGGCTAATCTGGGGAAAGGGCTTTTGTGTTGGTGACCTTTTGTTAGTACGTTCTCCAAGTGCAATTTAGTACTGAATACAAATTATTTTAGGTCAAATGCAAATAACAGTTTGTTATATTATTCTGCATGTTCTGTACAGTGTTAGATAAAAAAAAAACCCTCCATTTTGTCATTTTATCAACAAACTTGCATAATACTATAAATAATAATGGTTTGTCTCACCCATTGGTAACTACATGTTAGCCGGGTCTGGGGTACATACCTGCAAAAAATAATCTCTTGAAGGAAAAGAGTAATTCAGAAATTTCTGGAATCATTCAGTAATACACCATGATTTTGTTGATTTCTGTGAACACAAAGTTCATTGTTGTTGCAAAATATGATAAACGGATCATTACATTTTTGTCCACCTCTGGCTTAACAGCTTTAGTAACAATTTAAAAGTGATAATTAAAATCAGCAACAAATATTCACCACATAAAATAATTTATCTTGACAATGAACCTTATTTGAGTTTCACTTCCTTTCCACCAAAGAAGGATATGGACCCCATATGCAAACATGTCCATCAAATATTAACCCAACTTTTTGGGGGGAAAAAATGATTAAATTTTCCCTTACAATATACAAAATGAACTGTTTTATGATTTCAATTTGATATTATTATTTTTATTATTTTTTTTTATCAAATATCACATCCTGAATTTCCGATTTAATCTTCCCAAACAGAAATTGTTATGGATAATTATTGTACATTTTGGTCCTCCAAACACATATAATCCATATAGTCTTTAAAAATGGGCACTTGATATTTAATTGTTCTGCTAAAAGAATATGATTATGCAAAGTTAGTAAGTCTTTTTAAACCATAAAATGGATAAAGAATATACATGAGAGATAATAAAAAAAACATGCTGCTGAGGTCTTTTGTTTGCAAACATGACAGCCATATTTTACAACAAGATGTTCTATGTGACAAACGTAAATCTATTTTTAATTTTATGAACAGTAAAGCAATTTATGTTACAAGGTAAATGAGTAAATATTGAATCAAAAGTATCAATATTTAGGCATGGGTTGATATACAGTATATATTTATGGCCATTTGTTTTGGTAAATGAGGAAGAAAGGGAAGTGTTTCATGTGAGAGATAACTTGGGATTTTCTCTATTTTGCTGGAGAAGAATTAATATTTGCCTATTCTACATGCATAGACTTGAAAGTTAAGGAAGGAGATAAGATAGATTAACACCAGAGACGCTTTATGTAATCTTGTACAAACATCCTGCAAGTTGAAAGTCTGATAACTTTCCCTCCCTGCATCACACACACATGCAAACCACACAAAATGGCGGCCATGGAATCCGGTGTGGACTGACCCAGATGGCAGGCAAGTTGTTTCCCTGTGATAAGCAGTGTCAGGGCCCCTCCATTGAGGGTTGATTCGGAACACAGACTCGGGTCTCATACAAACATACACAAATGGTGCACCCCAGGAGTTCTCTCACAACTGTGAACCACACCGCTCTCTTCCCACACTGCAAGCTATGAACCCGCCTGCCAGAAAATAGTAATCAGCTTTTTTTTTATGTGTGTGTGTTCCTACCATTTTGATCTCCTGCTCTTGAGGAAAGAAAAAAAGGTGGCAACATTATCGTTTGACAGAGCCTGACATCTTTGGCCCCCAACAAAGAGCTAACTATTGGGCCGAGCCATTTCAAACGTTTCGTGAATTCCACTTCTAGGGTTGACAGCTACAAGGAATGTTTATTGGTGCTTACATAGCCCGGTTTATTTAGACTGGCCGACTCTGGGCTAATTTACACTTTGAACAGATCTGTGTTTGCTTCCCTTTCCCCTCATTTGTTCAGTAAAGTCAAACCCTTGTGATAGCCTAACCGCCTTTGAACTTTGAATCTTGCGTTCACAAACATAAGATTTAAATATAGAGCCAATTACCTTTAACACGGATCACTGTTCATAAGATTATTATAACATAAGCACACATAGATCTTATCACCATTGCCCAACCATTTGCCGCCTTTTATTGTGAAATGTATTTTTGGAGTGACTACACTTTCTTGATTTTAAGGTCATATGGACCTGTTGAAAGCTGCCATATATTGGGAATTTCTGATTTAATCAAGCATGAATGAATATAAGTAATCACCAATCAGTAATGCACACTCAGGTGTAAATAATATGACCAATTTTATAGGAACCAAATGAGCTCAGAATCTTTTATGCTATTTCTGAACGCCATTTACAAATACCACATATTAAAAATCAGTAACATTATTCATGTTAATAAATTGTGTTTTTACGACTGCTAAGTAAATAAATGTTCTAGTTGCTATTTACAATCGCACACTTTGTGTTTACAATATTAAGGAAGGGAGAAATATACCATCGTACAAATATGTCAGGAAAATGTGAATTTATTGGGCATCTTGATGCGGCCTAAGTGAGGAATATTTAGACAGACAGATAGGCGGCCGGTTGGTACCACTTTCTTCTTCCTGGCCTTATCAAGGAACAACATTGGGAGATGTTCACAGGGGTTTCATGGGTTCCAGATTGGTAATATCTGCCTTTGTCCGGTTTGGTAATAGGACCGACTTGAGACTCGGATATTATTTTGGCCTGGGGACTCTCTGAAAACTTGGCTGAAATTGTGATAAAATTATTCACACTGGGGTGCTACTCAATTAGAGGAGTGAGTCCTGAATAAACAACTTACATTTATACGTTGGCATCACAATGTTGATAATACAAGGCAGCCCTGGCAAGTCAATTGATTCGCCTCTTGGGCGGCCAGCAGATGGTGGCATGGGGAGCATTCTCTTAAAGGGGCACCCTGCTAGTGAAGCCTAACTCTGATACAGCCTCGGCCACGGTGGAGGACCGGAGCAGCAAGAACAAAGAAAACCCACTCAGCCAAGGTTTCTAGCTGGCTTGGTACAGGCGCAAATCATCTTGTAAATAAATTGCCACTTTCACACAAGAGTTTGTTGAGGGCAGAATAAAATATTGCATTGAAGTTCTAGCTTATGGTATGATTTTCAATATGTTCCATGTGATGTTAGGAAACAGCTGTATGTATACGAGATGAGCTAAATTGAGGGAGCCGCTTTTTTTCTCGTCTCTCTCCGATATGGCACAGCTAGTTGAGACACGTTATGATAATGAGACAGGAATCGATGGAAACCTAGCTCCTGCCTCGTTCACTGATGCAAAATTGTCCATAATGTCAGGAGAAATTTCATTATTGGGGGCTGTCGAGAAATGACGAACAAGTGAATATTAACCAATTCTTCTAGTACAGCGATCGGCACAAAAAGAGCAGGGAAGGGGAAAGAATACACACAACAAGAAAGAAATTGGTGGCCGCCATATGAGCAATAAAAATGATGAGAATGCCTCAGTGGTGGCCAAAAATGTGGAGTTTACGTGGCTGGTTCATAAGTGACACATGTTGTTCAAAGGTGTGTTTGCCAAAGTCTGGTTTGTTGCTATCTTGAGAATCAAAAAGATTTGATAAAAAGATTGATATTTTTTGTTTAGCACGTTAGAAAAAATATCCTTATGTGATAATTGCTTTGAACAGTCAAGGCTTTTTATATCTATTTTGAAAAATCTGCTTTGAAAAGATTCATATGTTATTTTTTTAAGATGCTGTGAATTGAATGTATAATCTCACTGAGAAAGACAATTTTCAGAAAAATGTCAATCTCAGGAATATTATCACATGAGACAGTTTTTCTCTACCAGATACATGTATGTAAGTGATTAGAATTGATTCAACTTAAATACAGAATGGAAAATATTATAACACAAAAAAAACCAACTTAGTGCATGGGTTTCTATACAAGCTAAGTTTAATATTACAAGATATCTTGATGCTTGGAGAAGATTTATTCTGAAACCAAAATTAATGATTATATATTAAAAAAAGAAAACCTGGTGGATGGATTTTTGTGTTGTTTGCCCCAACCCAGTCCTCTTGTCTCCAGGTGTAATGAAGATAAGAAGTTAATTTCTGATCGGAGAATTCAAGGCAAACAATAGCCCCCTATAACAAGACCTAATCATCAAACAGCGCTAATTACAACTTGAGGCAAAATGACAAATCTCTAGTGGAAACAGATACACACAATTGAGAGAGGTGTATTTCTTTTTTATCAATTCTCGCCACCCCACCAACCCCCCCAATTATTTTTTTTTAAATTGGGAGGACTTGTCAGGAAATTAGAAAATGCACAGTGTAGTTTTGTCTGTTTGATTGTAGAATTTATAATTTGAGATTGGATTTTGCGGTGGATGTTGGGAGTTAGAACGAGATGATATCAGGTTTTCTGACACATTAGGCGTTATTGGCATTTTGAGCACTTTTGAAGGGACCTTTGCATTGAGTGGGCCGGGGCACAGTGAATAAACACGAATAATGCCATCAAATGCCGGAGTCATTGATCAAAACTAAAGTGTGTGAAACTCCACCGCTGACTGAGTTGGCCAATTTGCTTCAGCACAAAGGATTTTGTGCCAGGTTTTGGCTGGCTATTGGGCATATATATCCATGTTCCAGATCTGCTGGTAGATCTCTCTCGCTATGGAGGTAGTAACGACATACATACCGGGAGTAGGTTTTATTTATCGGCTGTCGGGTTCAGCATTGTTCCAGACACAGACCTCTGCAGATTTAGCACATTTCCAGTCACACCACACATCTGGACATACAACAGCATGTACTTATACCCTTCAGGCCAGTGTGTTACAAACACGTTCTGTTTGTGTACAGAAATACAATTCACTGGCCCTGCCCACCCAAATTGCACCTCATATAAACATCCCAAACAGCACTAATGATATAATGTCATGAGGGCCTCAAATATCAATAAATAGGCTCATTATTATCAGTATGATAAACATACCAACTCCTGAGAATTTGTCAAAAATAGGATTTTCAACATGGGCAAAATAACATTTTGCTTGGATATTAATCATGATTAGTGTATTACTCTAAGATGTATTATATTACTTGAATGAACATGATAATACAAAAACAATATGAGGCTTGGCAAGTTGTTAGTTTAATTCACATTTTATGATTTTCTCATGGCATGCCACAATGCATAAGTTCCATCAAAATGATTATGATGGCATATGATATAAATACTAATGTCGCCGACCCATTTGTGATAATATAAATGTAGTATCTGACAAAACAACATGTTGGTGGGGTCAGCAAGAGAACAACATGCTTTTATATACATGTACGTGTAGTGTTTGCTAAGATGTTTGGACACAAAAAAAGAGAAAAAAATGGATGTGTTGTGGGTGACCCTGTGAGATGTAGATAGAATGTTTTTGGGAGGACGGAGTATTTTATTGCAGAACAAGCAGCCCACAGGTCTGTACTGGAGAAACAAGCTTCTTTATGAACCCATGCTGTCGGCCATATTGGATTTCTGTTGCGAGGGCAGGATGGCCAGACACAGTACAAGAGTGGTGTACTTGACAGTGAGGGAATCGCTGTCCACAGTAAAATAAGCTGGCTGATGTTTTTTTTTTTTTGAGGGGGGGGGAAAGGGGGGGTCATGCATCAGAATTAACGCCAAGAGGATGTGTATAATTTGTCACCCTTTACTGTGACACAAAGTGTATGCGTTTGTTGGCACTGATTTCCCCAGGTGAAAGCTGTGTTATTCAACACGGCAACACAAGAGAAGTGCAACGACCTCACTATACAAAGACGAGACCTTTGGTAAAGAACCTCGGCCCAATCTCAAATTAACCTATTGCGCTTGCAGATTGTGTGGTATAAGCTATGTTTTATAAGCTATAAGCGGAGTGTTTGGGGGGGATGGGTTGGGATAAAAAAATCCAGCATTTCCTCGTTTTCTCTCTTTTTCGTGATGTTCACAGAGGCCGTGGGCCTGCGGCTAATCTGTCAGAGATGTTGGCCAACGTTGGCAGGGAAGAGAATGTTCCACAACGGCAGGCTGAAATCAAATACAAGCCAGCCACGTTATTGCAATCATGCGAAGACCCATGAAAACCAGCAGTGAACTCACCACTGTTGTCCCAGGGCACACTGCCTGTCCACGGCCAAACAAGCCAGAACAGGGATTGATAAAATGCTTGATAGATGTACAGTCCACCTTTGACCTGGACTTGAAAACAGAGAGAACTACCATAAAATGTCATAATTTTCCGATTCACTCATGAGTGGTGTTTTGTTTCTTGTCTCATCATACCATTTTGACAGGTTAGAGATAAAACACTGTGAACTGTGAGTTTGCTTTGCATGATGGAGTTTATGTTTAAAGTTATTTTTATTTTTATTTTTATTTTTTTCTATCATAAATTGAGTTGCATCCTGTCCAACATTGTAGAAATGCAGACAAACTGAGCTGAGAAGTAAAGCTTTCAGTATCAGTTTACATAAGGATAAACACTTCCACCAGATCTCAGTACTATCACCAGCTGTTAGGGAGCCTTGAAACTAACCTGCTGATTATACTGAGATGGGCTCCTGGAAACAGGTTGAGAGGGGGGGTCACAGGGTGGAGGTTGTGAGAACCCCCCCTGCGGATACTTTGCTCAATGGGGGGCAAGTGTAATTAGCAGTAAATGGCTCAGTCAGCCAGAGCTGTTAATTGATAATTGTTGGTCTAAGCGCAGTGTGACCAGGCATGACTAAAACTACACCAAACACCCTTTGTACTTTAAACTCCCAACCCCTAGCCATTTTCTATCTGTTCCTTTTATCTTCAGTTTGCCTGTAAAATTATAAACCCCAAGTTTTCAACAGCATGTTCCCGTCCTTTTTTTTTCTGCTGTATTTTATGAAAGAATTGCAATAGTTTTTGGTGTGTTCCATCAAACCAACTGCCTCAGGTGTTTGACAGTTTCGCTTCAAGGCTGTACGTTAAAAACTCATCATAAGCAATTATCATGCCAAAAAATGTTTCGCCTTTGGTGTGATCATTTAATGGCCTTTGAAATGTAAGTAAAAGAGATGATTTTTTTAAGCCATTCTTTTCTTTAAATGTTTAACCCCAGTATCCTTTTCATTTGTTTTTTGTTCTCCTAATACATTGGCACACGATTTGTAGTACTTTGATAGTGGAGGCCAGACTGAAATAACTTGAATAATCTGATATCTTTTCAGAGCGTATTCTTCACATCTGCACCACCTCAAACTCCATACACCGCCGGAGTAGGCGTCCGTTTTTTTAAAGTATCAAGTTTTACAGCACCAGGTTTTCATGCATGGCAGAATGAAAAGAATATACTCGCAAGGTAAGTTATTAAATCAAGCTCTGAATTTTAAAATTTAAACTCAATCTTCAATTTATATAAAAATGATTGAAAAGCTTTAAGTGCAACCATATTGATCATACTATACAAAGTATATAAACGAAAAGTCATTGGGCATAAGAATTCTTTTGTACAGTTTTTGATTACATTCTTTTTTAATAGGATTAGATCTTGAAGGCATATATACTAATATCAGAGCATAAAACATGGGATAAGGCTATACCTCCAATGATATGAGTTCAAATGGCATATTAAGCTTTATAAAACAGGGATGTAATTTTGGATAGTTTTGTGGTCCGTGTATAGGAAGCAGCTTGTGGATAGGGGAGGACGAGTGATGTTTATGAGAGGAGTGTTTGTGTATTTGTATTGTGGAGGTCAGGCAGAGTCTGTACTGTGTACATGCTGGGTGAATCAGAAGGCTGCCAGCCAGGATATAGACAGGCTAGCAGGCTGCTGGCTGGTGTATGGGGGAGAACAGATAGGCCTGCCTGTCTCTCCCCGGGGGAACAACTCCAACCTGACCTACAAGCATAGCCAAAGCAGCATTTTAGACCCTTTATTTTGTGCCCCACCGTATTTATGGCCCTTTGACATGAAAGGGTCAGTGGTTGGGTTTTGGAATGCCACCAACTTTGCCGAATGTCTGGTCAGCCTCGTGCAAAAAAGGGGACAAAACATGCTAACTATGACATTTTATCCAAGGCAAATGACTAATACGACAAATATAGGCACGAGTGGTGACACGGTATAATTTACTGCCTGACAGAGGTATTCATATGGATCTATTTGATAATATCATGTCACTTTTCAAATGCCCTTTACACTCTGCGGTCATCCGAGCAGGTTCAATAATGCGACATTTCATGTGCCACGCAGGGGGTCTCCACCGGCAACACAAGTCTTTTGTCTGATCTGGGACAGTTCAAATAAATCTGTTCCCATGAGGGGTGGACAAATGATTGGCACAAAATAAAACATCAAATAATGCAGGGAAAGAGAGAGAGAGAAAAAAAAAGTATACCTGATAAAAAAAGGATTGACATATGCATTGAAGCGAAAAGGGATAAATGTTTACCACAGTGATGAAAAAGAGATTGGCTTTTTATTATTGATATGAATAGCGCATAAATCAAAAAAGTACTGACAGTTTGGAAGTTATACAATGTGTGTATGTATCTCCTCTGAGGGGATGTACTGTAGTTTGGCAGGGGGCAGTGGTATACTTGACAGGTAATAGGAACCCCACCTGCCCAGGGGGGGTCAGCTAGATAACATGGCTACCATCAGTCATGTCCTGTCGCCTTACATAACACACTTAACTATTTCCCTGTGGTTTCTAAAATGCCAACTCTACATTTACAACAGTTGTGTTTTGTAACAGATTTACTCGTAGAAAAAAATGTAAACAACATGTCTGTGAAATGTCATTTTTGAATTTGCATCATGTTTAAACTATCAGTATGGTATGAGTAGCATGAGAAAATAGGGGCTTTACCAAGTGACCTAGATGAATATATGTAGTCAATAGGTACAGCTTGTGTGAAGTTTGTGGTTCAGGATTTTTTTGGAGTTTGGGGAGTGAATTAAAGTCGTCATTGTTACAACACATACTGAGACAAGATTTCCTCAAGTATTTGGCAATACTGCCAGTAGTTTAATCCTGTTTGATAAGTGATATCCTCATGTTACCATGATGGGAGAATAGAATTGATTTTCCACTCAGATGTTCATGTCAAAGAGATCATAATCTCCTTGTATGAAAGGATAGATATCTGTCAATTTCATGATTAAAAAAAATACTTTATCAAACTGAAACATATCATCATTGGCAGTGTGTCACCAGCCCTTGATACATCAAGGAAATTAATGCTAATGAGAGTAAGGAGAACCCTGTGCTGAACCCTACATCAGGGAGAACTCTGCAAACACCCTTGTTAATACACATTCAGGCAGGCTTAGGAAATTGTGTTTTCTGCAAGCAGTGTTTATGAAACTATTACTTTCGCCATGTCCTAGTTGCGGCACCCAGCAGGTCTGATATATGACTGGGGTTTACATCTGTCATTCCATACATAGCTCGGTGGAATCTGTTTTAACATGATTTGTGCAGAGATCAGTGTGGCGTAATTTATCTGTCATATCTTATGAGAGATAAATGGCCACACAGAGCATCAGGTTAGGTCTACATTTCACTATTGAAATATGAGGGCAGTCAACATTGATTTAATATATCTACTTATCTAATTTCCATTCTGCCATAACAAAGTAATGAAACAAAAAGTAAGATAAACTCGAATTGCTGTTTCCATGTTAGTTATGTTTTATTTTAATATATTTAAAAAATAAAGTCCAAGATTCAGGACAAAACAAATCAAACAATGATATTTTGTACGTGATAGAAGTCATTATAATAAGTCAGTGTGAAAATCACAATACGAGGACTCCGAACCTTTGAGGAAATTTTTTCAATTGCTAGCATATTAGTTGTAGAGTTTGTTTACAACTGCAAATGGATCTATAACAATATCAATGTAACTGATCTGTCTCTCAGTGAGGGCTTTTGGAAATTCATGTGGCACTGTTGGCGGTGTAATATTTCAGCAGTGATCAGGTTTTAAATTTTAATCATGTATTAACAGGCAGATGGCGGGATGTGGCTTGATTCCTATGATTTGTGTGCGTTCGCAGTTTGCCTGCTCGGCGGCTAGCTGCTCCATTCACAAAGATTAGTCACCGCCTGCAAATTTGATTGAATTTGAATCGGACTTTAGCTTTATCAGCACCCTCTAAATATTGCAGGATGGTAATTGAGGAGGTGAGGGGGCCCTTTGGGTGTCATGGGGGTACAGACGGGGGCTTTTCGGGGAGTGAATAAAAATCCACTCATAGCTTCCCGACACAGAGTTTGATCAAGTCAAGGAAACAGTGATATCCAGTAATGAAAACTAACTCGGGCAACACAGGCTTAATGTTGGTGCAATTTGTTTGACGTTCACCAAGCAGCCACTTGAGTTTGGCTCAGGTCCTACACCATACATGGCTGAGGATTTAATCTGTCAATCCAATATTTGGTTAGGTAGCTTGGTTATGTGTTTCATCCCATGTCCACTCTCAAGTATACCTATCAAATTGCAAACCTATTTGAAATGCCCTTCTGTTATGCCCAGTGAGAGCAGTATGAATTGAAACAGGATTAAGCAACCAGCGACATAAAATAAAATGTGCATTAAACTTGCATGCCAGCTCGGTCCATGGGAATTGAACTGCGAATTTCTGCTTAAGATTTGGAAAGCTTGGAATCCAAGTGCATTGTTATTTATAGCCTAGACACAAACTGGAGAGTTTATTTTAGTAATATCCTTTACTTTGTGCCAAAAAAGCAAGGCAAGTTATTGCCATTGAGAGAGGATAAAATTGCAATTTGAGCACTTTAAGATTCTATGTTAAAAGCTTATAACATGCTTGTATTTGCTGTCAACTGTATATGTCCAACAAATATGCAAAGATATATCCAAATACTCCAAATATAAAAGTGTAGAATGTAAAGCAACATTTGAGTAGGTCAGATAGAGTGTCAGTCCTTGTCATAAACATGGTAAAGCAATATAGAGGTATATATGCATGAAAGATGGCAGACTTTAATTAGATTGCTGTAAATAGAGAAATGAAGAGTTCAATTTCTCACCTGTCCCATCTCACGTTGGGATCACAGTGCTTCAACAGATGAAGGTGCTGTTCCACCTGTTTAAATATCAAAGAAAGAAAAAAAGGGTGGCAAAGAAAACTAAAGTGAGTATACACTACAGCGATATACACTACAGCGAGTCAACCGAGTGCTTTAATAAGGATAGAATGTGATGGTCGGGACAAAAACACGGTGAACTTAACCTGGCGAGATGCAGTCTTATTTATGCTTGTTGGCTACAGTAAGTGTGAAGTTGAAAAGCGTTGCAAGAGCTAGTTCTTTGGCACTTTAAGTACTCGCATAAACAGGGAAAGGAAGTCTGGAAGCAGAGCACAAAAGACTGGGAGGTTCAGTGCCCATTCAAGTGTTCCGTACACACACCATGCCACCCACCTCACCAAGCTTTCGTTTTAAAATTCAAGTGATTGCACCTTGATAACCCATAATTTTGGAAATTTATGTTGGGCTAGCAAATTGACTTTTCAAATATTAAGGGTAGTTTGGTTTTAAATTCCGAGATAATCATTAGCCCTGGTGTCTAATCTGTGAGATCATTTTATGCAATTTTTCTTTTTTAATTAATTTTCTTTTTCTTTTTTGACTGGCAAAAATATGGCATAGATCTTTTCATTCTAACATTGAAATTTGTAGCTCTTTTTGAAGATCTCATACAAACAAAAAATAACAATAATTACTGGTTTTATTGCAAAATGTGTGATATGCAATTTGCTTTTAGACCAGTATTCACAAATAACAAGTGCCTCATAAGCATGTAATGAGCTGATATAAAAAAAGACTGGTGGGTGGTTGTGGGAAATATATTCAAGGCTTGAGGCTGTCTTTTGTCCATAATATATATGATATGTAAAAAGGATAGGAGTCTTTTGAGTGCCTCATCTCAAAGTGTGGATTACATTTTGCAGGGAAAATGTTTATGCGACTGTCTGCTTGCTTGATATTGTGGACTGTGATGAGCACATTGAAAGCAATACAGAGCCATGCCAAATTGATTGTACCTCATTGACCAGAATTCAAATATATATATATATATATATATATATATATATATATATATATATATATATATATATATATATATATATATATAAATTTATACCCATTTTCAAGATTGGAATATGATTTTGATAGATATCTGCCATAATCTATATATCTCAGGTTCATACAAACACATTGCATATAATGAGTTAAGATATGGATCAGCAGTGGCTAGTATGGACCAGTATATATGCGGTGCTCACTCACTCAAATCACCTGATAATATTTATATATATACTGTGAATAAAGATATGAGCGTATATTCGGATTATGGCACCTGTTCCAAAGGTTTCTATTGGACCTTTGTTTGGTTCAGGGCCAGGCCTTGACTTGCTGTTTTTATACATTCACATGTTCCATTTTGGCATGTTCCAGTTACATGGCAGTCACATAAGCTATTCTCCAATCTTTAATTTGTGTTTGCATGGTGAGTAAAAACCATTATTTTTTCCTTTTGGGTGATTTGATAGAGCACTTAAATGTGTTTGTGTTTCATATGGAAATAGTACCTTAATGAAATGCTGAAGAGAAAAAATGCAATAAAAGTGTCATGCATAATATTTTGATAAATACTTTTATTTTGCTGTTTGTTTATTTGGTTTGCGATTCATAGGAAAAAAGACATCTCATTTTATCCAAAAATATTCTATAATTTTAAGCATGTTGGATAGGCATTTAAATATGTATGTGTTAAGCAGTGTTAGTTTTAAAAAAAACAAGTAAAGTATAATAGATCTGGCAAAGGTTGCACCTCCAAGAAATAATTAATTGCCCTATCAAAAATATCATATATTTTGCTCCAAGGGAGAATTGTTGATACAATGCACCAATGTTCAAACTTAATTTGTGTATTTTTGCTGTTTTTCTTTTGTGAATGCATGTGTTACAAATCTCTTTCAGCCATACAATTTTGTTGTGTATTTTTGAAGCCGGCGGGCACTGTAAATCTATAAAGATGGATTAATCTCAAATGAGCCCAGGAACACAGGAACAACCAGGAATACAAATGGATCCTGATTTTGATGATTATTAAGCAAGCTATAAAATAAAATGCATCACTCGGAGATTAGGTATTTAGAGTAAATATCTTTTTTTTTCAAGGCAAAAATTGAATGGATTTTTTGGTATCATTGAAATTTGAAAAACAAAATTCAATCAGAACCTGGGTGTGTACATATTGAATGATTAATATTATTGGGAAATCACACCTTATAGTTTTAGATTTTGAAGCCTCACTTGTCAGTGGTATTGATACAAATTATCACAGCAGTTGGTTTAGGGATATTTAAGATATTTTTATTACTGCTAAGTAAAATTGGAGAAGACTAGATTTAAAAGATTAAAGTGTATGCAATTTATTTTGAGGTGATGCCATTTGAAGCCATGAAATTTGAAGCATAATAATGTGAAGCCATGTAAAGTGAAGCCTTATAATATGAAGCCCTGAAGTATGAAGTCCTGGATTGTATATTCCTGTAATGTGAAGCCATGTTAAGATGTAATGTGAAGCCATATATATTGCCATATATTTGATATCATTCAAAATTTGGATTTTTTGGGAGTCATGGATACTCCTCTTACCCACCAAAACATCAGAATTAACCAACATCAAGTCATAACCTGTGATCAACTGTTTGACCAAGACATTGTCCATTCACTAGAGCTGTCAGCACAAAACAAAATCTCTATGAATTTTCATCTAATTTTTCGCCATTCAGTCCATGGCTTAATATTTATGAATAGTCATGACTTGTGTCCACACTTTTCACCAGTGATGGAAGGAAGGTCTGATACAAGAGAAAAGTCCTGTAATGGAGGGAGGGTACTGTTGGAGTCGATTTGTGTCATATGACAGGAGCAATAATACTCTGGCAGTATTTTGGGATCCTGAACATAATCAGTTGCAGGTAAAGCATGGTTAGAGGATAGGAAGGGAATGTCAGACACTTGCAGGCCAGGATCAGACTGTGGTCAGTGTGTATTTAGCCTGTTTGGATAAGTCACAGACTGAACAGAGAGGTCTTCTCAGGCAAGATCCATTGCCACGTGTGCACTGCTATACAGTGTTCAGTAGCCTTGGGTAAACCGGCATTGAAGCTGCGCAGGAACCGTTCATGACCTCGTACCATTATGGAACCTGCGTCTGCTCTGGCTGCCAGTAGCTAAAAATGCCCTTACATAGAGAGAGGTTTAGGAGCAATATTGGCTGAGTTTAGAAACAGTGATGGTCGCGGATAAAGCAGCAAATTGATGATGCGGACGTGAGATGTAATGACGACAGGATTGGATAGCGAGGTGCATTGACTAATGTATTGAGGTGAAGCAAACCCCATCTACCCAATAAATCTATCCCGCCGAGGTGTCTGTGTCACAAAATGTGGAAATTTGTATGACATGCAGGCCCTGGGGGGCAGACCGGGGCAATGGTGAAGGCCATACACCCATCTCAACAGCCAATAAATTGCTGTGGAGGTCAGTGGCAAGCAGAGAAAGTGTGCTGCCGATGTTGGCATGCTCCGTGCAGCACGTGAGGCTCTGTGATGCTGGGCGGGTGATCTGGGGAGAGTGAGATGATCTTACAAGCAGAGCAGTGGTAGGGGCGTGATTAGGCTGTGTGTATGAAGGTTGAGTCGACACATGGCCGTGCCTGAAGGGTGGAATCCACTGACACACCAGCCCACCCTGATGACTTCCTGCTGATAAGATCCCCACCCCAGGCTCATCCACCTTGCCACCATCACCCCCTTCTCCCCCATCACCCCCCCCCCCCACACACACACACACACAGATAACACTGTATATTAGCAGTACTCACTGTCATCACTGGCTCATCATTAAAATTGATCCTAGATCATTAACAGTGAGTCCAGGAGATACATCTCAATTTCACTCAGACTCATCATAATAAAATGCATCCTTCTCGTCCAGGAATTCCAAGGACTGTGTCTCTAATCCGCCCTAATATGCATCCTGGCTCGTTAAGCGAGTCCAGGGGTCTTGACCCTAGACCACTCTTGTTTGTCACAAAATTAATTCAGGGACAATGCCTTGTGAAAAAATATATATGGGGAGGCAACATCTCTTGACTCTAGACCATTGTGACCTGGTATCAAATGTATTTTTGCTCATTAAAGATACATTATATCATGATGTTGACTTTACTGACTAAATGGGAATATAAGGGATCAGTGAATAACACACTTTGAAATGCCTGGTGGTTCCAAACTTAAAAACCAAAAATCTGAATCAAGATTGAAATCATATCATGATATTGGTCACAAAATAAATGTTTCCTGACTTATGGCACATGAGAAAACAGAATCATGAGTCATGAAGTCAATTTTCACACACATACTTATGCACCTTTGATCCAAGCTGAACCTTTTTACAAGTGTTTAGGATGTATATGTTAGGCCATATATTGTAGATTTTATGATGAATTATTGACTTGGTGAATAATTCAGTCTGGAAGTCTCATATTTGTATGTAGCCATTATCCTGCAGATAGCGTTACACACGGAGAGCCCTGAAAGGAGATCAGACTGTATCAGGACTTGATAGGCATTTTTATAGGCAGAGCCAAAAGGTCAGCGGGGAGTGAAGTGTAAAATGTCAACTTTACTGATTGTAACATTTGTAAATCAGCACTAAATAAAAACGTGCAGGTCCCAGCGTAATATTCAGGCCGAATTGAGTGAAAAGCCAATTATTTTTTGCTGCCACTAATGCTCTTTTTGTATGGCACTTGTGTTCTTTTCTGAGCACATTACTGTGACATTTGATGGGATTTTGTAACCCAGACAGTGTGGGTTTTTTTTTCACCATGACAAGCCTTTGTGTAAGCAGGCTGACTGACACTGTTGAGTTCTCTGTGGTCTGTCCTCTGTTGAGAAGCACTGGTGTGCCAAGGCCCCAGCAAACCCCCCCTCCCCCTCATACATACATACAAGTGTGAATTTAGATGTATGAGTCTTGGAAGATCGCCAGAATATTGTCAGTGTGTACATCTTTGCAAAACGTAGTCAGGCCAATTTCACACACCACTATCAGCAAACATAAAGACATACTGGAATATTTGGGGTTGACACGGAATGGAAAGGGTAAATGTACTTAATTGTCAGCATTTATGTTCCTTTATGCCCGGGAGCTTGCCACCTGCTATGGTTACGTGTACACCATTGTTTACCAATGTCAGCTTAATCAGGTTCTGTGCAGGAGGAGAATAACAATTGACAGTGAAATAACATCGTGATTAATAACATTTAATAACATAAACAAGCTGGAAATAAAAAATAAAAAAAAGACTTGGATGGCTCTGAATGCATGCGACTGGGAAAACACAGGAGAATATGGTCGTAAATAAGAATGTGTTGGTAGGCAAGCAGAGCATGTAGGCTGCCTGCTCGGTTTAGCATCTGTGTACAGGAGGTGATCAATTTGGCTGCCGGGAGCTAGTGGTGTTTAGCCTAGGCGTGGTGTATGCCAGTGTGTAGGCAAGTAATCAAACACAGTTTGATGCTAAAATACACCTGGAGTTTTCCACCCCGAGCCTTCCATCTGCCGAGGGCCCCTGACTTTGATCTGTAAATTGCAATTTGCTCATTCATTTCGTCCTCATTTAAACTTGGCAGTGCCCTTTATAAAGGAGGGATCCATAATGTTTTTGAAACATGTTAATGCAATCTTTTATTCAAAAGAAAAGCTGAGACTTTTAGATAAAGAAAAAAAAATGGTTACATGCAATTTGCATAAGAAACTAACATGCTGTGTTTCTACATAAGCGTTTCACTTTGATAGGCAATGCTATGTTGATTTGCAGTTTATCTGAGAGACTTTACAGTTTCCAGACAAGACATTTAAGTGATATTTGCTCTGAGACAAGGTATATAACATATGACAAAGGATTCGGCCCAAGCAGTGGGTCACATATGTTAATAGAGAGATAATGATATCATTCAATCAACACATATTGATCTCACCACGACAAGAGCCATGTTGATCCGCCAGATTATCCACACTGATAATCCAACCAACTGGATTAACTAATTCAGTGTGTTCGTCTCATATGACAGGTGAGAACAAGAACAAACTGAAAAACACTAAAAGATAGGTGAACAAAAAGAGTGCTTGAATGATTGTTAAGTTTATAAATATATATTTAACGGCCACAAACAAGTAGCAGGTTCCAATCAGTGCTCGTTTGAAAGTATGGTCTCCATTTATTCTGATGCCAAGAAAATCTGTATTGCCAACATCGATTATACAAAGAAGCATTTTGATAATAATCAATTATGGCATAGAGCTTGGAGGCATTTAAATAGGAAGATCCCGCGTTCCAGACGGCTTATTTGAGTGCGTTTATGTGAAAAGCTGGTCCCCTGTTATGTCATCCTGGCAAAGCTGGGATTTTTATGACAGGATCTTGTAATACTGTTTTATTGACAATTCAAGGCTGTTGGCAGTGGATGAATATGAAAGTAAAAGAATGGAAAGGGAAAAAAATGTGTACTCAGAATCGCCTAGGAATTTATGTTATGATGTTGCAGCTCTCCACCCATCATGTGACAAATAGGCCAATGAGGGATAGTCACTATCTCTTGGGGTGCTGTGGCCCTCAGTTAATATAATTGTCACTCACTGGGTGGAGTGATGGGCAGGTTATATCTTAACACCTTAAATTAGAAAAAAAATGAATTCAATAACTTTGGTGTTCATGAATATTTTTGTAAATATAAAGAAATCGGTTAAATTCGTTAATGGTGATTAGTTCAAACACCAGTCACTCACAGTTATTTGCAATGCATAAATCAAAATCGCTTGTCTCGGTTGGTCACTCAATTGCTTTTCAGTTTTGGCAGCCATGATGTTTTATTTATATCGCTCTTTGCAAAATAGCCAAGTATTGTAAGTCCTTGATTAATGTTAGCTCACAGCTAAAGAGTTAAGAAGCCATTTTTCTGATTTGAAAAAGTGGACTTTTTCTTTGTGAGGCCCTGTTGGCCCACAGGGTGTGTGTTGACTTACCATTTACATTGTGTAGATAGCAGATTAAACATTTAAGTGCAACACTAACAGGCAATCTGTGATAAGACACTGAACCATGTGTTTGAAATTTTACCTCTTTAGACATTCTAATGGCTGTTTCAATGCATTAGATTTTTCCTAATCAAAGCCCTGGAATCGAGTTTCCTTTACATCCTAAGCAGACATAGCAACACTCACCTGATGGACCTCACTTTGTATATATATATATCATTCTGAATCAAAACACAATTTACAATTTCATATTCTCCAAAGTTATCAGATTTTAGACAGGAAAAAATATTTAGTATTTCTTCAGCTGTAAATGATAAACAATGATTTAGTATGGCAAGATTTGCTAAGTTGGTCTGAGAAGATGAGAATGTTATAAAGGGGACAGGGACATAGGACGGTAACTGACTGTGTGGCCAGCACACATTGTTGAGCTAACAACCATATGTGGACAAATATCAAAGGTACACATCTTTGACTGATATTGTATTTGTCTCTCAAACAGTCAGGAGGAAATAGCGTGTTGCACATGTTAATTTTCTCTCCCATCTTATCAAGTATATGTATGCCTATGACACTTGTGCTGGGCCACGGGCCGTGGCGCAGTTGGTTAGGGCGCCAGCATATTGGCACCAGTTCCTCTGTGGTGATCCAAAGGTCGTGGGTTCGAACCCCGGCCGTGCCGGGATTGAACTCATGATACAATTTCCCATATGAGCTGAGGCCTGTGCCAAAGGGTTAACCCGTTGTCCTTGTAAATCTGTGACCGGGTGGGTTGTCATGTCAAGGACCTGCGACATGACAATTCAGTGAGGCAGCACTATATCTGCTACAAGTAGGTCTCATCACGAAATAACTGAAATAATGTTGAAAGTGATGTAAAACCCCAAACAAACAAACAAACAAAATGACACTTGTGCTCAACCCTGGCTTTTTGACCAATTTGAGTACAATTGATCCGTGTCAGACATTTTTTTCATGAATATATTTTCAACCAAACTGATGCAAATGGCAATTTATGTTATTATGTAGTATATTACAATTGTTTTGTGTCAGCCAAATTGGTCTTGGCAGACATCCAATGTTTTATTTGGAAGAATAAATGTATTAAACAGATGTTTGTGGTTTGTCATGAAAAGATAAACTATCAAATGTGTATATTGAATCATAGTTTAAAAGTAGATAAAGCTTTTACTTTTGACCTTTCTCATGTGCCATTCAAGCTGTGAAAGACCCAGTTCTTTTTGATCATTGATGCAATGTTTTCACTCATGATAAAAAAAATTTCAGTGAAAAACATAATGCTATCGTTATGAGTGTAATATTTTACTCAACTGGGCGATATCAATAATCTGATATATTTTCATGCCAAACTTATATTTATACAGAAATGATTAGAAATGATTGATACAGAAATAGAACAAGAGTTGTGTTGTTAGTGGTGACATTTGATTAGATGAGTGGAATTAGCATAATTCACTAGTGATATTGTATATACAGCACCGCCATATCTAGTTTGTGTCAACTTGAGGACGCCTGCATTCATATCATAAATCAGCTTCCTGTTAAATGACGACATCCTGGTCTATATATGTAATAAAGTTTTATCACAATATAATACAGGCTGCAGGAGGTGTCTGTGACACCAGTGCTTTGTATGAGCCTAAACTGATAAATACATTCATATATATATATATATATTCATCTTTTTTTCTTGACTGTTACCATCCGTTACGAACCTTTTTTTTTTTGCTGTGAGGGTCCATGAGGAAGGGGCAAGAAACTTTGTCAACTCTTTTTCTGAACCCAATTCACTATGTACTGGTAGTCTTTGGGAGAGAGAGAAAAACAGATTTTGACCAAGGTAAAGATTCTTATTGTCATTTAGGTTACTTAATGTGAAGCTTGAAGTGAGTCTGTTTTTATTGAACATTAAACTCGGGTCATTACTCTTGGGTATAATAAACAGGCTTGAGGGTCCGAATGTGAAGAATTGAAACCACAGTGCCATTAAAATCAGGAATTAGCCCTCTTCTCATCGTGCCACTATGGACTGGAGGTATTTTCTCTAGCTATTATGGAATGAGTGTGTGGATAAAGTGACCGGTTTGGTTTGGCCCATCCTGTGAAGGACTGCCACCCAGCATGGCTATGGCCTTCCCACATAGTGCAGCCATTGTGTTTGGGAGGAGAAAGCCAGCCATTGTGTGTACTCTTTCCCCCATGCAACTGTCCCCGGCCCCCACCTCCCCCACCAGCCCCCACCGCTCACATCATTGTGTCCTGTTGCATCAGCTTAATAGCACGTTTTTACACCGCCTTCAAAGAGGACACATTTACTGCTGTACATATATAAAAATATATATATGTCATCAGATAACAATAGCCTTAGATGAACATAAAACCATTGTTATATGAGAACCTATGGAAAAAAATAATCCAGTTTTTATTTCCTTTTGTGGCAGAAAAACATGCCGTGCGTCAGAAGGTTGACATTTGTGTAGAGATTGAGGTATTTTTATTTGTTATTTTTATTTACTCGAAAATAGTGGGAGAAAACAATCAATTCTGGTGTTGAAAATGTGTAAATGTTGTGAGGTATTATGATGTATATTTAAACAGTATCAGTGTTGATCATTAAGATTGATTAATTATATATGAAGCCGGCGTGGTTCCTGCTGAACAGGTTATTAGATTGGAAACTTGAACTATGATACTGGTTTGTGAAGGATAATGTAGAGAGATTAGCCAAGACACAGACCGGGAATCCTTGTCATGAGATGAACAGATAGGATTTCACGGGAGGAGAATGAATTACAGGTTTTGTGATATACTACAGGTAGAAAGAGTAGGAAAGTCGGTGGTGCAATAAAAGCCCCTTGCAAGGTAGCTATTGACTAGTTAGTGTACACAATAATGAATAGTTGTGTTGTAAAGCCTCAAGTAATCTTTAGTTGGCATCCCTCTGTCAGGATGGTGGTTTCGCCCTTGAAAGAGCTCTCAATCTGGCCTTTATGTTGACATGCAGCTTTTCAAGTGGAGAGACTTGCCAATGGTGAGGATGACACTTGAGTCGCTATGCTGGCATAACTGACACAAAACAAAGAGCAAAAACAAGTCCAGCCTCTGATATGCTGGCTTGTCTACTTAACCAGCCAGCATTTTTATATAGCAGATAGATTGTGATTTGTTTTATATTTGGAAGGGCTGTGTTTCAAATGCTGTCATTCAGTGAATCATTTAATTGGGCCATTAATAATACAACGTTTGAAAGGTTAGAGGAGTGAAAATTACAACCAGGCCTGACAGCAAGCTGTGCATACAAGACCCCACACTGTCACTCAATCAGCTCTCGACCAATCAGAGGCACCCGTTTGCCCAGGGTGCCAAAGTGGGTGGAGCGTGGGCCAGTTAGTGGCAGGCGGCTGGGTTTCGTGTTTCATTGCAAGCTGACTGGCTCAGGAGGCAGCGGCAGTATTGAGAGTGAAGCGCTGGCTTTTGTCTTCACACAAGTGCAGAGAGCAGGGTCGGAGCATAACCGTTGAGCTACACCTCACTTCTCACGCCTCCGCCCGCCATTACTGGAGTACCTCGTGCACCTCGCACTTTCTCAACCTCGGATTTACCAAGAAGTAGTGCAACGTACTGTGTTGGAATATTACATACATACATGTCGTCGGTGTTGAGTACAGTTTAAGCGATTATGGAAGGTATGTGCCAAGTGTAAAGCTGCACATGATTTAATCCAACCTCTAGTTTGTTGGATATTTAGGCCAGTGATAGCTAACTGGCAGTTCACTTATGGAGTACCACTACATTTGTCTTGATTCATGAATATTTTCTGCTAAAAGTCTGTTTTGGAATTTTACTGTCTTGAGGATTTCACCCTGTTTGACATTGAGAAAAGCAGCTGTATTTGGACATAAAAAGCCCAAAATTTGGATGGCTGCGGGTAAGTCCTTTGTATGAATGCATGGTATGGTTTGTTGAGGTTGGTTATTAAGGGGGCTGCCATGGGAGAGACGAGGGGGCAGGCACAGTGTGCGTGGTGGGTGACTGGCTGGCAGCCCGGGCTAGGCTAGGCAGGCCAGGCCTGACAGGGTAAGAGACCGGTGATGGTGTATGCTGCCGACTCCAGTGTAAACACAGCATGGGCGCACAGAATAGACCTGCTCTGCACTGGTTCACCAAGCACCCAGACAGACATTGTATCTAGCTAGATTAATACCATGCTCTGCCTCTATTTCACATTAACTGCCTGAATTTCATACATCCTTATTGGCATAGAAGGACAATAAATAGTGATTTTTTAAGTTAATTTTTTTTTTAGTTTAAAAAAAAGGCAGATTAGATTTGAAATATTGTGATGTTTGCAGTTTATAGCGGGAGTGTTAAAGCTGTTTATTTAGGCAATTAAGTGAAATTTTGAATGTGTTTGAGAGGTGTTGTTTGGTGTAAAGATCAGCAGAAATGCCAGAAATGTTGACACTGTAACCATTATAGAACTCGGTATAAATGGATAACAAACAAGAGCAGTTGTTTAATGTTGTAGATCGGAGATGGTTTTGTGGCAATGCTAAGAGAACTGTAATGCAGTCATAACTATCTTTGTGTGAAGAGAAAACGCTGCCATGAGGGGTAAACGCGGTTCAAAGGCCACGAAGTGGAAATACATTTAACTCTCTCCACTGCTGATCGTTTATAAAGCAAAAGGCGCCTTCTCAGAAAAAAAAATGTTCTTGACTGCTTGAAAATTAAACCATCCCCTTTAGTCATAGGTGGATACACGCCAGTATTAATTTACTCTTGGAGATGAAAGAGATGCAAAAAAAAACTTATCGTTGAGGTGTTAAATGCCACTTCTAATGCTGATATGAAAGGTGTGTGTTTAATAAAGGTCTATGTTGATGTAAAAAGGGACATTAGAAGTGACAAGATTACTTGTCATGTGATGCAGTATTCAAATCAGCTCTGCACCAATCAGATCTCTCCGTGGAACGAGCATGAAAGGAGCACTGGTTGTTATTAGCGGAGGAGGGCGTGTGATGAATAGCGTGGAAATGTAAGCCAGAGGTGATTTATCAGGAAACAGCTGGTCAATAGGTCACCCAGGCCCGGTCTGACCAGGGTAATTAAAATTAAGCATTATCGCCAAGGCGATGGCAAACGAGAGTGATAAAGAAGGAGTAGCAAGTTAGTTAGTGCACACATATTTTGGATAAGGAAAGAAACCTTGCTGCTGATATACTTGATAAACTCAAGTAGCCGCTAGATCAAACATGGAGAGGCTGTTTATATCTTCTCAACAACCTCTTCTCCAGATATATCACACAAAATGTTACACTTCTCTGATACAGTAAAATTAGATTTTTTTTTATCTTTTCTTGTAAAGTTTTTATGTGGTTATTTTATTTATAGCCATTTTGTCACCATATAGCTCTTAATTTACTAGGTTGGAAATTTCCAGCATGAAACAACGTTGGTATTGTATGGCTAAATTAATTACTTTGTCCAAATGCTAAAAGGTGCTTTGGTAAAATCCCAACTGGGCCCTTGTAAGCTGATAGGGCAATGAAGACCTTGCATGATGTGAGGGCCTAATTACTGGCTCAGCAGGGGAGGAGAGAAGGCCATGCGGTGTGTCAGGGGGCTCACTGTGGGGAGCAAACTCCCGCCACCACTTTGATGTACTTTTGCTATGCCACATTATGGTTTATGGCGCAGGATAAATAGTGCCCCCCTGGGGGCGCCAAACAGGCCCTGCTATTATGTCTAGCAGGCTCGGAATTATGGCTATGGATATTGGCAGGCAAGTAAACGGATTAGACCCGCTTACAGAGCTTACAAAGAACAGCCAACAAAAGCAAGACCAAAAAGCTTCAGTCTGCTCACACTCACCACAGTGCTCCACAAGGTTCACAAGTAACACAGGGGGAAAAAAACCTCCTTTTCTCATATATATATTTATATATATATTTAGAAGATAGGGCAGCCAATGTGACTTTGAATTGTGTCTTGGTTTAATGGCTGCACTCTTATAGACTGGTGAAAATTGGCAAGAATTCCAAGGAGACCACAAAAAAAAAAGCAAAAAAAAGCCTCGTGTTGTGTTTTGATGAACATAGGGGACCAGTAAGAGAGATTTCTGACTGATTCTCAGACTTTGAAGTGTCATCAGAGGTGACTTGCTCGGTGCAGGTGTGAGAAAGGTGAGTGAGGAACAGATATTGAAAAAAAATGAGGAACAAAACAGAAAAAGGTCATGTCCTTGTTTGTGAAAACCATGAAATAGTTATGCGTTTTTTATGGTCCTTTTTGGAACTAGCTAGAACCATCATCCTTGTCTGAATAGGTCTTTGACATTGTCTTTTATTACACATCTATGTGTGGTTATGATTTAAGGTAATAAATGAGGCATTAGTTTGTTTCATCCAGATTTCAATGGCCTCCTCATGAACTTATTGTTTTAGTTGTAAATATCATAGTTTTATCATGGTTCAATGTTTCTCGGTGTTTTTGATAGACATTTATACTTGTTAAAAGTTAGAATTGTATAGTCAGAAATCACTTCAAGCATAACACAAAATAATGAAATTAAAATGTATCAGTCAAGTTGTTAGGACATGAGATTTGTTGCTAAAATATAGATGTGGTGATACTGCTCGTTTGACAAAGTTTGATGATTGATTTTCACTCCACAACAGTAACAAATGGAGCAGAGTGTATGAACAAAGGCTACAACATCGTCACTGTCATGTGCCTAAACCGGGCTTTGTCAGCGGCGGAAATAATTCAGCATTAGGCAGATTAATTTCTCTTGTTGTGTGTGATCGGGGCATTTTTGCCTACTCTGCCGTGCCTACTTTTATCACAGTATCAGATGCGCAGGTTGTTTTATCGATCGTACAGCACGGGGTGGAAGGCAACCTCGGAAGTGCATGAAAAATTGATGGGTATTTGTGCGAAGAACACATGTAATAGGCGACTGTCACGTCCAAAAACACAGGTCTCCTCTCTGCGTTGCGGTTATGAAGCAGATGGGCAAATGCTTGAAATTCTCAGTTTGTTTACTAATTAAAATAATTAATGAAATCTTTTATGTGCAGGCAGTTTAATCCATTATGTATGACAGAAGGTAATAGTGTAAATGAAAGGGAGCCTCTCTGTTAGAAGATATTGATCTCATGACCGTGAGCATGAATTATTGAATATGATATTAACGGAAAGCACATGGAATGAAATATAGATTTGTTTCGGCAACCAACAGTGAAAAGATTTAAATGATTATGTGCTTATAGTTAACTGAATAAGACAAGGCGGAAATTTCATAGCTGATTTCTGTATTGATCGGATAAGGTGATTAAGAATTGGAGAGCTTAATTTATTAGGAGATTATAGGTAAGCTGTGGGGGGACTAGTGGGTATAGATAATTCATGTTTATTGAGTCTGTATAACTGCAAGCTTGTCCCAATGTGTTTGCCAAGTTTTATGTGACAGTTGCCTGTACAAATACTAGGCCGGGACTCTCAACAATAAAGCCGGCACTCATGACATATGGCGCTCAGCACCTGACGACCAATTAGCAGGCTTTCTGTCTGCAATAATGGCCTGTGATTGGTCCATGTGTACAACCTACCTGGCCGCCACCCTTGGGCGCTAAATTGATGCTTTTTGCCGTCCGCAGTTGATTGATGGTGTCTCGTATTCCGCTTACTTCTATTTTTTTATGTGGTTACACCTTGGATATAGTAATAGGCCTGAAATATATAAATGAAAGACTTGCACAACTGCGATACAGTCACAAAACACTGTGTCGCTGTGTGTGGTCAGGCTCAGTTGACACGCCAACCCAGACCAAACCAATCGGCATACCTCCCCCCCTCCCCTCAGACAATCCTGACGACCCAGCACTGCTATATTACGGAGATGACTGGGCTGGGAAATATGCTATTACTTTGTGAATGCCGCCTTAGATGTGTGTGGAAGGTGGGTGTGGATCAGGAAACAGGTGGGTGATTGATGTCGCCTGGTAATCTCCACTTACTCATGTAGCAGATGACAGGGTGTCGGGCGGCAGCTCACGGCTCAGGATTCGGAGGCTGAGATGCTGCCTCGAGATGCTGCCTTTGAGATGTTTAACTAACAAAGTCAGCTTGCATGTGTGGCTCAGGCAGAGACAGAGAGAGGGATTGGTGGACCTTGACATGTGTTGTAGCTGTTACAGGTTTTCCAGACTGGATACCCGGAGAGAGACATGTGGTGGTTATAGCGGTGGTTATAAGTCAAGCCAGATATTGATGGTCATATTTAGAGTGGCCAAGACAGGTCTAGAGTGGAAGGTGATATTTACCTCCAGCCAAGACAGGTCTGGATTGGAAGGTGATATTTACCTCCAGCCAAGACAGGTCTGGATTGGAAGGTGATATTTACCTCTAGCCAAGACAGGTCTAGAGTGGAAGGTGATATTTACCTCCAGCCAAGACAGGTCTCGAGTGGAAGGTGATATTTACCTCCAGCCAAGACAGGTCTGGATTGGAAGGTGATATTTACCTCCAGCCAAGACAGGTCTGGATTGGAAGGTGATATTTACCTCTAGCCAAGACAGGTCTCGAGTGGAAGGTGATATTTACCTCCAGCCAAGACAGGTCTAGAGTGGAAGGTGATATTTACCTCTAGCCAAGACAGGTCTGGATTGGAAGGTGATATTTACCTCCAGCCAAGACAGGTCTAGAGTGGAAGGTGATATTTACCTCTAGCCAAGACAGGTCTCGAGTGGAAGGTGATATTTACCTCCAGCCAAGACAGGTCTGGATTGGAAGGTGATATTTACCTCCAGCCAAGACAGGTCTAGAGTGGAAGGTGATATTTACCTCTAGCCAAGACAGGTCTCGAGTGGAAGGTGATATTTACCTCCAGCCAAGACAGGTCTGGATTGGAAGGTGATATTTACCTCCAGCCAAGACAGGTCTAGAGTGGAAGGTGATATTTACCTCTAGCCAAGACAGGTCTCGAGTGGAAGGTGATATTTACCTCCAGCCAAGACTGGTCTGGATTGGAAGGTGATATTATTTATAAGGCAGCACCAGATATGATTTTTTTTGTTTGTTTGATGGATGTCAAGACAAGTATCAGATTTCAGTTGGATTGTAAGAGTGGTTCATTAGCTTGAATAGACCCGTATATCGTGTGGTCGACCTGCTGTATGTTCAGAGGACTAAGTTGACCTGTATGTCCTGAGGGCTTTGGGTGGTATAATGGCACAGGGACTGCCGCAGGTTCCAGCCTTACACACTAGGAGGGCATGTTTATAGTTGCTATCTGGCTGATATTATCCTGTGTTCGGGGGTATCTCTGGGGGTATCTCTGCCGTCCACCTCCCATACCTATCTACCGTGCCTATCTACCTCTACCGTTATCACACCACAGACAGGGCAGCTGCAGCCTGGGTCTATGCGAAGCATGGCGGGCAGGGCCTTGCATGCAGGTCAAGCTGTATTGATCAGACTCTGTCAGTACCAGACCATCTAGTATGTTGCCCACTGGGCAAGGGTCAACACACTGGTCTTGGCCCACTCTTTGACACTCGAAAGCACATGTAGGGATTTGTGGCAGCAGTGGTGGTTGTGTGTGTTTTTTATTCATTCAGAAGCATGCTTCTCTCTAAACAACCTTGGGAGTTATATATCTGTGTTGTAGCAGCCCAGTGCTAGCCCTAGCCTCAGCCTTAGCCTCAGCCTCAGCCTTAGCCTCAGCCTTAGCCTCAGCCCTAGCCTCAGCCCTAGCCCTACTTAGCACGGTTGGTGGCAATCTTGTTGTGACCTGCTGATCAGTAGGGTCTTGTCTCAGACCCTGGCCTCAGCCTAACTCTAATCTAAGTATCTTAACACATGCCTCACATTCCTCAGCAAACCCACATAGCTTCCCAGGCAGGAAATGAGATTTGTCAGACAGGTGTCTCCACTGTACAATACCTCACAGAGCCTGGCTGTGAGAAGAAAGGCCCTGATTAAGAATATAGTAAGAAAAAGTCTTATCATTATTGTCTGGGGGGAAAAGTGTTGAAAGGAGGGGATTTTTTCCCCCTGAAATTCTAAAGGCTTGAATATGTAGGATAAACGTGTGAGGTATATTTTTTTTCTTAAATTACAGTTGTAAAGGATAGTAAAAAGAAGAAAGTATTTATTTGAAGTGAGGTCTCTGTGCTTTTTTAGCACCTGTTGTGTACAATTACAATTATATATATGAGGTTCAGATTGGTGATCAAATGACAGCTTTAAGCTTGTTGATTGGCAGCTGATTTCAGCTGAACATCACCATTAGAATATGCCATGTTCTTAATAGCTGTACCCCCTGCGGAGAAGTATAGCTCACTTTTAGGACCAAAATATTAAACCCAATCGAGAATTACAGTTAGCCAGTGTAAACAATGTAGGCTGGATTTCACCTGCTGGTGGTGTTAAGGGCGGCCTGAAATCCACACAGACAGATGTCTCATTAACAGCTATTGTGCAAGCTGGGACACAGGTTGGCCAGGTTTAGCGGCATGGAGGTGAGAAAAATGCCATATGACAAAGCGGTGGTTTGTGAAGTGGCATCAAGGTGGTTGTCCTTCCGCTGCTGGGCAGTGTCCCACACCTGATTTCCCCCCAGGAAGTCTTGATTTACCCGTCACTGATTACCAGTTGCATTGTGGGCCTGTCATCTCTTAGCCCACCGCCAGGTCTTATTGTAGAAAGAGGGGGGCTCCTGGGGCAAACATGCAGCACTCTAAATGGAGAACAGACAATGATGATTTGGGGGAGACTTTCATGAATATTCAATATGGTGGCCCATTTGAAGTCCCTCGCTTGGCCCTTTATTGTGTCATATTGTGCCTTCATTTTACTCTGATGAAAGCCAGCCCTCCAGCCATTCAACTTCCACTCCGTTTATTGGGTTCACAAGGTCGTGCTCAATTTGAATACGATTTACCTGCATCACTGACGTATCTAATTGTCTGGGTCTTATGTTATCTATGGCTACAAAAAATGTATCCATCATAACAGACCGATGTAACTAGTGGAGATAATGTACAGATCGTATATCAGCCAGTTCGGATCCAGCAAAAACCGAGGAGAAGATTGAATTTCATTATCTTTCTATAGTTGATTGTTTGCCAAGCATTATGAATAATAGAGTTATAAAATAAAGCCAAAACTCCAACAATCCCAAGTACAAATAATTAGATTTGCGGTCGAGTATCAATAACAGGTTTGGCCAAAAAAGTCAGTGTGTTTTTTTTCTTCTTCTTTTAACTTGGTGCAACCCACGTAGGTCAATAAACTACTCCAGTAATAAATACCTCCCTGCGGAGGAAGATAATAATGCAGACAGATATGACAGATGGCGCTACCTAACCTGCCACACAGAACATACACAACAGGCTGGATGAAATGAAAATTGATTGTTACCGATTTGGAGAGACTTTTATATGCTTGTAATGTGATGACTATGTTGAGCACAATGGGTTTCCTTGAACTGGGAACCACTACTTGTCTCGTTCAGTGCCATATTTTCTCATCCGTGAGGCCTAATTGGCAATATGAACTTTTACACGCCCAGTTTTGGCAAATAGAAAATTTTTCAAAGCTTACTTGTATTTGTGTGAAGAAGAGCCTCAGGAAAGATATGAATATGTTTTTTTTCTAAAGTTCTTGACCTCATATAAATGTGAAAAATACAAGGACATATTGCTGTCAATGCGATGCTAAATATATTCCACACACAAATGATTAAATTCATATTAGAAATTAAACTAGTGTTATAAAAAAGAAATAAAAATGATATGATGAATTATGAAATAGAAAAAATAATGTTCGATGATTGAATAGACTTTTGCTCAGCTTTGCATGCGAAAAGCCAATTAGTGAAAATCAGGTTCTTTGAATCAACATCAATAGATTATTTCACTGAGCGAGATCGGCAGATTACAAATTTGTGTATGAGAAGAAATGATCAGATGTGATTATAGAGTTGCTGAGTGGTTAGTGCGAGTGTGTGTGATATTGTTAGCTTCTTTTAATGATGACCATTAGATTGTGTCATTTCCCTGTCAATAGACTGTGTAATTATACCTTAAGTGGGTTTGATTGGCAGCGTGCCATTTAGCCAGTTACAGATTCCCAAGGGTTGTGGGGCAGTGGTTGTATTTATATTCAAATTCTGGTTTTGTCTGTTGGCCTTGGCTTGTCCCTTTGGTTTAAATGGAATCCATAGATTAGACAGAGGGGAGGAAAGTAGACTATTACTGAATACCAACTTAACCAAATACCATGCATGCATTCTAATGTTGGGACTACTACCTCACTGACAAAAACATCTCAAAAGAAATATTTTCTATATATATATATATGTCAACACATGTTGTGTGAGAATGAAAAAATGAATCGTTATGGCTGTTATGTGTTAATATTGGATGTATTCTGACATGTTTAGCTTCATTTTAAAAGGTCTAATCTTGTGTGTTATGGGGAGAGTGGGGTTGCAGACCTTCATATTGATTTTGTGATTAACTCACTGACGCCCAACTGCAACTCACTCTCTCTCTATTGACTTTGTGTGAAGATCGCAAGACCTTTTTTCCATAGAAGATTTCTGAGATTGATTTTGTTGCGTTTGTATCATTGCAGGTTCTCCATGCTGTGTAGTAGCAGCGGTTTGTCTGGTCGCCGACTCCAATGCCTAGCCAGGGTGTGCTGGGGACCCGTCCTCCACAGGCTGCTCCAAGCCGGGCTATTCAAGCCAATAAAAACGCTTCTGCGACAGCGGCAGCGGCGGTCAGCGACAGCTCAGACTATGATGACGAATCTGACTGGGACTTTGGAGTGGGCAATCTAGTAATCGACCTGGATGCCGACATAGAAAAGACTAAGAACCTGAACAATAACAACAAGACGACCACTGGCGCCCCCACTGCGCAAGTCGTCAAAGGGAGCAAAATGAGCTCGGTGGAACATCAGGCCACCGACTACAAAGGTCTCAAGATGAAAATAAAACGCACAAAAAACGTAGGTGCTAAGTCGTCAGAGGCTAAACACGAGATTGTGAAATCGGATGGAAAGTCTGGTGGTGCTGCAAATGCAAATAACACGGCCACACCAACGGAAAGTACCGGAGGCAGCGCAAATGTGACAAACTCGCCACACACAGATAAAGCGAACAAGCACAGTAGTAATATGGATAAATCCGCCAACAAGGGACGCGGAGTACACAAGAAGGTGAAGGAGCGTGGTAGAGGCACTGCCGCCGCCACCATGGACCAATGTTTAAGCAATGGAGGTCCTTGTATAGGTGGCGCAGCAGTCACCTCAAATAGTGGAGTAAGTACACTTTCTTCCTCGGATCTCTCCTCAACTCTTACTGGCAGTGTGTCTGTGGATTTAGGTGACCGTTTGTCTTCACCGTTCACTGTTAAAAAGGAAACGACACCCGCCCATGACCCATATGAGTTTAATGCCAAAGTGGAGGACAATAGGCCCACTGGGTTCCCACATAAGAAGATAAAATTAGAAACCAAGGTATGTACAGCAGACGGCCTGTATAAATCATCATAGCCTAGACCAGTGTGATTGCTGCCAACATAAACTGCATGACTTTCACTCTCCTAACATGTGTGTCGCTTGAAACATGATTTTTGATTACGCCATTTTTTATATATTTTTTTTTAGTTGTGAATCATTTTTTTGGGCATGCTAAATTTTACATAATGTGAAAATTAATGTAATCAATGTTAGAGTGGAAATATTTTGGTCGTGATGAGTTCCCAAATGTGATTTCCAGAATGCATAGATGTGTGGGAATAGATAATGAAATGTTGAGGGGATGACGCATGAAATTGATATTCATGAGAAGTTATGGGAAATAGATAGGCCTTTGAAAGTAGGAATAGTTGAAGAGGGACCTTGTACTGTGTGTACTGGCAAAATGTCCCGACATCTGAGATAGGAACTCAGCATGAGAGAATGGAAGAGGGGGGGGAAGGGTCAATTGACAGGATGGCATTGATGACCCCCAGGGCACAGAACACATGGACCAGCCCACCCATAGGTTACAGGGGGTCAGAGATCACCACTCCTCTTGGGGTGCCAGGTGGGGTAAAATCCAGACTTCATCAAGAGTCGCCTTAAGCTATTTTATGACCATGCCACCTTTATGACCCTCTTTATAAAATTGGTTTGGAACAGAAATGTTAGTCATATCTGATGATAAAATCACCAGGCATTGGGACCTCGCCAGTGGACCTTTGACAAGTAAATCAAATCGAAAATTCAAATCTATTTAATTTGTTCCTAAACAAATTTACAGCATTTGCTTTTATATGAATACATGTTAGACTTTGACACGCAGGTGGGAGGTAAGTATCGAGAGAGACAACACCATGCTTTGTTTTAGCTTTGTTTATGGGTAAACATTGATTTAGTGAAGAGGAAGGAAGCAAGGTATCAAGTTTAACCTTGTGGGGAGTGGATGGCAGACATGTCAGAGTGACAGTCTGATGGGAAGGAGGGAGGGGGGGATTCTGACAAATTACTGCTGTGTACTTAGTGTATACACAACAGCAGAGGGGAGAGATTAAGCCAGCGTGGTCTGGAGGCTCTTCTTGCCTCTCAGGGGGGCCTGATAGGGGCGTCCATATATAAACAATGTGTCAGCCTCTCTCTCAATCATAGGGGATAGGGGCTCCAATGGGGTGGTTTAGGGATTATCATTATTATTATATTTATATTTTTTCATATGAAAATTATAATGTGTCAGGACATTTCTGTGAAAACCTCATTAATTTACGTTTACATCAAGCGCTTCGCAGATGTTTTACTTGGCAAAAATATGAGCAGAAATCTATTTTACTTTCCTTATTTTTTACTCCCCCACATCAATGAGAAATGTCAACGTGTTTATATTTCACACTGCCTTTTTCTCATTGTTTATTCTGATCTCGGAGTGTTAGAAGAGTGTATGTTAGATATCTCTACGTGCCAGAGGTCATGGCAAAGTATGCTGTATGGACAACAAAGCTATATCATATAACTGCAGATTACATTGTGGCTTCATCACATACTAGGCGCCTTTCATATCACCAGTCTCCTACATCCCATGACTTTATCACTGCCACGGCCAGAATTGATTTCTCCTCGAGAAATTGGATTGCATTTTATGGTACTTGGCACTAAATGAAATATAGGTTCATGATAGGCGGTATGAAGCTTGCAATAGCAGTATCACTTGTCGTAGCAGGATTGAGATAGAGCGTTTGGGATACACAGACAAAGGGAGGGCCGGGTGTAGAAATAGCAGGCAGGAAAATAGAGTGAAAGCTTGGCAGGTGGTCACGAATGGCTGGTGTCCGGGAGGCGGAAAACACCGCCTGCTGATTGGCCGGTTGGGACTGATGGCAAACCAGGCAGTCAGCGAGGAAGCACAGTGTAGTTGGTCTCTGGAGATGAGAGAGTGGCTACAGCATGGTGTAGTGGAAGTCAGGTGTGAGAGAGTGCATAGTGATGCAGGGGTGAGAGAGTGAGGCAGCCTCAGTGCTCTCATATGGGTGATGGGGGTGAGAGAGTCAGTATGAGGTGATGGGAGTGAGAGAGTCTATAGAGTGCAGAAGGGAGGACGTGGCAGTGAGAGAGTGGCGGTACTTGACTGTGAGAGAGTGTAGGCTTATCTGTCAGTGGGTGTCAGGCGTGTATCAACAAATGGTGTTAGCACATCATCTTCTAATCACACACTCCCACTCCACCGCTGCCAGACCGCCCGGGGATACCCACACCTCCCCAACACAACCCGGGGCACTGAAGGGTAATAGGCAAATCATTAGCAAGCAAAAAATAAATGTTTGAAAAGTAAACGAGAAAAGAATCCATTTTAGTTATTCATAAACTGACAGATAATTCACAAGCTATTAAAAAGCGTCAGTCCAGTTTTTAAAGAATAAATGTCCCAGTAAGTGAGTAACAGGAAATCAAGCATTTGTAAGATGATTACAATGATGTGGATCATTTTTGTTTTAAATTATTTTTTGACTTAATAGATTTTGTTGAAAAGAATTGAGTATGAAAAACTTTAGAGAAGTGTGGCACAATTTAGATGAGAATTTAAAAAAAGTTTTAATATCAAATTTAATTAAATGTTTTTTTCTGTACATGCGGTAGATATTTAGCACAAATTACAGACATAGAAACAAGACTACTGAATAGATACAAAGAAATATAGTGTTTTTAGATGAGTCAGATTCTTAACATCTCAGATGGTAAAGAAAGGTATTTTTCAAAACCCCAGGTCTGACACCAGATGACACATGAAGTCGGCCATTAACCTAACACCATCACTATACTTAATGACTTGAGATTATTCAATACCATTTAGAAGCATAGTTTTTTTTTGTACCAGCTAAGAATGTTGTGTCATAGGTACGCTTGATGACATAGATGTGTGGACAGATATGTATTCAATATTAGAGTAGTACCTACATGACCTAAGGACAGGCACCTATTTCGGTGTATATTTGATATCTCTTACTGTCAACGAACATGACAACTTGACAGGATCATACACTGAGCAATTTGGAAAGAAATATGTCCCTTGTCAAAAACAATCTTATCTTCTATCTAGCAGAATTTTTAAGGTTTAACGGGGCGGAAATGTTGTAAATAACAAATGTGTTTTTGTTTGGTTAGATCGTGTTTCCAGGTTTTTTTTTCGAGCAGACATGTTGAATTTATGCAGAAGATGCATGGAGCATAGAGATTGCATTTGACAAGGTGATTGGGAAACGCCAGCTCCATCACAGAGCATCTGGTAGTGTTGCCATGGCAACCCAAATGCAGGCAACAGTAACTAGGGCTGTGCATTATACTATCATAGACCCTGTTTACAGCTCGTTGCCAGTTTTCTGAATGGTTGGCCGGCATTGCACAGACGCGAGATCATAACTGGGCTTAGAATGACCTGACATTCTTTGGAGAATGGTGGCAACAAATGCTCAAAATGACCCAACATTTACCCGGAGAACAGCCGGAAAACAGCCGCCAGTGTGAATTGTGATGGAAAAGGCAATTACTGGGATCAGCAGCGGTTGGTCGGGGTATGGTGAAAACATGAGTCAGGGTGTCCTCTCAAGAATGTTAAATAATGGCCACTAGGTGGCAGTCATTGCTGGACATGACAGCAGTTAAGTGAGGGTGTGGTTGAACTCTATCAGTGAAGTCTCATTATCTGACTGGGGCTATTATTCTCTGTGTAACACATTGCCTCTTACAGTATATAGTTGGCATGATTATGTCAGAACATATCTGTCTAGTGATAGTAGCACAGATTTCATGACCTCATAATGGACTTCAACACTGAAAAACATCTTCTCTCTTTAAAAATGTCTTCTCTCTTTAAAAGTGAAGAGAGGAGTTGGCATGCACCTATAATACTACTACATACCATAAGTTTATAATGTTTGTCCAGGAGGCATAGGTTTCAGTGGATGTGTACAGAATGAAAGCTTTTCAAGGATTTGTTATAATGCACTCACACATGCTTGGTCTGTATACACTAACACACGTACAAACGGATGGTCCTGGTAAAAGGATCAGGTTAGAATAGAGAGCCTCTATCAGTGCTAAGAGCAAAGTTGGCTAGACTCTACTACGCACCGCCTTGAGCAGGCTTTTATAAATTGTGGGGTTTGAAGGCCGTACATCTCAGGTTGTAGCAAGGTCACGAGGTGGCTGAACCAGACTGGGAGAGTGAGATTTATGCGCTTGTAGATGACCCCGGAGCATGGAAGCCGGCACTATTTTATGCTCTAACAGCGCTATTAGGCCCCGGCGTTGTGTACCTGAGCTGATGGTGCAATGTAGACAAATTGTCCTGACAAAATATTACATGGCAAATATAACGAGGGCCGTCTCGCGGGAATAAATCAGTGTGCTCCATAAGGACACTGTTACACACTTGATCTTTGATAAATGGGAATCAGCCATTTAGATTAGTCTGCTCTTGAAGTATAGAGTTTTGATTGTCCTTCATTAAATGGTCAAACTTTATTATCTATTCCCTTTATAAGAATACTGATCAGTGCATATATCTACAAGTGTTTTGATGATTATACAAGAAACTCTTTAATTTTTCAAAGTCTAGAATAACAGGTTGGGCAGGCCATCATGATATTCTTATTGTTGTTATGAAAACTCGCTCCTAGCCCAGACATGCAAGCTGTTGTTAGAAAGAACATGAGAATCAGATAAGGATCAGATATATTTTATTTGAAATGGCTGGATCACGGACATGTCTATGGCATAATTATGATGTGGATGATGATGATTATGAAGCATAATATGAATGTAAACCCACAATCCTGGCTGCCGGCCAAACCATACTCCCTCAACCTTGATATTGTCATGTCTGCTGTGGCCCCAGCTCTCCTCACTGTGTGCTGTGTTAATTGTTAAACTGGATATCAATATCATGTTTATGTGTAGTAAAGGCATGATTCTTGAGAAATTATTTTTTAATATGTCAAAATCCAAATGGTCATTTGGTCATGTTTAATCAGGTCATGACATAGGATGGTCATGTTTTAACTCATGGAGATATTTTGATGGTAGGATTTGACTGATAATTGTATTTTCCAAAAGTACTGGAAAACAGACTGTTTGATAAACAAATTGTAAAAAGACATTTTTTTTGTAATAAGTTTCAAATATATGTATTCTTTGTGTTTTCTGATAATAGTTAAATATGAAATAAGTGTAATTATATGTAAGTGTGTTAAAGCTGGTTTGTTGGGATTGAATATTGACGGTATGAATTTTGTGTGTTCCAGAATGAGATGTCCACGTCGCCTACAGTAGGTGCGTCTCAGGACGTGGGAGTGGAGACCAGTAATGTAGGTGTCGCCACTGACCCAGACTGCTTAGGGCCGTGTGAGCCCGGCACAAGTGTCATGCTGGAAGGAATAGTATGGACCGAAACAGAGAGTGGTAAGTACTCATATATATATATATATATATATATATATATATATATATATATATATATATATATATATATATATATATAGATAAAATCACCATCATTTACACAACCTGGACCTGTGACTATTGAAAACTGCTAAAGATAAAAGGGCCAAAAATTCAAATGATATTTTTGCCTGGACCTTTTTTCTGAGAAAATATTAAACATTTTGTATTTCAACTTCTTACGCATAAAAAAAATTATTTGATCAAAAATTCCCTTTTAAAGATTAAAAAGTAATGTAAATTTGATGAAGAGATCAGGCTAAAATATTGGTATAGGACGGTTTGGTGTATTACGTGCAAGACAGGCTTGTGGTAAATGGCACGGGGCCAGACCAGCTTGTCATTGGTTGCCAAAGCCCACGGCTCGCATCTCGCTGGCGATGAGTATATCTGCCGCATCTGCTGCTGTGGTATTCATCATGTGAACCGCAGGACTTACTGCTGTCTTCTGCTTCCAAACAAGATGGATCGCTATTAAGGGATTGTTCTGCCCTTTCATGCAAATTATAAAAAGAAAACTTCTCTCAAAGATGGGAGGACTGAAGGGACCTGTTTTCTTATTGGCAAATTATATTGTGTTTAAATAAATGTTTTGATAGCATGAGAAGTGGCATTAATTTTGAATCGATTCAGGCCTTGAACTAAGCACAAAGATAGAGATGAGAGGAGAAAAGCTATACAATTTTTGGTAAAACATAGTTTGATAAAATCAATAGGTAAATAAATGCGAACATACTATGTTCATAAGATAGGCAGACTACACAACACACCAGAGCAAGAGTCTATATAATGATTTAGCTTCAGGCAGAAGAGTGTAGTTTTTTTTATCTCCTGGTAATGTTTTATATGTAATCGTGACACTTGACATATATGCAGCTTCGTAGATGATTTGATGGAATACCTGGGGGCTTGAAAAACGCTACGCAAATAAATACACATGTCTCTTGCAAGTCGTGTCAAAATGTCAGCCCCTAAAAAAATTTAGTGTTGCATAAAGGCAAGTAGGTGGTCGGTTTGATTACGTTTGACGTGGAGCAGGAAAGCGAGCAATTAATGCTTGGCTCTTAGGATATTGGCCTGCTTAGGTGTAGCAGGCCAGACGGTACTTGACATGTCGGGTCGCACCTCGGCCCGACCCGTGGGCACACTCTATACACTCAATGGGGCGATCGCATGCGACCACAAATTTCCAGTACTCAGTAATGAAAAGGATAAATTTGTGGCAGACGAAAAAAGGGGGGGTGGAGAAAAAAATAGGCATGGAATGGAAGGAGGCGTTGGTTTGCCACAGATTAGATTTAGGATGGGCGAGATCATGTGAATGCCGGCGGAAATTATGCCATCGGCAGTGATTGGTGGGAGCTCGAGTCACGGCCAGACTTGGCTAATGTGCTGTGAAAATGTTACCAAGGCTTCGGTTGAGATCTAACAAATCCTTGCGTCTTTCTAGTCAGGGAGAATCCAGCAGACTGGCGTCTCAGATGTGGACGCCAGGCTTGCATTGAACGTCACTCCCTTTCAATCCTGAGATAGACCTTTTTCCTATGGTTACTGTGGATTATTTTGAACAGAAAAAAGGGCCTGTAAAAAAAAGGTCATTAATTAGGGATGACACACTCAGCTAGGATAGATGCGTGTATATATCATCGTCATTATCAGTAGCAGTAGCTCGTAAAGTCTTTGTTTGGAGACTGGCAGTAAAAAGCAGTTATTTTAACAAGAGGCACAGCATATTGAATGTAAATAGGGGGTTTACATCCTGGTATTTAGTAGTCTCCCATCCTGGTATTAAGTGTGTTCCGATATGATATATAGCCCTTTATTGTGGCAGCCATGTTTGGTTTTGCCCGGGTCTGTGTAGAGTACACACACATGTCACAGTGGAGATCAATATGACAGATTGACCTACATAGTAGGAAGTTAGGCCGTGTTTCAGATGGCGACAAGACAGGGCCCATTCTCACGCAGACAATCCATCTCAACAACATGGGCAACAGACAGCACCGATATTCAAATAGCATTGTCACATCTGTTGCAAAAATGTGAATAGAAAACCTGCAATTTGAACATGTTGCATGTAACATGCATGTAATAAAGTCGTGTTTACTTCATTGTTGCATGTGTAACCTCCTCTGATAGTCAGAGTGCCAGACAAGAAAGCATTCGTAAAGATGTGTACTGTTAAAAAGAAAGATTCTATCCTTAATCAACTTGATGAATATATTGGCACGGGTTCAATCTGTACATTATGGCAGCCATTGTGCGGCTTCATGTGGCGGTTGATAACACTGACCCGCTCTACAAAACACAATAAAAGGCACCACGGTGCAGCCGGTATATCGCCGACAATCTCCTACAATGCAGCACGTAAAATTTTGATGCTTGCATAATGACGGAATAGCGTGTCGAACATAAAAACGTGACGAGAACTTCTATCTTCCTGTGATGGCAGTCTTGTTCAGTAATTGATGTTTACCTAGGAAGAAGAAGAAGAGAGAGAAAAAAAATAGCTCTTCATCTACTCAAATTTGAAACGCTATAATGTGCCGTATTTTATCCACAATGATTTAGTTCATGAGATTTGAATTGGGCTGGAATTGGTGTAATTGTCCTAACTGCACAGGTGTAATTGCAATGTTCTGCCCAAAGATTGCAATGGTGGGGGGGGGGGGGGGGGGGGAGAACTTTAAGCAGCCTCATTTCCGCTCAGCCAATTTGAGTGAATGAGTCGACATTAAGAACAGCGTGGCTGGCCCTGATGACAGAGGCAATATAAGAGTATTGACGACTTGTAGATAGAACGTCTTAATGTGGCCGGGTGTAGTGCCCTGACTCGCCCATCAAGTTGGCTTGTAGACACTTTATTGCCATGATCACAATCAATTTGCTGCATTTAGCAGAGGCTGGTGAATGGCAGCAAACTTGCCCTTAAATCAATGCCAGCTTCTCTCCCCCCCCCCCCCCCCCCCCCTCTCCTCCCCCCCTCTCGTCTCGTCTGCAGCCATGCCAGTCTCGGAGCATTTTTTTAACGAGACTGCGAGGCTTGAATGACATAGGAGAGCAATTTCTTGTGGAAGGTTTGAGGGGAGGGGGGGGGATAGAAGCCTAAGACGTGAGAGTCTTATGTGTATGCACATTGGCTGGTGGATGAAAGCAGATGGCAGTGCTGTGAAGAGCATACTCAAAGACACGTCTATTATGCCTAACGCTTTGCCGCGCCAGACGAAGCTAATAGAAAAGCACACTCAGATATTGGAGAGACTTTCAAAGGCCATAGCAACTCCTATGGAATAACTTGACTCTCTTTGTTATTAAATAAACAGCTTCCTTTCCCTCCTGTTTACTTATACAGTATTATACATGGCAAGAATACATATTTTTTCTTCTTTTTTTTTTCTTTTTTCTTTTTTTCTGTGATTGCAATGTGTTAGATTCGTAAAAAAATTGAGCTTGCAAGGAAGGCTTTTATTTCCAGTCAAGCTTCACATACAAAGTCCCTCAGTCGAGACTGATAAGTCATTTTTTGTCAATTTTTACCATCCCCAGTCACCGTATACTGACAGAGCTCACAGCCATTATCATAGAGAACTGTATCTTTGTCTCATTCATCAGCAGTCATTTCAGTTGTCACAGGTTCAGACATTTTGCTCATTCAGAAATTTTCATTATTATATATTATATATGTGCAGTATTATAATGGGTATTTTTTATATGAATTTTTGCAGGTGTTCTGGTCGTGAATGTGACGTGGCGAGGGAAAACTTATGTTGGTACACTTCTTGACGCCACCAGGAATGACTGGGCACCACCAAGGTAAGCTAATCCTGAAAGATTCCTCTTTTGAAATATCCAATTTGACTTTGCACAGTTTTTGAATTGGCTTAGACTTTGAGACTTCCATGGACACTTGTTAGGTCATTTTCAACAATCTCGTATAAAATGATATGAAATGATTTTTGATTATGTAGTTTGACAAAATTAACTGATAAGTTTAGTAAAAATGTTTTTCTTTTAATGTGGTTTCAGATTCAGCTGTGATTCTCCCACCAGTGACCTTGAAGTACGGACTCCTAAAGGTCGTGGAAAGAGAAGAGCAGCCACTGCCAATATCTCCCTCAATGAGAATGCTCTCGGTGATACCAGAAAGCTCCGAAAGGGTCGGTCCACAGGACGCAACAATAACTTTACTGCACCCCCAAGCCCTGCAAAGTCAGACGTTTCTGTCGGAGTGAAAAGAAAAGGGCGCAGCGCAGATTTAGAAAATGAGAAGGCCTCAAAACGAAGTCGTTCAAATTCACGGAATACGCCAACAGGAAATGATAACGAAAATCCACAACTCATAGAATGCCCAGAGCCAAATTGTAACAAGAAATACAAGCATATAAACGGGTTACGGTATCATCAGACCCACGCCCATCAAAACAGTGAGGTTCAAGCTGATGATAATAGCGAAGAAATGAAAGACGCTAGCTCCGAGGAGAGTGGTCCTCACTCACCAGGTGGAGCCTCTGTGAAAAGTGACAAACAGAGCTCTGCAAAGCGGAGTAATAAACGCAGCAAACCCGTCGTGAACACTGAAATAGATGAGGATGATTTACCTCTCAGCACTAGTATACAGAGTCCAAAGAAAATCAAAGAAGACATTCACAATTCTAGTAGTACGACGAACACTCCCGTCAAAGAAGCTAAAAGTAAATCGGAAGCAGCAAAGAAAGAGAGTGACTCAAAAAAGGGTGATAAATCACAGACTGTTGAAAACGGAAGTTCTAGTAAGAACGCTAGTACGAACAATATGTATCAGATCTCAGGTGCTGCCCTCTTGGGCACAACGACGACGACGGTGGCGTCGCAGGCGAGCCAGGTGACGGCGGGAGGAACTACCCAGCTGACCGTCACCACGGTTCCCGTGACTGTCGCTCCTACTGCTATTCTCACTGTGCCAGAAGTCAAATTAGAAAAGGACGATAAGAAAAAGAAAGGTGATAAAAGTGATAAGTCGAAAGGCAAGACAGCCGTATCATCAGCGAGGCCTATCATGCCAGCCCCGATAACTGTAACAACTCTTGCCCCAGTGACCACTCATTCGCAGATCTCAACGGCAGCTACTGGTACTTCAAACCTTAAACCCATCCAGCCCAAGCCCACCATCATGGGTGAGCCGTCCAACGTGAGTCAAGCTCTCGCTGGCCTCAAAGACTCCAAGAAACCAAAGAAAAAGAAGAAGGACAAAGAACAGACTCTGGCTCAGATTCAGCAACAACAGCAGCAGCAGCAGCAGCAACAACAACAGCAGCAACATCATCATGCTGTGCAACAACAACAACAACAGCAACATCAACATCAACAACAGCAGCATAAAGCTGCACACAAAGATACAGCCTTGCCCATCCAAATCAAACAAGAGCCACAGCCACTCAAACCAGAATCCACTTCTGTTATCAAATCCACATCTTCCCCTTTAAAGTATGGTACAGACTCTGTCGATAATCGGACTCGAGAGCCGGGGGCCAAGTTGCCCCCGGATATTACCAAATCCATAGCACCTGGCAAAGAAATCAAAATAGAACCTGGTACTCAGAAAGCTGGAGGTGACCCGTCTCGCATGGCGAGGCCTCCCTCCAGTCTAAGCATAAACTCACCACTCCAGGTAGCCACAGATAATCGGGACCATACCGGTGACGCCCAAAGTCCGGCGTACTCGGACATATCAGACGAGAGCGCCCCCACTCTGGAGATTGAGAACCAGGTGAAGCCCAAGGAGGATGATAAACCTGGGTCTGGGGAAAACAAATCTGGCGATCGCCAGTCAGAACATTCCATGGCCAACCCTTACTCGATGTACCACTCTTACTATGGCCAGCCACCCTATCTGATCCCAGCCGTCACGCCCAGCCAGTCTAGCCAGTCCTCCCAAAACTCCGGATCTCGGCAGTCCACTCCCAAGCCCGCCGAGGCAGAGGGAGGCGAGAAGCCAGAGGGTCCGGTGAGGAAGGAGGCCAAGCAGGAAACCGCAGAACATAAAGACGGCAGCGGCAAAGATGAGGGTGCTAAGAATGGGCAGATGTCAGAGTACCAAGCTCAGCAGCAGAAAATGCTGCAGTCACAAATGTATCAGCAGTATCAGTATTACGGTTACGTGGACCACGCCTCGCAGCACATGCACCTCATGGCTAATGACCCGCACTATCGGCAACAGCATGAGAAGATGGTGGAGGAGCAGAAGCGACGCCAGGAACTGGGGGACAAGAAGCAGCAAGGGGGCGCCGAGAAGGGTTCGGGGGACTGTGATAGAGGCAAGGGGGAGGCTCGACCCCACGAGGCAGCGGGGAAGGGGTCCCACCCCGGCCAGCCCGCCTCCAAGTCTCAGGGACCAGTCGACAGCAAACACTCGCCTCACTCCAACCCACCGGCACTCATCTCCGAGAAGGAGAGGAAGATGAGAGAGCTGGAGAGAAACGAAAGAGTAGAGGCTTCTCTGAAAGAGAAACAAAACGAAACGCATCAGATTCTAAAAGAGAACCATGAGCTGAAGAATCAGATGGAGCGTGGAAACTACGAGCGCGCTGTGTTACAGGAGACGCAGCAGGAGGAGTTGCGGCAGTATTACATGTACCAGCAGCGCCAGATGCTGCAGCAGCAGTACCGCGGCATGTCCGACGAGGAGAAGAGGAAGATGTACGTCAAGAACAGCGGTATGCCCTCTCCCGGTCAGAGGCCCGAGGCAGTAGCCACAGCAGCAGCTGTAGCAGCCACGGGCCACAAAGAAAAACACAGCAGCACGCCAAAAGACAGTGGAAAGCACATGGGTGATAACAGTGACAGAGACGGGTCACGGACAAGAGAACCGAGCGAAAGCCGGGTGAAGGATGGAGAGAAGAGACTAGAAAAGGTGAAGGGAGAGGAAAGGACAAGAGGTAGTCCCAGTCCGAGGAGTACGCCAAAGTCTGGGTCCTCCACGCCGACAAGCATGCCAGCTTCCTATGCTCAGTACTTCTCCCACGCTGCCTACATGCAGTCTCCGTATGCACATGCTCAAGTGCCCTTTGATCCTAATCACCCCATGTACAGGGGCGGTGTGAGCCCCATCATAGGCTACGCTAGCGCCCCCGGTGCTTACATTCACCCCTCACAGATGCGCTACCATGTGTCGGTGGACGCAGATAAAGAGAAGCGAGTTTTAGTGTCTCCTCCTACTGGTCAGCCCGCCCAGGAACATTCAGGCAAGGCCTTAGAAATGTTACAACAACATGCCTCGCACTATTACAGTCCGGGCAGTAATCAACATAAAATCCACGAACTCCAAGAATTAGGAAAATCAAGAGATTCCAACGCATCACCAGTCAAAGCTTCTTCCACCGCGTCACCTGTGCCAGAAAGAGAGCGAGAACGGTCGGAGGGAAGGACGGACGGCAAGCCAAGAGACTATTCCAGATCTCCACCACCCCAGCGCCACCTACACACGCATCACCACACGCATGTTGTGGGGGCGCCACCAGGATACCCACTCTATGATCCATATGGTGGTATGTAAACGTGAGTTTAATAACACTGTGCAAATAGTTGTTATTTCTCCAAGGGAACATATTTCAAATACAAAATTTGACTTGAAGTTTTTGTTGCATTAAATTTCCTTTTGAAAAAAGGTAAATTGAAAATTTACCTTCGGCTGGGTGTGAATTTGTGAATTTTCAAAATTCAGACATTTTTATAAATATTTAGAAATATCCTTGGTGAGATGAACTGTTTGCTTATATAATTATATTTTTATTTTGTTTTACCTTCTGTGATCTTTTTTGTCCATTTTCTTAATTTATATGCTATGTTTTTAAAGCATTTATTTATAGTTGCTTATAAAAAAACAAATGAAAATATACATCTTTTGATGTTTAGGAAAGAAAAGTAATTTAGAAATATAACAGAATCTTTTTCAATTAATATTCTTTTGCAATTTTATGTTTGGAAACTCTTTAACCTTAATCTCCATATTTAAGTTTAGATTTCATTAGAAAAAAGACTTTTTTAATTTAAATTGCTGTTTGTTCTTCATCTCATGAAAGTTTTGTTGTATTTGTAGGTCTGATTGGACCCCAGCCTGTAGCAGCGTCGGCCAACATGCCACACCCATTTGTGCCAAAATGAGCAGTGCAAGTGCCATCTTTATCTTCGCCGCAGGTCACGTGGACCCAGTAGCGCCATCTAGGCCACGGCCAGACTCTCGCCGCCATTGGACGGACACGAGCGTGAGCTCTGTCCTGACTGGCCATGCATCATCTGTTTGAGATTTGTGGTTGCTGTGCGTCACACAACTGCCAGGAAAAGCTTAATATTAATGCCTTGAATGAATACATGACGGATATTTATCAGTGTGTTTGAATACACGAGGTGTAGATTTTTTAAGCAAGCATTGCGCTTGACTGTCCAAAGAGGAGTACGTGAATGCCGAAAGAAGTTTGGAAATCCTAGTTTGCGTATGTTGAAGCAGAGTCATATTATTGTGTGAGCTTTATTTTCAAAGCAGACAGTGAGAGAGAGATATGTGGGAGAACGTGGACATGATTTACCATTATTTATGAACTAGAAGCTCGGCAGTGGATTTTTTAAGCTTCTCCTAGAAGCTCGGAGGGCTTTAGAATGGATTAAGAGATGAGCTTGGATTATTTAGATGATTGCTGGATGAACGTTAATGTCAAGACATAGCAGTAACATTTTATGGCAACTTTTTCCTCGACTGGTGCCTGTGATAATTTACCACATCATTCGTGTAAAAGAACTCTGCCTAGGACAGATATTTCCTGCAGGAGAAGAAAAATATCACACACATATATACATACATCCACAGGAAATTGAATGTGAATGTCAGTCAGTGAATAGGGAGTTGGCTGTTTTCTATTGCGGTATTTGCTAATGAGACGGGATAGCAAGAGGATTTTACCATTTGTTGGCTGTTATTCTTCCATACATGGGTGAAAATACTCCATCCAGAATCCAGCTGGATGCAAAGACAATACAAAAAAAAAACGTTTTAAAGATATTGACCGCCAAGGAAATAACATAATAAAGGTGTCGTCTGTCCTTCCCCTCTCATTCCAGTGGACATTATATAGTAATGATACATTTGCCATGAACACACCATTGGATTGAACTTAAGAGCTCTGGCTCCGACTGTTTGGACAAGACTCTAGTCACAGGAATACGGGCCCGGTTCCCCATACCTTGAGTCACTTGAGATATTTTAAAATTCCAGCACCAGTTCTTAACGAACAGGAATATATCATTTTCATTTAAATCATCAAATCAGTGGACACAAAATAATAATGACGCTGAAAAAAAGGAGTGATTGTTTCAAAATGTCTCAGATATGATTATGCTTGTGCATTGAAAAAGTATATTTAAAAAAAAAAACTGTTGCCATGGCTACAAGTGAACGAATCAAAATTGAGATGTGAGAACAATGTAGCCATTGTTTGATGATAATGATTATGATGTGTGATTGGAGAGTGAGTCAGTTTCAGCGAAATAGAATTACAAACTGTGTGTCAGTTTATGGATATAAGTGCCGAGAAATTGAATCAAAATACTCTTCCCGGGCAGCTGTTTTGTGAGAAAAAACATTCATTTCAAAATTTGAAATCTACATTCAGATTTTCAGATCAGTTCCACAACAAATCCACAAGTGTTGATTTTTTTCTTTGTCAAACTTTGAAATAATCATGTTGTGTTTGTCCAAATAGCTACACATATAAATGCTATTTTTCATATATATATATATATCTCAAGAAGAGAACGTCTCTTTAAAAAAATGTAAATTAAAGAATGGAAAATAGTCTAGTCTGTACAGTCACATAAAGCTAGTATTTTTTCTAAGATTGTGATGCTTGAAGAATTGGTACCACTCACAGTTTCATTTCCAATACTATATAGTACACAAGGTGTATACAAGAATGTTGTGTGACACGCCATGTATAATATAATATCAGGGATGCTAATCACGTGAACATCACGTGATTAACCCCCTGTACAATAGTCTTTCATTATTGTTCAACTCATTATAGTGGAGAACAGACCAAACTCAACAGAGCGAGCGTAAAATATTGTGCACGTTTTTATACTACATAAATATGTGTCGTATGTATCGTGCAGTTTCCGCTCTCCCAGGGTTCATGGGTGATATCATGGTCGTACCATCGTGGCCACTTTACCCATAGATAAACACCGATATGTGTGGTCTCCACTTTTGTACATGTACAAATTTAGCTGCACAAAAGGTAACACCTTGACATAAAAAGGGATGTGAATTTTACACTGTGCAAAGTTGGTTAGTTTTATGAGGTACCTTGTAAATTAAGCATCAGGATAGTCAAAATAGTTAACATATTTTCTCCTTCAAGTTACGTACCAGTGAATTTTTGTACAAATAGTATTTCTGGTGTAAATATAAATACAGACAGTTTGTGAATAGCTCCTACAAAGTAAACTTGAATTTTTAATTACAAGTATCACGCTCTCTGGCATAAATAACAATTTCGGATTTTCTTAAATGTATCATGGCTGATTTGTTTAAACTGCCTCTTATGATTATTGAGTGTAAACATATATAGGTAAATTTTCTTAATGTCTTATATGATTGTGCACAATATAGTCATACATTTAGATAGACAGATTTGTTAGATCAAGAAATCACCACTCAATATTTCCAGTAGACGTACAAGAATATAGGTACTCTTTTGATTTTTTTTACGCATTTAGTTTGGACACACTACTTCACACTTGTAGGTCTTCCTTGCCCAGAATGATTTGTATGATTCGCCCCTAACCAAGTGCCACACGTGATTGCCACGGTAACCAGGGAGCAGTTTGTTTCCATGGTAACCACCTACCTAAGTTTGTTGCACACATTTTGTTGCCTTATTTGACGATATGGAATGTTGTAGAAAGGACACAAATAGACTTTGTATATAAGATCGGAAAGAGATTTTCAATTTTTGGTGTGTTATTACAAAAAGAATGAATGTGAGACTGAATGTATGGTGTGCAAAGGGTTGAATTTTAAAAATTGTCTGCATGGTTGTTGTGTGTACAGAGATTTGCTATAATACCAATCAGGTGTGTAAATATCTAGAATAAATCTTGTGATAGCCATACCCATATCAGTCATGTCCGAACTTCTATTTGGTGAGGCATACGTGTGACCACATGAGTTCGCAATACAAGTCATGAAACAGTCTGTGTGCCAAACCATATGGTCACAAGTTTTTTTCCCGATTGCTTGGATTTTTGGGCTTGACTGTATATTGTCGTGAAAAAATAATGACTCTGCTTATAGAAGATTCACGAATATTATTTTTATAATTTCTGTTCAGAAGTGTGACAGAATAGTTGGAATCAATAGAAAGAGATACTTGTTTTATTTCCCGGGTAGAAATGTGCTATGAGTGTAATACATGAGATTTTCAATGTGATGATTATTTTGTGAATATTTGAGTACAAGTTGTGTGTGAGTGATTCTTGCAATTGTGTGGATGAAAGAGAAATAAGAATGAAGACAGAGTTTGAATTTGTTATTCCATGTATACAATCTATTACAGTAATAAAGCGAAAAGTTGGGATTTTTATATTGAGAACCCATGTTTGTCTCCTGTTATGCTTTTAAAAATATGTCTAACTGTTTATCCCATCACAAAAACTAGTCCCTTTTAAATTAATTTTGTGATAATTATAACAAATTTGAGTATCAACAAATTATAGAATTATCAGGATGTAAAAATAGAAATCAAGTTTTAAAATCGTGAGCATATCTGTCCCCATTGATTCCTTATCTGGAACTGACCAGTCTTTCCTTAATATTGTCATACTGTCACAAGAACCACCTGCAGGTTGAAACAAGCTTAGAAATTGAGATCTCCGAAGATTCTTGCAGTATTGACTTTGTTAAAATAAAATAAAAATAATTAAAAAAAACCAAGTGCTTAGAAAGTTTGTGTGCCCAGAAAAAAGAACTGTGTACTGAAAGATTTAAAATAATTGGGGATTTTATTGAGGCGGCATAAAAGTACTGTAATTTAATTGAAGTTCTGGCATAAAAGTACTGAAATTTGAAGCGCTGGAATCGAAGGCCTGGCATAGAAGTACTGGAATTTGATTAAAATGCTGGTATAAATGATGCATCCTCCATACAGTGGTTAGCCTGAGCCCCGCTGCAGTGAGTCAGCTTTAGGAACTGCAGTAAAGTCTCCATAAATAACACATCTGTGGATTCCAAGCCACGATTAATGGACCGAGAGACAATACTCTGTGTTAATTAACATCATCTAAGTGTGCATATTAATTGTCCCCCCCCCCCTGTCACAGTGTTATTCATTACTGCCGTCACAAGACTGGATTTACTAATAGATTGGGGATAATTTCTACTCACTTTATTGTACCAAATTTGCATGTAATAATGCCCGTAACATGCTTTTGAAAGAAATCCTCCAAAAATTTCATATCTTGAGGTTAATTTCTATCATGAAGAGTAACTCATCCTTTTTAGGAAATGTTATTTTAATGTCAATGTTTAGATCCGCCTGTGTTGTTACATGCACGGGTTTCATTGCCCTCGGGGTCGTTGTCATGGATAAATATGGCAACAACACGAGGGCGGACACGCGAAATGGGATTGGTGGACCCGCACAAATCAAGATGGCTTTGTGAAATTACCCCATAAAATGGAGCCCATAAATACAATCTCAATAAATCATAAAACAGTATTTCTGATTCAGAATCCCAGTCATTATCCCCTCATGATGAAAATTAATTTATGGTAACATCATTTTGTTGGCTAAATGATGGAACTGGTTGTGAGTGCATAAAGAAGATTTCCACAGTGATCAAATGTGATAAATTAATTAGTCTCGCCTGTCGTGCTGCCTGAATTTCAAACTTTTGGTGCCGGTTGTCACATATTGTAGTTGGAAAGAAAAATCATGCTTAGACAATTTCAATTAATATTTAATTATGTTGCCGTAGGTATTACATAGTGTATTTTACGATATTACAAAGTTGGGATATCAATTTTACCATATTTTATAATTTGTAATGTATGAGAAAGAGGATAATTTCAGCGGTCAGGCATGTCTTTTCTTTCATATTTTAATTAAATAACAATATGTTCTGGTTTAGGGGTGTAATTCAGGAAGGTGTTATTAAGTTGAAAGTTCTACAATCCTTTATTTTCAATATCAGTGTATAGAAATGTGATTCCCACACTTTATGCTTGGGCTGTAAATGAGAACCATATCATCGAGACTGTATCAGGCTTCAAACTCTTCATCAGAATTTCTAAATTGTAGCCATCATATGGATGAGCAACCCCATAGTCATCCCATGCATAGTAATAATGGGGAACCATCCCATATCACATCCCATGCACAGTTGACAATGGAGAACCATCCCATATGCATCCCATGCATAGTAATAATGGGAACCATCCCATATCACATCCCATGCATAGTAATAATGGAGAACCATCCCATATCACATCCCATGCATAGTAATAATGGAGAACCATCCCATATCACATCCCATGCATAGTTATCTCATAGTCTTATACCAAATCAGCAATGTTACATGGTAGTTCTATGAGGTGAATCAACAATGTTACATGGTGGCTCTATGAGGTGAATCAGCAATGTTACATGGTGGCTCTATGAGGTGAATCAGCAATGTTACATGGTGGCACTATGAGGTGAATCAGCAAGAAGACTTATATTGTTGTCATTGAGTAATCAAATATTGCTGATTCACCCTCATAGGGCCACTATGTAACATTGCTGATTCACCCTCATAGGGCCACCATGTAACAATGCTGATTCACCTCACAGAGCCACCATGTAACATTGCTGATTCATCTCATAGAGCCACCATGTACCATTGCTGATTCACCTCATAGAGCCACCATGTAACATTGCTGATTCACCTCATACAGGCACCATGTAACAATGCTGATTCACCTCACAGAGCCACCATGTAACATTGCTGATTCATCTCATAGAACCACCATGTACCATTGCTGATTCACCTCACAGAACCACCATGTAACATTGCTGATTCACCTCATACAGCCACCATGTAACATTGCTGATTCACCTCACAGAACCACCATGTAACATTGCTGATTCACCTCATAGAGCCACCATGTAACATTGCTGATTCACCTCATCCAGGCACCATGTAACAATGCCGATTCACCCATAGAACCACCATGCATGTACATTGCTGATTCACCTCATTAAGACATAGTGCACATTGTTGATTCATCCCATAGAATCCCCCTCCCTCCATATAATTGGGCGACGAGCACTGAGTGATCATTTATATGCTAGTCTGCACCATGTTATGTTGTATGGCCTTTGTGAGTTGCCTGCCACCAGTCTGCTTAAGTCGCCTTCTTGTCATCTCATCACTGGCTGGCAAGCCTAGGCCACACATTCAGCCTCCCGCAGCAGATCGATCTTGTTGTAGGAGTGTGTTGAATGCCCTCATCCCACACTCAGGCCTGGCCGGATAAAGGGACCTACCACCATTACAAGTACACACAAACACTGGCCAATCACACTTGCATGTTATAACTCAAAAAAAGAAAGAAAAGAAAAGAAAAAAAAAACCTGTTGAGAGGCTGTTTTTTGTGGATTATTAAAGTATATTTTGTTGGCAGTGGTGTATTTGTTATTTGGAATGTGACCTCCAGAGCAGACTGGTAGACAAGCCAACATAGGAGAAGCTTTGGGCAGACACAGATCGCCATCTCAGATGATCAATCATTTATTACCCACAAGGTGGCGCTCTATATGCTGGGACAATATAAGCCCAGACCCAAGTCTCAAGTAGCAAATATCTTGTTTCACAGAATTCACAGCAAAGTGTTTAGTGATGCAAGGAGCACCAAAGAAATGCTGAGTGAGTTTCTGAATGATCTGCGGAGTAGTCTGCCAGGTTTTAAGGTCAGCTTGGAAGAACTCTGTAAGTTATTGATTGAGGATTGGTCATGATACTTGAAAAATATAAGAGGCATTAGCCAATAGTAAAGCGACCATTGAGATAAACGCCAAATCATGTTTCCCAAAGCGAATAGACCTTTGAGCTCCCAATGATGTCACCCCGAAGTACAATATTCAAATGATGTTAATGACCTCTTGCAAAAAAAAGACCGGTCCCTTGTTACCTGAAGTCCCGCATTTGCACACTTTCCATTGGTAGTTAATCATGACCAGCAGAAAGCACATTAAGTGCCGTGACTGACATTTGTATGGGTTTTAAGGGCTTCTTGGCGCAGTCAAGCACACTGCTCTGGTCTCCTTGTTGTTGGCTATGGAGTGCAGTATTGCAAGATTGCATGCATAATGTCACCCCAGAGTCACACAACTCAGCGGGCTCATATGCATACCTCATCGCTTACTCCTTCCTCACGTCCATCAAACAGCGCCACTATAGACGGGAAAATCTTTTATTAAATACACCAGTGGATTTCAGTGAAGAACTTTACATACAATTAGTCTGTTGTGTTGACATACCGTAAATCAATAACTCACTTCCTGTTTGCTCTATCTATTTAGGCAACCACTTTCATACATTGTGCCTAACCATGTCTGCGCAATACACATAACACAGACATTAGTAATATTCAAAGAAATTATCTTCCTTCTTGATTGCCTTACTGGATCTTGTTGCTCCAGGGATCTGGGATTAAACCGTTTTGAATTGTTACATTTCAGTAATCAATACCTTCATTCAAATTTACGACCGAAAAGTGGCTGCATCTATTGCCTTATAAAAAGCAAATCCGACAAGCCTATGAAAACAGCAATATTGATTTCTGAGACAAGTCTCTGAAACAAATGTCTTCTTTTATAGCAACAAGGGACGTATCAAATTGGATAATACAGATAATATGGCAACGTGAACCTCTTTTGAAACCATAAAATAGTATTATTTCAGCCTGCTTTTACAAAAACAAGTCCTAGGTTGAAAATATCTATTTTGCCAGCAACACATCCATCAAAAACCTCATAGCTTGATGAGACTAAATCACACTCCCCCATTACCTAAAGCACAGAAAAAATAGTACACAAATATGAAAATTTGGCAGTTATGCCCATTACTAAAAAAAAGGGCTTCTTTGATTTAAATTTGGATATTGGCCTTCTGGTCTGAGTTGAGTCAACACTGGCCCTTGTCACCCAGGGGTCAGCTCACTAACACATTGACTGTGTGATTTATTTGTACTAGACTAGGACGATGGCCATGGTGTGGGCATATCGACCTGGCTTGTGTTATGCTGCAGGATGGTGGTACTGGCCATAACTGCCTTCACTGCCAACAATCTGATTTATTATACACGAATCCCACAGAAGCAGTATTATTGCAAGGCTGGTCCTTTTATTTGTGCTGTGTCGCCCCTGATTAATTCTGTGAACACCCTTCTCTGTATTGATCCCCCTCTCCCCCCTGTCTGGGTGGTCGGGAGGGAGGGATGTACTGGAACAGGCCAGGAGATTACAGGCCAGATTATGGCCAAGGTTTATATCCTAGCTCTCTTGGTGAGCCCTCCACCCTCAGCTTGTTACATTCCTTGAGATCAGAGGAAGCCACTAGCATCCTATATCATTATGCTGCCTTGGCCACCACGAGCCGGCCTTCCTGCTTCATGGCCAAATCCCCTCTTGAGGAACCTCTTTTGCAATCTATTAGGCTCCACCTGATCCTTTTACTGGAGAACAAAATTGAACCGCTTTCCCATCATGTTTTATATGGTACAGAGAATATTGATGTGGTATGACCCCATTCCTCATCACGTATGCAGATGATAGCATATTATGCAAATCTAGAAAAGAATAAATGTATCATTTATAACTCATTATGCCATTCTAGATTGGGATAAACCTCCTTTTACACACTTTGGCCAAATATCTTGAAATAAATTTGTCCATCCACTAAATGAAGTGAACTCCCTTTTTTCAGCTTGGAGATTTACAGAGGTTTCTCTGTTACATTTTACTTTTTATCAGATTCAACAAGATCAGAACCTAGAATATAACTCAACTCAAAGCAAGCCACTCCATTGCCAACCTAAAAGGTTTTTGTTTAGAATTGTGAAGAAAAAAGTTTGAGAAATGTGGATTGTTAAGATACATTTAAAGTATATAGTGTGTGGAGTTTAAATGTTATGCAATTATCTCAGAGAAGTATGGACATAAGTTCTCTTGATTCAAACCATCCTTAGAGTAATGTACTCTTTTACTTTATTACTATATAAGATCCATCTGTGTGATATTGTAATCAGTTAAAAACTGGAAATATATTATGGTGGTTAATTGATTAAATGACGTCAATGCGAAATATTATATAACTTTGAATAAACTATTAATATGTTCCTGACAGTAAACATGTTATAATATTGAGGTAATGAACAGATACAAAACAGATTACATCATACATTAAAATACCCTATGGCGAAGACTTATCTGAATCAATATTATTCTTTTGGTTGAGCCTTGATCAAAACAATCCATGTTTGAGTGACATTATTGATAATATCTATTTATCTTACACTGACTGATTAGATAACATTTATATTAATTTCCATGAAAAATACCTTTGGCAAACATATATATCTCAGATGTATTCCAATGTATACACAATGCAAGAATTATCATATCATTGTTATCAATACCTTTCATAAGATACAGTTTTATCGTAGTCATTTCTAATATGCATATCCATTTTTAGTCCATGGTATATCTTAAAAATTCAACTTTGGAAACCTCCATTAATTATATTTCCATCAATATCACTAGAAACTCTGTGTCATCTTACAAACAAGGACAACACAGCTGCTAGTCAACGCGGGCATTTATAGTGAGTTGACAGTGTAAATTTACACATGAATTGCGACATTACATTGGCGAAGCGTTGCAGTTTGAGGCAGTAATTTCTCCTGCAAGGCGAGTGTGTACTTCTGGGGTCTGTTATTGATTGGTGGAAATGTGATTGGTGAGATGGCTCCATGCTTTATGGATGAGTGTGCGGTGTCTCCTCCACAACATCCACCCATCCATCTCACAACTACCCACCCCCCTCTCTCTCATTCTCTTTTACATGCAAACGTTAAACCACTTCATAGATTCTTTTTGTCAACACTAACAATAGAGCATGATTTTACCACATTTAAGCCTTTACCTGGATATCTCAAGCTATCAATCATCTGAAGACTCTTCAGTGGTATCATGAGTTGCATTCAAAGTATTTGAGTCATGAGTTAGAAAGGTCAAGTTAAGACATATTTGCTTTAATTATGTTGCAAATAAGAAGAGCTCCTCTTGATATGTATATATATCTATAACTTAATTTTCTGTTGGAACATCCATCTTTCAATCAATATCCTTTTTGGAAAATATACCAAGAAAGATAAATATTCTGGACAATATCAATGGGAGAAGAATCATACCATGCTTAACCTCAAGAGTGAACAACTAAAATAGTGTCAGTGATATGTGTATTAGTAATTTTAGTGTCATGTTTAATGTAATAAAATACATATTTTTTATTTGGTATATATCTATGTCTTTTGTGATATGTTGGAATGGGATATGTGGCATAAAGTAATAATACACTTTAATTTGATAGTTTTCATGTCTATAAAACATATAACATACTTATATTTAAGATAACAATCTTTTATAAGTCTCATGCTATGCTAGATTATTTTGTAGATATCTTTATTCTATGTATGGATCAAGATAAATACTATAGTGTGGGTGTTTTTATTTCCTTTTATTCGTGGATAAAGGGTCTTTTTATGGTGAAACATATACACATGGTTTGAACTGTGAAATGGTACATATTATATTTCTCAAACATATATATTACTAATAGCCTTATTAGCAATATATATGACACTAATATATGTATCAGTATCATCTGTAAAAACATAGAGCTCATTTTCTACAAGATAAATGGAAATGCAATATGTTATTTCTGGGTTAACACATTGTACCTAACACGCAGAAAAAGAATAACCAATTAATTTATTCTCTGCTCAAACAAGAAATGAGTTCAGGTTTAGAAATGGATTTAGGATTTATATATGGATGATGAACTCATTGGCCTCACCCAAGATAGATATAGTCAGACCCCTCATTAGTTACTCCAATGGAACAGGGATCACGTGATCAACTTATTTCCTTTTGTCATATATCATATGTGCAAGATCAATTGATACTGTCAGGAAATAGTGTTATTTTTAGATTTTCATAATACAAAGTTCATGAAAGTTTAATACCAATATGCAGGCAATTTATAGATGGTAATATTATGAATACAATTCTCTCTCCCTCTCAGATGATATAAATGCAAATCATTTAAAAAACCTTTTCCCAATGTGATTTCATACTTAGCCACATAAAACAGACGTGGTTGTGATTGATTAGCAGTTCTGTGTTGATCTATTGCTAACTTGAAATTAAAATGCTTGATATCACAAAGAAATACACTTTGACTTTCACAAATATGTTTGTCAATTTGACATGATGTTTTGTCAGTGGAATCAAATGCCTGGTATTTTAGATCTGGTTGGCACACACTTTGCCTTTATTGAGGTCTTTTTGCATCCACAAATTACAGCATTCCATGTTGGTTGTTGCGGCGCTGGCGTGTTGTCTCCAGGCAGAAATGGAGTCTGCCAAGTGCTCTCTCTTTGACCCAGCAGTCAATATCTCTTCTGCCCAGATAATTGAAGCCGCATTACCACTGCCTTCCCCCCTCCTACCATCCACTGCTTACGTTCTTAGACCTGAATTAAATAACACTGTAGTGTGCATTCTCAGATCTGAGTGAATCCATGGCTTGCCAGAGTTGCTCAGCATCGCTAGGAGGGCTTAGCAGGGAACCTCCTCATTCTGTCTTACTCACATGCCTTGCAATGCTGGATAATCTGGGCGATAAAATAGGAGATATCGTGATATTGTCAGGGATGATTTGCAATAAGTGGGAAGTTGAGAGAAGGAATGGAATAAGCTATTGGAGCAGGAGTAGAGAGTGGTGGAGATTGGGTATGATCGTCTCTGTAATCTGTCTATAGGGACTTGGTCTAAAAACTGACAAGCAGAGCTGTAGACTGGAATGAACCTCCATAAGGGTAAAAAAGCAAGGTCTTACATTCAGAGTGAAATGGGGTTTTAAGCAGTGATCAGATTGAGATGCTTCACAACTCCAGTGGTTAGATGGCTAGATTGGATGCCAGACTCCAAAATAGGTTTCCATTGATTGGAGGCAGTGCAGACCTTGATAGCTGGGCGATAAACATGATAGAAGTAGCCCCCTCTCTGATACATCAAGCATATAGAAATAGACATGTACTGGCTTAGCCAGAGTGGCAGGATTATTCTGGGAGGATTTATGTCTCTGGCTTGTTGTTTGCTTTGGCAATCATTCTGAATAATGGCGTATAGGTGGCGCTGTTGTCTGGTGCCAATTCTTGTAGTCTAATTGACAACACATGACAAGGTTTTTTTCAAATAAGAATGTTATCATATGTTACAAATCACTTTGATATAATACCTCTTTGGCGTCAAAATCATGATGCAGATTTGTTCAACCTGAATGAAAAAGCGTGATATATGAAACACTAAGAACCCAACTGGTTGCAAAATATTTCTATGTAAATAAAGATATATGGACTGACATTTGGCAATCAACTACCTCCATTAGCTGGACATTTTGTAACATCATCCTGGAATTGCATTATATTTCTTCCCGCCCACCATCACTTTGGCCTTGAGTGGATTGAGAACGAGAACGGAGAAGTGGAGTGGAGGACGGGAGTTGAGGAAGGGAGTGGGGGAATGAAGTTGGGGGGGGGGGGGGCATCCATATTACTCTCTCTCTTTCATCCGTTGACCTCACCTGATCACAGCATCAGCTTCTGCAGTGGACCACACTAAAGGACCAAGGCCATCTGGCTAATAACTGGTAATCAACATGGCTGAAGGCCAGCCTCTGCCCAGCCACCCCCAATGCTGGCCCAGTCATTCAGCCCCACGTGTTGCCCTTGGGCCAGAGAAATGTTGTACTGATGATCAGTGGGTGGCATGGACACGGATGCGAACGGAACCGGATATGCAGGCGAAGCCATAATCCTGCAACATGCCACTAAGCCCAGCCTGCCATGTCAGCCCACAAGAACCAATCTATCTCACAGCCCATCAAATCCACATATTACTGGGCCATCAACATTTATGGATCAGAGGGAAACCTTTGCATTACACATCCAGAGAACTGCTGCCAGCTCTTATAACAAGCCCCCGCTGGGTCACAAACGACCTCTCGTAGCGCCCTCTGCTGTAACTTCGGTGTCTTTCTAACCCTAATATGAGCCTCTGGAAATGATACAGTATCCATTTGGAGTAAAACATGATCAGGCAGGAAAAGACTTGCGCCATGTCTCGGGGGCAATTTCAAGGCCATATCGAGAGTATCTAATCAAGGCTTATAAAGGCTTGTCCAACAACAGATTGTGAACGTGGCTGCCCAGTTGTCCACTTGCAGATAACTACTCCATTTTATTCACAGTCATAAGCAGACGTTTATGGAATTGGGAAGCACTGCTGCAATTACACTGATGTGAAGACATAGCAGCCCTCTCAAGTGTCTGCCACTCTAATGGTGATCAGTCACCGGCGTCTGTGGAAGCTTAACAATTCACTTCCTCCATAACCTTTACATCTCTTTGTTTGCGCATGACAGATATCCTCAGATAGCAGTCACGTGACCTTGGATGGCAGTTGTACACGTAGGGATAGTGACCAGTGACCTCCAGAGGTATTCTTAGATACCTTCTGAATTATCTCTTCTCTGCATTTCCATATTAATTACCCAATTATCCCATCTGAAGTTAATTGGTCTATTTCTCTTGTCTGTATCGCAGAATAGTTAAATTGTCTTGTTTCTAACTTAGAATAGTTAATTGTCTTTTTTTTCTATCTCAGAATAGTTAATTGTCTTGTTATCTTTCTCGTGATATTTAAATGTCTTGTTTTTCTGTCTCAGAATAGTTTTCCTTTATTCGCCTTGAGTACAAATTTGTATCCCTCTCAATTGATTTTCTTTCCTTAACATCTCCAGTTTCTGCAGTCACTTTTCTGGCTAGCCTTTTTTATTATTGTATTTCAAGTTGTCTTTATCAAAACACCTTTACAATCGCTAATTTGCAGTGTCATGACATAAGCCTATTACAAATTGCAAGATGTTTGTCTCATGACTCTCCGTGTGGCTCATGACCTCTACGGGCCTACAATTGCTTGGCTAATCTTGGCTGTTGCACTATTTCACCATCGCCCTGCCTCTCACCGCCTGCCTGCCTGCAGTTCAGTTCATCTCGGTCCATTTTGATCTTCTTGGGAACTTAAACCAGATCAATTTCCTCATCGCGTGGGAAACCAGGAATCAGCGTCGACAATGTAATCAATGGCTGAAACCTGCCTCATCTGCTCTGAGCTCCCGTCTCTCACCTTATCTTAATTGAGAAAAAAAAATATATCGAAGCTGCCGACAACTTACTTGTAAAACTATCATATTTTATTAATGACTTTAGAAATACAACTTCTGTTTTAATTGAACTGGCGTGGTGAGTTTCTTTCTGAAGCATCTCAGTTTGTTAGTGGATTTTATAAGCATTCCTTCCCTAGTTCCTCAATCAAGAGTGAGAAATAACCATAATCTACTTGTAAATGAGATTGTGTATACATTTTACAGACCAATCTGTAACGGCGTGCTGTATTGATAGGTCACAGTAGCAAATGATAAAGGAAACTGGCAATCATCATGGACCCATGCGTGAACCTAACAATAGTGGCGTCACCTGGTTTTCATATGATGAAAATGATACTGCCGTCTGGTGAGTAAAATTGGTGTCAATTAAGGGAGCCGACCGAATCAAATACTCTTAATACAAATATCGCAATAAATTCCGAGTCGGATTTTTCAACGTTCATTCTGTAATAGACTAGGTATTTGTTTAATGTTAAAACCCCTCATGAACCTTTTATTACCACGAGGATCTAGACATTCCGACAAGAAGGAAGAGAGTGATGTTAAGTCAAATATTTTATAACATTTCATGACTGTGGACTAGTATTTAATTTGATATGTGAATCTACTGCAAATGTTGTGATTTGGAGTGGTCGGCCTGCTTCTATTTTCATCAATTTCTGAGTGTGTTATAATTATGGGTTAATACTCAAAATCCAGCGAAATATATAATATTTCAGTTATACTTGCGCATGTCAGTCTCTTTAACCGAGTTTTTTTGTCTAAGATGGTTGCCCTTGTTCCAGTGATGTACATTTCATTGATATTTTTTTTTCAACTGCCACCATAACAGATTGATTAAACTTGATCACATTGGAAACATTTTCGATTTTGCCTGTGATGCTACGTTTTTGATGGCCTTGAATTACCATGAATTTATTCTGGTGGAAAATGGTAATTGTCAGGAGAGTTATTTATTTTTGGCTTTTTAACAGAAAGTTAAACCCTTCATATTTTTCTTTGGTTAAACTTGGATGGAATAGGCCCAATTATATATAGTAGAGAGGGGCTATGATTAATAAAACGGCACTGAGAACTATTTTATTTTGTTTATAAATAGTAGAGAGGGGCTATGATTAATAAAACGGCACTGAGAACTATTTTATTTTGTTTATAAATAGGAGAGAGGGGCTATGATTAATAAAAGTCCTCTTTTTCCCTGGCTTTCTACTTAGAACTTATAATTTTCAAACCATGAGTGAGGATTTGGAGAAGAACCAAACAAGAATATTTAACATTACAAATTTGCTTTATTACTTTATTACTATTACAAACACAATAAACAGAGGTTGGAAAGTAAAACACCAATGATGAGTAGTTCAAATTCAGAACATCAGATTCTAGGATTCTATGCTTAGCTTATATTACATCACTTCCGAATGATTACATGAAAATTAATTCCTCAAAATACACTGACAAGAATACACATTATATTGTTGTTAAATATGTCAGCATTTAAGGATGTTTTGTTGTGGGCATGGCAGTCTACATCTGTTATCTATTTAAATCACCTCATCAAAACTCATCCTTAATCTTCAATAATAGTGTTTTTAAATCCTACTTCTCCAATCTATATATTGAATATCAATAAAAGTTAGTTTGATTTCAATTATTTACTATTGTCTGTATCTATAACTGTTGTTGGCTGCTTTCCATTATGATATTATCTTGAGGCTGCTGCTGCTGCTGCTGCTGCTGCTGGAGTGTGATCTGGGGAAGTGTGGTTATGATCAGAATATTCTCATCATTCACCTGAGATCTGATCCCCTCCACATCTGTGCCTTCTGGGACAGGAAAACTTCTCTCCATCTTCTTATATGTATACAGACCATCTGACTGCTCCTTGTGTTCTGCTGTCACCATTATTCTGTCATCAGTGACCTTCACTTTGATATCTTCATCATCAAATCCTGCCACGTTGAGCTTGATTTCCAATGGTTTGGTTAAAACCATCTTTTCATTTGTGGATTCTTCCATATGGCATTCATCATTACCTTCCTGCTTCTCTGCCTCAGTGGCTTCCATCTCTTCTTGGTCACCACCTTCACAATTTGAACATGTTTCTTCTTCAGCTTGGACTTCAGCCTCAGAATCGGTGCTTTTCTCTTCTGTTTTACTTCCCTTTTGTTCGGGTATTTCTTCTGTTTCACCAGTTTTATCCATACTTGACTGTGGCTTCCTCTCCTTCTTGACTAGCTTCTTTCCAGTGATGATTAGCTTTCCATCAGATTCCATGCCATCAGTGTTGACTTCAATTGATGGCAGAATACAGCCAGTTGGCAGAGAGACGTACCTGACTATCTCCCTGCGAGACAGGCCACTTTCTGACGTGGGCTCCCCCTCAGTATGCACTGCCCTCACACACAGCCTCTCACCCCTCTTGCTCACTGCAAGTTCCTTGGCACTGAATCCGGACAGGTGCACTGTCTCACTCCAGTCCTCAACTGTGAACTGAGGTCTCTGTTTGCATGAATCCCCAGTCCTGCATAAGCGAGGACTCCTACAAGACCTTTCTGTAGGACTGGATAGTCTGCCCTCTGCCAGCCAACTGATCAGTGGTGCCATCTGGTGCATATCTACTTCCATCATACCATCCTCTGATGGGTACTGTACATGGTATCTTGGGTGTCTTTGTCCAAACCATCTTGGCTGGCAAGAGTCTGCAAACATATACCTAACCATATCTGCTGTGGTGTGTTCTCCTTTACAGTTTATACTTAAAATTGTTTTTCAATGTCTTTGAAGCCAGTTGTTTTATAAGGTATATAGTTGTATGCTGGTCACAGTGTGATCGTCTCTCTGTATTAACCTATAAAGCAGGAATTGTTTCTTCCTCTCACTCTCTCAGCCGGGTTCTCTCAGTGTTAATCAGGTGTCCAGGTGTGCTGTGGTCACTGTGTGAAAGATGTTTGAAATCATGTCTGCCAGGTTGGCCTTATATACAGAAACTGTCATGTTCTGGTGAAATACAGAACACCCCAGAACAATCTCTGGCTACTAGATGGCTCTGGGTGTTCTGGAAAGCTCCACGTGCTTCTGGTTCATGTTGTTTACGTGGCTAAATATAACAGCCAATGACGCAAGAGCCATTCTGCACGATACCTGGTGGTAACTTTATCATGTGACCTGACCTCTGGTGGTCATTTTGTTAAATAGATTGTGGAAACAATAACAAAACAAAGGTTACACATCACTTTGTGGATGATTGATTTTATTTTTAAACATTCCAATATTGCTGACTGAGACAGATTTAAAAGTCTTGAAAAATATTCTTTTGGACTGATAATATTCCCAAATAATGAATTCATCAATAAATTTCTTATATTTGTGGTAGGTATGTAACTTTAATAGATGAATTGGCAAAACATGTAATATCAGTACAGCCCATGTTTGTATTATAATACGGATCCAGCCATAACAAAGTATTATATATCTCAAAATAAATAGATCACTTAATAAGAAATAACTATTGATTCCCAGTCGTTGTATTAAGTACCACCAAATATATCCAAGGAGAATCAGTGATTTATGTTCCTTTTTGAATATTTCCCTTACATAAATACTGCCAGCAATCAGTCTTTTCTGTCAGCAACCAAATTGATAAAGGCAAATCATTTATAATGTGCTTGCTATTTTTATATTCATGACTAAAAGGGTCTTGTATAAAAATATAACAGAAGAGCTTCTATTCTTTGTAGAATTAATATATTTTATTAATGCATAAATATATTTATCAGATATATGTAAATGGCACATATGACAACACAATGCACTGTGTCAGCCATTAATGATTAATCACTTTCTAAATTTAAATATTGTCTTAATTTCCATATTTCTATAAAAACCTGGAACCAGTGGAAGATTCCAATTTCTGGAAATATATTAAACATGCCACAGCCTGTGGTGTTACAAAAAGGATATATATATATATATATATATATATATATATATATATATATATATATATATATATATATATATATATATATATATATATATATATATATATATATATATATATATATATATATATATATATATATATATATATATATATATATATATACCCTGTTACCTTGCTATAATATATTATCTAATATCACTTTTTATCTAATATTCGAGTATATTATCTCAAATTCAAGTATATCATATCAAATTTATCAACATTCACCAACTGTGTATCAATATTGGTCCAATGATCTTCAAGCTGTGGTCAGCAAATCTTAATAATAAATCAATAGTCAATGTTTAATGGACCTGGCATGATAAAACATTGGAGAAAAAAATGCTAAAAGTTCTACAATTAAGATACAAAAATAATGCTAAAAGTTCTACAATTACGATACCAAAAAAAAAATACTTTAAGTTCTACCTTTAAGACATAACAAAGAACCCATGTCCAGGAAGGTATGTTAAAGTGGGCTATTATATTTACACTTTTCCTTTGTTCCGATACACATGGTGTATCTTCATACTCACAATAACTTTAAGTTAATACTCGGACTTTGAGCATTTCCTTAGATGCAATATTTCCACCATATTGCAAATACTCAGATTCTTCTGAGATTGTGGCCAGATTTGAGTTTCATGTTAAGATTCTGGGTATTTTCTCAGATATAAAGTATCCACAATGATAATGACTTTAAGGTCATCAATAAAAAATATAATACTCTTATATTGAAAATAATAAAATGATATAATGCTCTTATATTGAAAATAATAAAATAATATAATGCTCTAATATTGCAAACTACTTTTAGAGATAACAGGTTTTGGGGATTCTGAGTAAGGAAAGAAGATAACAGGTTTTGGGGATTCTGCGTAAGGAAAGAAGATAACAGGTTTTGGGGATTCTGAGTAAGGAAAGAAGATAACAGATTTTGGGGATTCTGAGTAAGGAAAGAAGATAACAAGTTTGGGGGATTCTGAGTAAGAAAAGAAGATAACAGGTTTAGGGGATTCTGAGTAAGGAAAGAAGATAACAGGTTTTGGGGATTCTGAGTAAGGAAAGAAGATAACAGGTTTTGGGGATTCTGAGTAAGGAAAGAAGATAACAGGTTTTGGGGATTCTGAGTAAGGAAAAAAGATAACAAGTTTTGGGGATTCTGAGTCAGGAAAGAAGATAACAGGTTTTGGGGATTCTGAGTAAGGAAAGAAGATAACAGGTTTTGGGGATTCTGAGTAAGGAAAGAATATAATAGGTTTTGGGGATTCTGAGTAAGGAAAGAAGATAACAGGTTTAGGGGATTCTGAGTAAGGAAAGAAGAATACTACGACATTCTGAGTATTTGATGTGATTTCATACTTGGAAACTGATGAAAATATTAGGTCCGAGTTTATATTGTACCTTTTTAGTATCTTATCTACCAATTAATATAGACTGCCCAAGGAGCTTATTATCAATAAACGTAAAGTGTTTTCATACAATAAAATATATTTTTAAATTACCTACTGTAAAGATCAACAAATATATACATACATGTACCATATAATAGTATTACATAAAAGCTTTGTATCAAAATATTAACATTTAAAAAATATTCTTACACCTTGATGTGATAACATGTGTCATTAGTGATGAAAAAGCTAATATATGATCTTTTAAATCAATCTTATAAACTGTATGTATGCAATGTATTCGTAAATAATTATATATTTATTGAGTGATATTTGTTTTGCATTATATTGTTTGAACATAAATGATTTTTATAACTCTCTTTACAACATATTATAAAGTTAACTATCATGCTGGTCCCCCACCCTGGATAATTTACAGTGTGAGCAACAAGGCTATTCAGGAGAGTTGAAGATTATAAATTAATCTTATAGATGAATAATGTTCACCATACAGAATTGGACAGGATGTTGATTATCAAGGCATTTTCCGAGGATGCTAAATATCCACAAAACAATTTGACCTTGACCCTATGTTGACCTCAAGGAAAGAATATATCTGAAAAGTCTTGTGGCAATCCGGGAATTGATGGGCAAGCCATAGAACATGCAAGGAAACTTAACTAAGGGTAAACCATAGGTCAATGGCCTTGGAGCTATGCTGATCCTTGCTTTTTAGTAATATTTGTGAACAATATCTGGAAATGCCTCAAATTGTTTCATAAATGATCATGACAGAATGACAGAAAATTTCTTCCTCTCACTGTAGAAGCTATGCTATGTACAGCTAAAAAGTTCATGGAAAGGTCAACATAAAACTAATCCAATAATTTATAACAAGGCTTTCATGCGTAAAGTTGGCAATTCTTGTAAGTTTGGGCAGACAAATAGTATCAAAAATTATTCCAACCATGATCCACCAAGAAAGATTAAAAAGTCAACATCAAACTTGTCAGAAATTGTATCAAGAACCATGCAGTATAAAGTTATGATGCCAGTCAGTGTATTTTGGGGTAAGCTAGAAGAGAGTATGCAAGCATTTGACTGGACAGTGGACTCATACAGACAGACAGACAGATGCTGCCTGCTTTAATGTCCCCCACAAATCTTTGTTTGGGAAGGGGACAAAAAGATCTCATGAATATTCATAGTTGTGTCATATCACAGAGAACCCATTATTCAAGCTTCTTCATTTTGAGAGCACCGATGTGGATGACGAACAAGGTTAGATAAAATTAACTAAGACCTACTAGCTCAGTGCAGATTTTAGAATAACTATTCAGTTTCTAACCAATTTTAGAATAATTACTACTGACAGTTTAGTTAACTACAAGAATAACTGTCAGTTCACTGCTAATTACTACTTATTCTGGAATAACTAAATCATGGACTGTCAATTTATTACTAATCTTTGGAAAACTTAATTATAATCATGTTTTGATTTAAATGACATGAAAATGAATTCTTGCCAAATATTTTGGGTATTCAGCATGAAACCTGTAATGTCAGCCTATTTGTGTTCTGACAGAGCCCGTTTTCTCTAATTATGACCTGAGTGGCAGTTTTTAGTGCATTAAAGGTCATGCACTATTTGAGTGAAAATACCCCCTTCAGGTGATTTTGAAAAAAAGTTCCCAAGACCTAGAGAATAGTTCAAGGTCACCAATATCAAAATCATTTAAGCCTCTGTCTGAGGTTGCTCATTTAGTCCAAATAAAATCAGGAGGGCATTCACATGCAAACTGTCATGGTGTAGGTCATGACCTTAACCTTGACATAAAATATATAAGCAAATAATATTTGTATGCACTTACAAATACATTATATAATGTTTGATGTACCTATATTTTGGTGTTTGTGACCTATTTAGCCTTTATTCAAAGATATTTGTAAACATGCTATTGCTGTAAAATATCACATTTTGCTGAATTTGAAAATTTGGCTTTTGTGACCTACCGGTAGTTCCAGGTTGTTCTATTTCAATCTCCTCAGAGCCAACCACAGCTCTATCACATCTGCTAAGTGGCATTGACATTACTGTATTACTACAGTCAGGTGAGCATAATGAATTAAAGTAGCAATATTGCAGGTCTTGATTTCATAATAATATGTAGGTCTTGATTTTGACCTTGACCCAAAGTCAACAAAAATTCATCAAAACAAATAATCTTTATGTGCACTTAACATATCCCTAATATCAAGTTCTAATCTCTTTCATTGTGTAAAGGATCAAGAGAAAAATGTTTTTTTTTGTGGTGTTTTGCAAATATCACACGAGGTAATTTTGAAAATCAACTCCTGTGACCTAGAAAAGAGTTCAAACTTGTCTAAGCCCCTCATAGTTCAATCATATCTGCCATTTTATATCGATGCTGCTGTAATTGTTCAGAAAAATAAAGCATTCACATGCGAAGTTATTCTTGTACTGGTCATGACCTTGACCTTGACCAATAGCGACAGAAAGTTCAGCTCAAAATTTTCCCAGGCCTGCATATCATCTTTTACAGAATTCAGCCCTTATGTCCAAGCATAAATGAATGAGGAAGAAAACAAAGTGCGGCAGCGGAGCTGACTCAATTACATTTAATGCACACAAATGTGATCAACTCTATTATTAATTAGTGTAGTTTAGTTAACTTACAGTTTAATGGATTTTACAATTATTTTTGCTTTCTGATTTCATCAAGTTGAAGCTTGAATCATATCCACAGCTGTGAGACGAGGACAACTTGCTTCCAGTTTCTAGAGCCTCTTGAACTTTTTCTCCAGCAGAGGGCAGCTCTGAGTCTTTGAGTTCTTCTGTTTTCCATTGATATGCCAAGTCCAATTTACGCAAGTCCTTATGACTTATGGCACATGATCGTTTGGCAGCGAGAGACAAATTTGAAATGCCTAGATCTGGGTCAGAGGCATCTGCTTCAGACTTTTCAAGGTCAAGCTCATCCTTCAGTCTCTGAAGGTTGTGATCTGAGGGGTATCTTATCTTCAAGTGACGAGTTGGCGAAGCAGACTTTGACCTCTTCCTGATTGCGGGTGACCTTGCCCTGGAGATAGTTCTTTTTGCATTGGCTGCTGGTATATCTACTGTGACATTTGTTTTAAGGGAGGATTTGGCTGGTTTTGGTAAGATTGTGTTGGAAGTCTTTGTAGACAATGGGGAAGAACATGAGAAAATCTCAAACAGGTTTAATATCGATTTTGATCTGGGTTTCTTCACTTCTATGAATGCCTTTTCTAAGCTGGCATTTGACCCATTTGAGAGTGAACCTTGACTTTCAACCTCCTCTGCTAAGCTGGCTTTAGAACCTGACCTATCTCTTTCAGGATGATCTATGTTTATAACACCATTGACATCCAACTGTGAGATTTCCTCCCCTTCTTCTTCCATCTCGTTGACCTTGTGGAGTCTGTAGGTCAGGAAGTGGCCATCTTCACATCCAGCTGCCACAAAGTATCCATGGTCGCTGACATTCAAGGACACGACCTTGGAGTGTGTGCTGACCTCAGCAACTATTCTTCCGTCGGATACTCTCATAGCCTTCAGACAATCTGCTGGTTTCACATCGGCCCATAGCACGTACTGACCATCATCTGTGACCTTGACCTGAGTGACCTCAGCAAAGCTACTCCCTGATTGGTTGATTATAATCCCTCCATTATCTAGGTCATAGACTTGCATATTTCCATCCACTGCCACACGGCCATTTTTGGAGATGTCCACGATCCCTGACTGGCAAACATTATCAAATTTGTGGATTCTTGTGCCCTTCTTGAAGTCCCAGACTTCTGCTCTGGCTGTCATTGCAGCCTTTGTCAGTGTCCCGACAGTGGCTGGATATGTGACTACAATCTGACCTGGCTTCTTGGGTATTGCCATCAGACTCGTCGGTGAGTATAAGCGCTTTAATGACGTCACATGAGTTTGCTGCGTGTCTAGGTCGAAAAAGAGCAGTTTCTTTTTGTCTGCTATCAGAAGCAAATACTGGCCGTCGATGGAAAACACTGCCTTTTGGCAGCTGGGGAAAACCTTGATCAACTCAGTCGAACTCATTCTCCAGAGCCGAAACTCAGCACCCTCGGTCAAAATAAACTTGTTGTCGGGACTTAGAGACACCGAATAACACTCGGGCTGAGGCAAGTGCATCTCAACTTTTGATTTTCTCACATCTACAACAAAGATGTGTAAGCTAGTTTTGGTCTCGGTGAGCGCTGCGAGGTAGTGACCATCTAAGCTCACGGTGAGCTGCCTCAGAAGCCCGTATTTCCCGAATGGCAGATAGTGTTTCCAGTTGTTTGTGGACAAATTCCATACATCCAATCCGAAATACTCCCTGAAGTGATAGCCTCGCTTGTTGTTGAGTCTGCGGTAGGTTTTGATGTAGGCCAGTTTCTGTTGTGGCGCCACCGTCACCATGTCAAGGGGGTTGTTGTACACGTGGACACTGTGACCTTTGTCTTGGTCCTGTAGCTTGTCCAGGTCCCACAGCTTTATGGTTGTCTCTTGCTCGGAGACCGTAGCGGCGATATTCATTGACGGGGCCAGTGCCAGGATGTAGTGGTCCTCTTCCGACCCTTTGAGTCTCATCTGGGCAAGGAGCTCTCCTGAAGTGGAGTTCCACATACCCAGATTATTACCCACAATGCCTACCACGCTGGATCCATCATGATTGAAAGCACTCGAGTATATCGGCAGTTCCTGTCCACTGAACTCATCTAAGTCCATTCTCACTGCTTTTCCTGTTGTCATGGAAACAACAAACAATTCCAGGTGTTTCACATTGACCAAGAAACGGGAGTTTTCAGAGTTCAAGGTCAGGTCAAACACTTCCTGATGATAGAGAGGTCCAAAGGTTGGTGTTGATTTTGGGAAGGAATTTTTGTGATCAAATACAAAGACGACCTTACCGAACGTCTCACTTGAGGGGCCAATGTCTACGACACTGACCGTACAGTCCACTGAATAGCCAATGATAGCTCTCTCTCCATCTGCACTGATCACAATTTTACTGGGAATGTGTTTCTGCGGGAAAATACAAATCGTCTCTTCTGTCTCCATGGAAATCATGATGGTACTGCTCACTTGACCAATCAGAAGGTACTTTCCGTCCGGTGTCATGGCAACCTCAACAAGGCTGGCATTTTTCTGGAGGCTTTGTACAGTTTTAATCACTTCACCACTTTCAATATTGATCAATTCACCTTCTCTGAGCACTACTTTGTTCATGAGGAAAGTATTGTGAATAAACTGCCCATTTCTCTCTGAGAGACTGTGCTTGAGGTTGCCAGATGCTGTGTCAAAGATGCACAGTGGGCTTTTATCACTGTAGTTTTCCAAGATAAGATGGCCGTTGGCATCCAGGTGAATCTCTGAGTTCTGAGTCGGAGAGGAGTATATCATATTAATGGCATAGAACTGGTCCCCAGATTGTGCATCCCATGATGCAATGGTGCCGTCGACAGAGCATGAATACACAACGTTGGAATCCCTGCTGAATATGATGTCCGTGACTTGTTTACGGTGGCCCTCCAGGGAGAAATGCAGAGCTTCTAGGGGAGCGTCAAAGCTCTGGAATGCTGGGAGCAGGCAGCAATGTTGCAAGCCTTCCAAACTGCATTGACTCACCAGGTTGTCAATCAAGTCAAACTGTCCAACGTGGGGTTTGAGGCGGCCCAGAATTTCAGCAGCCAGGGTGTTTGGAATTTGTCGGAGAGAACTCCCCGCTACCCGCAACGCTGACATCAAAAGTTCGATCTTGTGACCTCTCTGGGTGCGGTGAACCAGAGTGGCATCGGTGAGCACCTCCATGACTGAGGTGGCCTTCAGTTTGGCATGTAACCATCCGTAGTTGTAGAAAACCTCCTTCCAGAGTTCGTGGTACCTCTCGCTTCTGTACAGGTGATAGGGCAGCTCGGTCATCTTGCGCAGATTATATCTGACCTCTACACCTTTCTTGCTTCTTGTCTTCCACTTGAGAGGCTGGGATGGCAGTTTGCGATCCGCTGATCCATCTCTTGTTTTCAAACTCATTCTCTTGCACACCATATCAGAATACCTGAATGGTTTCTTCTTTCCTCCGGCCCATTTCCCCAGAAAATAATCAGCCATGGCGGAGTGGATGATCATTCGGAAGTTCCTGTCCAGGAGGTATCTATCTCTCATGGCTTCCTTGAATTGCCTGTGATACCATCCATAGACAGAGATACCATCTGCTTCACGTTCCACTAAATAACTTGAGAGGTCGTTCCGGACACGTGTCCACAGAAGCGGAGGGATCCTCCGTATGGGCGGAATCCAGAAGGTAAAGATTTCATCCAGAACATCATCATCCAGGGAGAGAATGTCCTCCAGTTCGGCTTCGGTGAGTCCGCTCCGCGATGCTGTCAGGTAGGAGAGGGCTCTGGACACAAGATTTTTTCCGTGGTGAGTCTCTATCCTGTCAATCAGCAGATTTATGGTTCCCTTAACGGTATGCTCCAGCTGTGTCCGTTCTCGCGACGTGTACGATTTCCACAACATAACTTCTTCAAAGACAAGTTTTGTGTACAGTGGCAGGCTGCATTGGTTCACGGCTTGTTTGACGATGGCGAACTGCGACAGTGTCAAGGTCTTCTTGTTGGCACTAAGCCAAGATTTAATAATGTCAAAACTAATGTTTTGTCCTAAAGATGGCACTGCGATAAAGTTGTCTGGGTTTGAGATCATTGTGTGGAGTCGGCTCAGTATCTTTTGCTCTGTGGGGAGCGTGGCAACAATGATGTGTACATTTGGAGGCAGTTGCCATGGTAACCACGTCAAACGGTAGGGGAAATTAGCTGCTGATAGCTGATCTAGTGAGTCCAATATGATCACAAGGGGGCGCTCTTTGGTGGCTACCTAAAAATATATCAAAAGATAACTTTTGACATCATGGTATTGTTATCAGCTTGGGTACTGGCTTTTCTTAAATAATTTGTCTTAAGCTTTATAAATAACAATTGCTAAAACATGGGCATCACAGATGAAGAACTCCTAAACTACTTATGATAGTCACACAAATATAATTTTAGCAATATGTCAAATATATTTACATGAACAAATGTGATTTTTTTTTTTGGGGGGGGGGAGAAAATGATGTTTTCTATATGCATGTGGTGTTTAAAAAATAATGATGTCATCTTGGGGGATTAACTTATTTACATAACTAATTTGTAAACAAACAAAATTACAAGTTTATTTTAGTTCTGATTTTGATGTTTAGGATCATTGCACTCCAATGTACTCCATTGGTTCGGAAAGAGCATGAAAATGGCACATTCAAATACCAAAATCATGGAAATCAGACTAGTAAATGTTTCAGGAAAATTGAGGATCACTGCAGCTTGAGTTGACTGGGATTTCAGTCTCCTCCTCCTATCAGGATCCAGACATTACACAAACGGTCTTAATTGGAACAGTCAACAGCTTAGTGGCACAATTAAATCCCCCACAATATTATCACTCTGAGGTGATAGCAACAAATGATCACACTTTATGGGGGTTGCAAGATGAATGTTAAAGTTTGCTTGTGTTCCATATGAATTTCAATATATTTACTCTTATACGATCATATAAATCATGTAATTTACTGGTTTTTTTTTTAGTATTTCCTTATGGAGAATTTGTAATTTGACAATATGTTGTATATCAATGGCTTGATCTTTCTATATAAATATATATCATATTGAAAACACTAAAGGTCTCCAGGCAGGTCAAAACTAATTGGTCAAATAAAGCTAATGTTGCAAATCTGCCACATTTGTCACATTTGCACCAAATTCAGTTAAGATGCCTGGCCAATAGGCATTTTTTTTACAAACTTAGCACTGGGAGATCATTGGCCACAATTGGGCAATTTAAATATGTTGTAAGGGTCATCTGAAACGTTTAGCTCCAATATAAAAGTTGCCAGTGTTTCCACAATGTCTTATCAACAAATATCATCTTAAAGGCCATGGCAGGCTTGTGAAAATAGGATTTAAAATTTAAAAATTGTAAGTGTTCAAACATAAACATGTTAAATGGTACAGATGTCTTAAGGATATCCTACAGATGCCTGATAGATGATGCAGACGTCTTTAGTATATCCCTAAGACGTCTGTACCATTGAATCTTGAACATGCCATGTGGTGACCTTTAATAGCGTGACCACAGATACAGTAATATCAGATTGTTGCTAATAAATTCCTTGGCCCTGGGACCCTGTGAGGCTGGCCGATTTTTACTCCTGGCTGGCCGATTTTGTGTAGGCATTATAAAACTGAAATATTTCCATTTATCCAGTCCTTTTGCAACAGTTTCTATCTGTACTAACCTTGATGATATCCAGGAATTTACTGGAGAGTTTATGGAAGTCTTCCTGGATTTCCTCATAAGGTTCCCCATACACTTTACATATCTGCTCGTTGATACTTTGCAGTACCTGAAAGATTCCTGAACTCTTGGGCGTCGTCCCTGAAAAAACCAAGATTCATTTCTTTAGTCTTTACAAATGGAATGAACTATGAAACCATGAAACAGGGCACCAATTGTGAAGATTTTTTTTTAGGAATAATGAATTGATTTAAAATCTAAAAATGTGGATGCCCTGTCCTGGTTAATACACACAGTGTGATCACAGTGATCTCATCTTACAGGTTATTGTAAAACTGATTAAAATATATGAAAACTGTGTTGATAATCAAAATATTTTTTGGGCAAGAAAGACACATGGAAGGCAATATCTAAATTGAAAATAAGCAATATTTCGACTGTGATCATAGTGATCAAAATGCTCCCTAAATGCTCTAAGAAGTCAATCTCTTATGTTATTTTTTAGTAATGAAGACATTGGCTTGCTTGCAGAGATAAAAAAAATCCTTTGTCTTTTTGGAAAGGTCATTAAAGTCAAAATATAATCATTAAATACTGTTCTGTAAAGTGTGGTGCCAATCCTTACATTTTTGGGCAAGTTAGAGTGTTTGCAAATTATTCTAAATGCTTAAGGTCATGGAAAGGTCATGGAGTTTAAGGTCATGGAAAGGTCAACATTAAAGTAGTCCAGTCATACAAAGTTCAACATCAAACTTGTCAAAGATTTTATCCTGAAGCATGCATGTATCAAGTTTAGGACAAATCCATTCATTTGTTTCAAATTAGAGAGTCTTTAAGGAATTCAGACAGAAACACAGATGCTGTCTGTTTGAATGTCCACAAAAAACATTTGAGGGAACAATAAATTTTGTTATTTCAAATTTCGACCTGATTTAAAAAAACACATAAACACACATTATCCATTTTTCCATCCAAGAATAAATTGTGAATGCAATGTCACATGACATTTAAAAAAAACTGAGATATTTTTCTTGTTATCTGGGATATATGTATGACCTATGTATGACCTTTTAGAGTTTTAGAGTTTTATTTGTCTTACCCAGCAGTCTGATGATGACAATTGGCGTAATCTCCTCCTGTATCCACGAGCTCACGTTCCTGCCGATCATAGCCATGATAGATGTCTTCCCGCTGCCAGATTCTCCAAATATCACCAAAGGTTCGGTCTGATCATGTGACAGGTAATGCTTGACCTTGTCCATGATGTCGTGGCGACCTTGAAATGACTTACATCGGTTCCTACACATCTGTAAGTGTTGAAGGACCTCCATGACGACTGGGTCTTCTTGCAATTTGTTATTCTTATTAACACATGCCAAGATCTGCTCTGTTAAAATGTTATAGAATGAACTGCACATGTCTTTGAGATAGTCCCGGTGTTCTCGCTCGGTGACGCCACCTAGTGTTTTGCTCCAGTTGATGCGGAATCTGTCGGTGTTTCTGTTCTCTACGTGGTTGGGAATAGTTTCTTCTTGGAGTATACGAAGCATTCTCTGAGCCTCGCTGTCCACCGTAGACTTGTCGGCCATGTCTATGAACTTGTTGGCTTTGGTGTGATGTAAGTTTTTAGTGAGGTCCTCTATACTCCGGAATAGACAGACCTGGCGTCCAGGAACGTGGTCGTATAATATCCCGTGACGAATCTCATCTTCCGTCACTATCAAACACAAACAGGCAACCATATAACAAAGAATAAAATACATACTGACATTTTGTGTGGAGAATATCAGTCTTCAGTCATCAGTTTGCATTTTTATAATCATGAATGTTCCAATTACACCCAATTTTATGTGCCAGGATTTCACATCTTATAATTCAGTTAAAACTTCTTTCCATCAATCTGGATGAAGGATATCACCAGATGAATCAATAAATGTCAAAGGTTTCCAGGCAACCAGTATATTAACATTTCGGGATTTGAAGCAACTATGTATACATAAATCTATTTTTTTCAATATCACAAATATTAAAGTATTCAACAATGCTACAAACCTGACATGAAATATTTTTCCACATCTTGTTTGGTTAGTTTGCCCTGTTTGCAGCAGAAGTCAGCACCGTAGCGCAGCAGCTGTTGAAGTTGTTCAAAAATGACCTGCCAGGCCGCCCGGTCGGCTTCCTGGGCTTCTGGGTCGTCCTGCCAAATATAGATCAAAACAAACTCTTAAAACCTCTTTCTTATGATACTGAATCAGTTATAAAAGACACCTTAACATGTTCAGGCTTAACATGTTCAGGCTTAACATGTTCAGGCTTAACATGTTCAGGCTTAACATGTTCAGGCTTAACATGTTCAGGCTTAACATGTTCAGGCTTAACATGTTCAGGCTTAACATGTTCAGGCTTAACATGTTCAGGCTTAACATGTTCAGGCTTAACATGTTCAGGCTTAACATGTTCAGGCTTAACATGTTCAGGCTTAACATGTTCAGGCTTAACATGTTCAGGCTTAACATGTTCAGGCTTAACATGTTCAGGCTTAACATGTTCAGGCTTAACATGTTCAGGCTTAACATGTTCAGACTGCAGCTCCCTTAGGCCATGTTTTTTTTTCAAATTTTAAGTTAATATCTCATTAATACCATGCAAGGCTAGCATTTTTGAGTTACTCAGGAATGTCCTCATTCTGGTCCTCATTGAGTAAAATACATCCCCAGAAGATTTACCAAAATTTGTTTGAAATAATCTCCTCGAAATGGGAATGACAGGAACTGCAGAATTCCAATGATTAGAATTCCAAGATATTTTACCATAACTTGTTGAGAATTATGACCAATTTTGGAAACATGCAAAGTATTGTGGTCTGCCTTGGACACCTAACAAATATAATTTGGCCATGAAAGAATCGAAATCTGTCTTGAGATTTAACCAAATTTATGATTTATTATAAAAACTGTGCTAAAATTTGGCCAACAATTCTGTGACTTGTCTTGAGCAGAATGGCATACATCATTAGGCAACATGCTTAGAACAGTAGCAGTCATTACCAGCATGCTTAGAACAATAGCAGTCACAGCCAGCATGCTTAGAACAGTAGCAGTCATTACCAGCATGCTTAGAACAGTAGCAGTCATTACCAGCAGGCTTAGAACGGTAGCAGTCATTACCAGCATGCTTAGAACAGTAGCAGTCATTACCAGCAGGCTTAGAATGGTAGCGGTCATTACCAGCATGCTTAGAACGGTAGCAGTCATTACCAGCATGCTTAGAACAGTAGCAGTCATTACCAGCATGCTTAGAACGATAGCAGTCACAGCCAGCATGCTTAGAACAGTAGCAGTCATTACCAGCATGCTTAGAACAGTAGCAGTCATTACCAGCATGCTTAGAACAGTAGCAGTCATTACCAGCATGCTTAGAACAGTAGCAGTCATTACCAGCATGCTTAGAACAGTAGCAGTCACAGCCAGCATACTTAGAACAGTAGCAGTCATTACCAGCATGCTTAGAACAGTAGCAGTCATTACCAGCAGGCTTAGAACGGTAGCAGTCATAACCAGCAGGCTTAGAATGGTAGCGGTCATTACCAGCATGCTTAGAACAGTAGCAGTCATTACCAGCATGCTTAGAACAGTAGCAGTCATTACCAGCATGCTTTGAACAGTAGCAGTCATTACCAGCGTGCTTAGAACAGTAGCAGTCATTACCAGCAGGCTTAGAATGGTAGCGGTCATTACCAGCATGCTTAGAACAGTAGCAGTCACAGCCTGCCTGCTTAGAATGGTAGCAGTCATTACCAGCAGGCTTAAAACGGTAGCAGTCACAGCCAGCATGCTAAGAATAGTAGCAGTCACAGCCTGCCTGCTTAGAATGGTAGCAGTCACAGCCTGCCTGCTTAGAATGGTAGCAGTCACAGCCAGCCTGCTTAGAATGGTAGCAGTCACAGCCTGCCTGCTTAGAATGGTAGCAGTCACAGCCTGCCTGCTTAGAATGGTAGCAGTCACAGCCTGCCTGCTTAGAATGGTAGCAGTCACAGCTGCCTGCTTAGAATGGTAGCAGTCACAGCCAGCCTGCTTAGAATGGTAGCAGTCAGAGCCGGCATGCTCAGAATGGTAGCAGTCACAGTCGGCATGCTTAGAATGGTAGCAGTTGCAGCCTGCCTGATTAGAATGGTAGCAGTCACAGCCTGCCTGCTTAGAATGGTAGCAGTCACAGCCTGCCTGCAGTTATGGACAGCATTCTTAGAAATGTAACAGTCATGGTAAACGTGCTTAGAATTGTAGTAGTCATGGCAAGCATGGCTAGAATGGTAGCAGTCACGGGCAGCATGCTTAGAACAGTAGCAGTCACAGCCGGCATGCCTAGAATGGTAGTAGTCGTGGGTGGTATGCCCAGAACTGAAGCCAATCTTACTGTGTCTAAACCTCTATGATTAGATATATCAGGCAGCATGACTAGAACGGTAGTAGTCACGGTGACTAGCAAAGAATGGAGACCAATGTTACGGGGTTTAAACCTCTATGATGGTGCATATCAGGAAACATGCCTTGAACAGTAGCAGTCACGGTCAACATGCCTAGAACGGAGTAGTCACGGGCGACATGCATAGAACGGAGACCAATCTTACTGTGCCTAAACCTCTATGATGGCGACGTACCCTACTGACGTAGTTCTTCAAGACGGAGCTGATTGGCACTAAGCTATAAAGAGGAGGTTCCGAATTTTCATCTTTTTTGAACCATGTATCCAGAAGGCTGACATCTTTCCCTTTTGACACCAGGGCAGCGTAGATGGTCTGATATTCCTCACATCCAATGTTTGCTGGAAACGGTCGGTATCCATACTTCTGGCCAAACAATGCCTGTCAACATTTGCAATAATATTACAAGGTTAATTGGATATGTTGTGACAATTGTTACAAAAGGTAATGTAATAATCTGTGGTGTCAACAATAATAGTAGACATGGCTACAGCCAGATTCCTTAATACTATACAAATTGCACTGGTTTTTATCTGACCTAATGACCCAGTTCTTTTACTCTGTGCTGCAGTCTGTTGAGTGCACTTGCACTCTGTTCTCTGATCTAATCCATAGACACTGTTATATATTAAGGCCCCTTCCCCACTCCATGCCAGTAGCCTGAATTCAGATAACAACAAACATAGTCTATTATCTAAGTGATGAGGATCGTTCCCACCATACTTCATTGATATCACATTTATATATAAGCTTATGTAACCAGGAACCAAGGATAAAAGAATTGCCCATGTCCCTGAATTTATGTAACCTCATATGAGTAAACAATGGTTAAATGATCTGTTAATGAATGCATGAGGTCAGAAACATTAATTCTGGAGCATTTCAAGATATGTAAGTGTAAAATCATACAATAAATGTACCAATAATATTGACTGTCAATTGATGTCAAAACATGATATGAATCTTTTTCAATGTTGTGTAGCTCCAATCTGATATTGCCATCTGAGAGCAGGATCCACCAGGAATGAATACCTGCATAGGAGTGAACAAATGAACAGATAAAGAAAACAGGAAGGTTTGATGAACAGACTAACAAACAAACGGACACAGGACAGACAGAGTGATTACTGAGGGGTAGTACCTTCCACTACGGAGATAAATATTATCTTTTTACTTTTCTTTTTATCTAAAGTATACATTCCACCATTTATCTATATAGCATACATTCACCAGAGAATCTATCTATAGCATACATTCACCAGAGAACATTCACCAGAGAATATTCACCAGAGAATCTATCTATAGCATACATTCACCAGAGAATCTATCTATAGCATACATTCACCAGAGAATCTATCTATAGCATACATTCATCAGAGAATCTATCTATAGTATACATTCACCAGAGAACATTCACCAGAGAATTTATCCATAGCATACATTCACCAGAGAACATTCACCAGAGAATCTATCTATAGCATACATTCACCAGAGAACATTCACCAGAGAATCTATCTATAGCATACATTCACCAGAGAACATTCACCAGAGAATCTATCTATAGCATACATTCACCAGAGAACATTCACCAGAGAATCTATCTATAGCATACATTCACCAGAGAACATTCACCAGAGAACATTCACCAGAGAACATTCACCAGAGAACATTCACCAGAGAACATTCACCAGAGAATCTATCTATAGCATACATTCACCAGAGAATATTCACCAGAGAATATTTACCAGAGAACATTCACCAGAGAATATTCACCAGAGAATCTATCTATAGCATACATTCACCAGAGAACATTCACCAGAGAATCTATCTATAGCATACATTCACCAGAGAACATTCACCAGAGAATCTATCTATAGCATACATTCACCAGAGAATATTCACCAGAGAACATTCACCAGAGAATTATTTCTTAAACAGCTGGCTCTAGAATAAAGAGACAAAATTAGTTTCATAATATTAGAGAAAACAAATAAAAAAGTTATCTTGTCCAATTTGTAATTTACCAAATATAGATTCATGCCATTTAAAAGTATTTGGTTTTGCCGAGTAAACTTATAGAAAAGTAGGGCAAGGTATTTTCTCAGCTAAATCTAACTAAAATATTTGTAGTGGATTTGAAGTGTGAAATCTTAAATCAGCTACTTTTAAACAGCTAAATCAGCTACTTTTTGAAATCAATAAAATGTAGACCATTAATCTGTGTTCCCCCATCTGAAGAATGTGGTCAAAATGAATATTTGATCAATTAAGGCACATACCACAAAAGTAGGTCCGACAGAGATGCGTTGACACTCATGTATTTCCTTCATACACAACGCACTCGTAAGGTGATCGTCCTGGGCCTCTTCACGCACTCCCCAACGCATGTCAACCACCTGCAGAAAAAAATAGTCCCATCATTGTTAAGGATTCACAGTGAAACTGATTTATGGAATGTTCAGATAAGTTAAACAATATTGTGATAAAAAGATAGAATATCAGTCAATGTTTTGAATATAAAATATCTTTCCAAGACATTTCTCTTCATATATATCATGAAAGTTTTGGTGAGAGCAGGTATCCAGTCATTTCTCATAAAGATGAATGCAGACTCAAACCCATGTTATATGATTTAGAAATTGACACTGGCAATGCAAGATAAATGTAAAATTTTGATGGTGAAATTAAATGCAGTATTTTGCAATGACAATGATGTAGATGGAAACAATAATGAGGACAGCCATGATCATTGCTTTGAAAACCTCAACCTCCTTCACTACATTAATGGGACAGTTCTATCAGATATCAGAGATGAAAACATCTCTATCAGATATAGCAATGACATCTCTATCAGATATAGGAGACCATGACATTTCTATCAGATATAGGAGACTATGACATCTCTATCAGATATAGGAGACTATGACATCTCTATCAGGCATAGCAATGACATCTCTATCAGATATAGGAGACTATGACATCTCTATCAGATATAGCAATGACATCTCTATCAGATATAGGAGACTATGACATCTCTATCAGGCATAGCAATGACATCTCTATCAGATATAGGAGACTATGACATCTCTATCAGATATAGCAATGACATCTCTATCAGATATAGCAATGACATCTCTATCAGATATAGGAGACTATGACATCTCTATCAGATATAGCAATGACATCTCTATCAGATATAGGAGACTATGACATCTCTATCAGGCATAGCAATGACATCTCTATCAGATATAGGAGACTATGACATCTCTATCAGGCATAGCAATGACATCTCTATCAGATATAGGAGACTATGACATCTCTATCAGGCATAGCAATGACATCTCTATCAGATATAGGAGACTATGACATCTCTATCAGATATAGCAATGACATCTCTATCAGATATAGGAGACTATGACATCTCTATCAGATATAGCAATGACATCTCTATCAGATATAGGAGACTATGACATCTCTATCAGGTATAGCAATGACATCTCTATCAGATATAGGAGACTATGACATCTCTATCAGGCATAGCAATGACATCTCTATCAGATATAGGAGACTATGACAACTCTATCAGGTATAGCAATGACATCTCTATCAGATATAGGAGACTATGACATCTCTATCAGGCATAGCAATGACATCTCTATCAGATATAGGAGACTATGACATCTCTATCAGGCATAGCAATGACATCTCTATCAGATATAGGAGACTATGACATCTCTATCAGGCATAGCAATGACATCTCTATCAGATATAGGAGACTATGACATCTCTATCAGATATAGCAATGACATCTCTATCAGATATAGGAGACTATGACATCTCTATCAGGTATAGCAATGACATCTCTATCAGATATAGGAGACTATGACATCTCTATCAGGTATAGCAATGACTTCTCTATCAGATATAGGAGACTATGACATCTCTATCAGGTATAGCAATGACTTCTCTATCAGATATATTTCATTACAGCTGAGTGTATTTCAGTGTGTTAAAAATGATGGTGGAAATTTTATAGTTAATCTTTAACTTTTACGGTAATATTTGTGCCGCCAAGTCTGGATTACCGGTAGTCTGGGGCATCTTCCGGTGTTAAAATTACGCAAAAATCTTATTAAAAATCAGTTTTAGATGATCTGAGCCAATATAAGCCAATCATATGCCAAGTTATAGGTTTTTTTTTAATATTGCCGAATTCTATCATTGGCTTTGATTGAGCTTCAAACCCCTTCTTTCTGAATGGATGTTCACAGCATAAACAAGGTTCATAAAGGATGGCAAGGGTCAACCATTGGCTATACAAGGCAGGAACATTTAGTTAGCTTGAAAATCTTTATTTAATCACATCCCAGTCAATAACTCCATTATAAAATTATTCATAAATAAAGAAACAAACAATGTAGATTTTTGTTATATTTTATAATGCAATAACAAATCAGTACATTTTCTATAAACATGCTAAAATATAAAAATAATTATATAATTAATGCAAAAATTATCTTTCCACTTGTTTGCAATTTATTGGACAGAGATATCTATCCTAGAGTACATGATTTTAACTTTTTTAAATGTGTAAATATCAACAAGTGCTAAATTCAAAAACACTGTGCAGTTTTTGCAAAGTCCTTTGAGTGCAAATCAAAAGCATAGAAGTTCAAAGCAAAGTTTACACAAATATATTCTTATAATCGTAAATATTTTCTTCTTTTATATTTTTTCTAACAATATTCACCAGGGAAATCATCAGCATTATTGACCATTTAAGAAAACTAAGCATTTTTCCTCATAATGAGCATAAGGCTCAAAGAAGGATAGCACTATTTCACATAATACTAACACTATTTAAATGACAATTCCTCAATACATCACTAGCTAATAGTCATTTTTATATGTCCTTTATTCTTTCAGTGCCACTGATGACACTTCACCAATTATTTACATCAATCCTATTGAAAATTTGGCAAAAAGGGAAAGGCTTATATAATTAGTACACAATTTATAACATTTGAAGTTTTTTGCAATTAGAGCATAAAACCTCACACCATAAATTTGATTCCATTGATCTTTTTGATTTCTTCAATCTTTTTAACATTACATGCTAAAATTACCACAGTATCACTCTTTGCTAATGTAGTTTATTTGGTTGATAGATTACCTATAAACGACTAATAATTGTCATGAATCTCACAAGGAGGCCAGTATAAGCTGACAAATATAACCCTTACAACTACAGGAATAATTTAAATAAACGTTTCCATGCTTATGACTATCTGTGCAACAGTAATATTTTACCTTTGACCTTTTCAGGTTGGTAAATAAATGACCTATCTTTCTATGTAGCTGACCTTTCCTTGAGAAATTAACTGTACATAGCAATCAATATGAAATCTGTTTGTGACATAGTTTTCAGAAAACCATTTTTCTTGGAAGCTAATATAACTTAAGTTACTAAATTATTACAACTATTCATTCAAATTGATTTCACTTTTCATACTTGTGTCAGATGCAGTAACAGACATGTCAGTTTTATTATCATGAGTCTTCTCCTCCGACATATGCACGTTTTTATGGCGTGATAAATGACTGAATGTGCTGTACTTTTTGTCACACTGATCACATTTAAATGGCCTTTCTCCTGTATGTTTGAGTTTATGGCGTAATAAAAGATTGGATCTACTGAACCACTTGTCGCATTGATCACAATGAAATGACTTTTCTTCTGTATGTGTTTTCTTATGTTTATTCAGACTTTGTAGAAACTTAAACCTATTGTCACATTCAACACAAATGAATGGCCTCTCTTCTGAATGAGTTTTTTTATGATTTTTTAAGCGACTAGATAGCAGGAATTTTTTGTCGCACTGATCACAACTGTATGGCTTCTCTCCTGTATGTGCCTTAGTGTGGATCCTCAACTGAATGGCTTGCGTAAACCTTTTACCACACTGATCACAACTGAACGGCTTCTCTCCTGTGTGTGCCTTGGTGTGGATCCTCAACTGAATGGCTTGCGTAAACCTTTTACCACACTGATCACAACTGAACGGCTTCTCTCCTGTGTGTGTCTTGATGTGGACCTTCAACTGAATGGCTTGCGTAAACCTTTTATCACACTGATCACAACTGAATGGCTTCTCTCCTGTATGTATCATTTTGTGTTTCTTTAAATAACTAGCATCACAAAAGCATTTGTCACATTGATCACAACTGAATGGTTTCTCTCCGGTGTGTATCATCATGTGCGTCTTCAACCTTTTGGCACTACAAATCCTTTTGTCACACTTTTCACAATGGAATGCCTTCTCTTTTGTATGTACAATCATGTGTGCCTTCAAATGACTGGAATTATAAAACCTTTTGTCACACTGATCACAACTAAATGGCCTCTCTCCTGTATGTGTCATCATGTGTATCTTCAACTGGTTGGAATTGCAATACCTTTTATCACACTCTTTACAACCGAATTCCTTTTCTCCTGTATGTGTTGTCATGTGGAACTTTAAATTCCTTGCATCACGAAAGCTTTTGTCACACACATCACAACTGAACGGTTTCACGTCTGAATGTGTGATCATATGTGTTTTCAACCCACTGGAAGTACAAAAGCTTTTGTCACATTGACTACAACTGAATGGTTTCTCTCCTTTGTGTCCCATCATGTGTACCTTCAAATTATTGGTAAAATTAAAGCCTTTGTCACACACTTCACATCTGAAAGGTTTCTCTCCGGTATGTGTCCTCATATGTCCCTTCAAATCGGTGGCATGACTAAACCTTTTTTCACATTGATCACAACTGAATGGCTTAGTATGTGTGTTCATGTGGTTTTTGAGGATGCTGCTATGAGTAAATTTTTTGCCACACTGCTCACAACTGTATGGTTTTTCTACATGTACTCTCATATGATTCATCAAAGAAGAAGACTTCTTGAACTTTTTGTCACAGTGGTCACAACTCATCTCTGTATGTATTTTCATGTGAGATTTCAAGAGTGAGGAGAAAGCAAATTTTTGATCGCACTGATCACAGCTGAATGGCTTCTCTCTTGTATGTGTTTTTATGTGTGCCGTCAAGTTACAGGCAGTGCGGAACTTTTTGTCACAGTGTTCACAGCTGAATGGCATTTCTCCTGTATGTGTCTTCATGTGTGTCTTTAAATGATTGGACCGATTGAACCTTTTGTCGCACTGATTACAACCGAATGGCCTTTCTCCTGTATGTATTCTCATATGGATTTTCAAGTAGGAGAAATCAGCGAATCTTTGATCACATCGATCACAACCAAATGGCCGCTCTCCTGTATGTGTCATCATGTGTTTCTTCAACTTACATGGAATAAGAAACTTCTTGTCACACTGATCACAGCTGAATGGCATCTCTCCCGTGTGTGTTGCCATGTGTGTCTTCAAAGAATTGGCATAACGGTACCTTTTGTCACACTGGTCACATTTAAATGGCATCTCTCCTGTATGTTTTATCTTGTGATGTTTCAAGTGGGAGGCATCAGCAAATTTTTTATCGCAATATTCACAACTCAGTGTCTTCTCTCTTGTAGATATTCCTGTGTGTACTGCCATATGATCTTTTAATTTAGATGGAAAAATAAATTTTTTGTCACACTGAGTACAACTGAATCGCTTTTCTCCATGTATCTTCATATGTCGTGTCAAAGCACCAGACTCCCTACAACTTTTGCCACATACATGACAAACAAACGTTTTCTCTTTGTTTTTTAATTCATTGCTTGTAACCATGGTAACTGTATCTAGTGGGGCTTCATCAGATGATAGAACATTGGTAATTATTTCATCCATTTCAGCTTTTACTGTTTCTGAATCCGTCATGGAGGCAAAATTCTGAACTTGATCTTGATGTAATGGCACATTTGGATTTGTTTCGTTATGTTTGTCAGCATTCTCCACACAAAATTCATTTGATTTATCATTGTTGACAAATGCACTCTGCATGAATGACCGATCACTGCTATTTTCTGTGTCTTCATTGATTAACACAGGCGTTAACATGCTAAATGGATCACTGAATTGTTTTTCTTTTTCTTCATGACCTGAATCTTTCAAAAAAGATTCTGCATAAGTAGAATCAAAGAAGAACTCTTTCCCTTCCTCCGCTGACATCCCTGCCCATCCATCTTGGTCACCACTCTGTTCTGCCATGATCCTAATTTTGAGCTTAATCCTCTATATTTTGCATAATATGCAAATGAAAAGGGAAATTCTATTGTCAACAACCTCAACACAGTAAGAGAGAAATATGGAGGAGAGGCAGAGGATGAGGCATGACCCATATATGCAATTTGTCCTTGACCTTGCATATAGATATCCTTACTTTCAGTCACTGGAGAGTTCCTAACAGCTTCAACTATGCCACCACCCCATCTGGTGTAGGAATTCATTGTAAGTTATTTCTTCATTTCATCCAGAACTCCAAAGGATCAAAAATCTTTTCACTGAAAAGTAGCAGACTCTAAACATGTAAAATCAATTTCAGCAGCATTTAGGATGCTTAAAAACCAAAAGTCTGACCGGAATGTGTAAATAAAAGTGAACCTCTGGAAACTGGGGATTGAGAAAGTAGAATGTAGCACCAGGGAAGCTCTAGTGGGGAAAGGCAAGAATCTGATTGAACAGTGCCTACAATTTGCCTTTACATTTTGAATCACTTGGAAACCATTCATAAATATTAGATTGCTAAGTGTGTGTACAGACACTGTAGAGCACAGCTTTGACTGGTTAGTATTGAAAGTAATTAAGCCATCAATGTTGATAATGATTTCACGCTCATCAGTTGAGGTAGGCCCCAGGCTTAAGATAGCATAACACCACCTTAACATTTGTCAGTGAGTCAGAACGCATGAAGAAAGCAATCAAGCTGGGCTGCGTTGATCTTTGGTCCTATCAGAGTAATTGACTTGATGCAGAATATAGAATCTAAACAATAAAAATAATTGCACTGCAGAAGTGAATGGAAAGGTAATAATTTATTTTTGTGAAATGTGTTTTTACGACCCTTTCAGCAACAATGGCTGGATCAGATTGACTTTAAAGCCTTTTAACCAGTGTGAAAGTAACACTGCCGACAGCAGGAAGTAAACCCAGGATGCTCTACCAACTGCTAGTGGGGCTGGTAGAAAAGGTGATAAAAGATGCCATAAAAGAAGTTTAACTTTTAAAACAGAGAGAATCTTGAAATATTGAACAGGTCAAGTTCAGATATAAGATGGGTTTTAATAGAAAAACTTCCATAGATTTCAGGGAGTAATTTTAGTAACACAATGTTTCTTATAATACATATTCAGTAAATAATAAACATAATGCAACCAAATATAAATTTAATAGATTATAAAGAAGGTCAATATATGCAGTGCATAAAATCAAAAATTTTACAAGTCATTAGTAAGGACAAGACAGAGGAACATCTTGATAAATATGTGTTTATTAATAAACAACTATGATTACCTCCTAGCCAGTGTATCATATAATGGAATATTTTTCTCCCAGAAATATTTTGGAATATTTTTCTCTGATTTTCAGAATTTATTCTGCACATACTGTCCTGAATATACCATTCTTAATGCTCTGTACACATGACAGTGGAAAAAGGCAGAGAAAGTTCAGTCATCACAAAAACTGGATTTTAGAGTGTAATGTCTGTGTTTACTACTTTATTTCCAATGGAGCAAGCTGGCAACTAACAATCTGCTTATGGAAATCTGTCTAAGCCATATATATATATATATATGTCACTAAAGCCACTGGTTGTGCTTGTTTCCTCCTTAAATAATCAAGACAGGAAAGACTGTATAAATAGGGCGGGGATTAGAGTTCTGGGTTCTTTTTGTTTTGTCATTATTTTTTTGTTTCTTTGCCTCATGCGTGAGTTTATGGCGTGATAAATGATTGGAGGTGCGGAACCTTTTGGCACACTGATCACAGGGAAATGGCCTCTCTCCCGAGTGTATAAGCTTATGATATGATAACAGATTGGAGGTCCTGAACCTTTTGTCACATTGATCACATTGATATGATGTCTCTCCTGTATGTATTTTCATGTGTCTTTTCAGAACATTGTGATCAGTGAACCTTTTGTCACACACTTCACATGGGAATGGCCTTTCTCCTGTGTGTGTTTTTTTATGTTTCATTAAGTGACTATTTTGCATGAATTTTTTGTCACACTGGTCACAACTGAATGGTCTCTCTTGTGTATGTGATCTCATGTGTACCTTCAAACGAGTAGAATCACGAAACCTTTTGTCACACTCATTACATATGAATGGCTTCTCTCCTGTATGTATTTTCTTGTGTGCTTTCAAAGTAATAGACTGATAGAACCTTTTATCACACTGATCACAACCAAATGGCCTCTCTCCTGTATGTGTATACATGTGCACCTTCAACTTGTTGGCATTACTAAACCCTTTATTACACTCATTACAACTGAATGGCTTCTCTCCTGTGTGGACCATCATGTGTGTCTTCAAATGAATGGACTGAATGAACCTTTTGTCGCAGTGATCACAACTCAATGGCTTCTCTCCTGTATGTGTATACATGTGCACCTTCAATGTATTAGCATTACCAAAGCTTTTCTCACACTGATTACAATTAAATGGCTTCTCTCCTGAATGGACCTTCAAGTGTGTCTTCAAGTCGATGGAACGAAAGAATCTTTTATCACACTGATCACAACTGAATGGCCGCTGTCCTGTATGTTTCATCATATGTACCTTCAGGTTCGTGGCAGTACAAAACTTTCTCTCACACTGATTACAACTGAATGGTCTCTCTACGAGATGTGTCTTCATGTGTTTTTTCAAGTCACCAGCATCCCGAAACGTTTTGTCACACTCATCACAAGCGAATGGTCTCGCTCCTGTGTGTGACTTGGTGTGATGCTTCAAGTCACTGGCAGTGCAAAACGTTCTGTCACACTGATCACAACTGAATGGTTTCTCTCCTGTATGTTTTCTCATGTGATACTTTAAATGGCTGGCGTAAAGGAACTTCTTGTCACACTGATCACAACTAAATGGCTTTTCTCCTGAATGTGTCTTCATGTGGACTTTCAAATTAGTGGCAGTACAAAAGTTTTTGTCACATTGATTACAACTGAAAGGTCTCTCTCCTGTATGAACTTTCATGTGTTTCTCCAATTCACTGGAATGAAGGTACATTTTGTCACACTGATCACAACTGAATGACCTCTCCCTCACATTTGTTTCTCTGTGTGTTGCCATGTGAAGTTGCAATTCATACAAGAAATTAAATTTGCTGTCGCACTGAGTACAATTTAATGGCTTTGTCTGGTGTTCATCAATATGATGTGCCAAATGGCCTAATGGATGTAAAGTAGAAGTTTTTTCTTTCCTCTTAAATTCACTGCTTGCGACTTCATCACCCTGTATTTCGTTAACCTCAGCTTTGATTGGTGCTATGATCATAAGTGGTGAGAATGAAGCATGTTCAGAAACTTCCCTGGGTTGTTTATCATCTGTATTTTCTCCATGTAAACTTCCTATTGTCAACAAATCAGTTTTCCCAGATGGCTGAAAACTGTTAATCATTTCACTGGCTTCAGTTTTGACTCTTGCTGCCCCCATCATTGGCACGCCATGTAGATTTTGATAGTATTGATTTTGTTCATTTAAATTTATTTCCAATATGACATCTTTTTCAGCATACTGCACATGAAGTTCATTTTTTACACATGACTGATCATCGCTATCACACTCACTTTTCATGCATAACTCATCGCTACTGCTTTCTATTTCTTCTTTGATTAATACAGGTGTGAAAACATCTAACGTTTCAATGTCTTGTTTATTTGTTACTTCATTAGCTGTATCCTTCAACACGGACTCTGTTGTCTCAAAGCAGAACTCATTTTCCTCCTTTATGGGCAATTCTGTCCATCCATCTTGGTTGCCACACTGTTCTGCCATGGTTCTTGGAATGAGTAGAATTCTCAGTATTCCATAAGATGCAAATGAAGCATTAATATCAAAGGGAAGTCAACAATAATCAATATCAGGACGCAGCCAGTTTTCTGGTCAAAAACAATTAAGCCTTTTGGACATTTGTCCTTGACCTTGCATGAACATATCCTTGTTTTCAGTTGCTGGAGAGTTCTTTATAGCTTCTCATAATGGCCCCATCTGGTGTCAGAAATTATCACAAGTTGAGGGTGGCGGCTAGGGGGCAGCACAAGAGAAATGTTAACCCACACTGTACACCAAGGCAACAAGCAGACAATTTAATTTGTTCACCAAATCACCTTGTCTCTTTTATGTGCAAAATGGGTGGTGGGCGGATGCAGGAGTCAGGGTGAACAGACAGCAATGTTTGGTTTTTCAAAATAGACTGCTATGCCTGTGGTAATGTGATATTTTAACTTGCACTAAATGAAACATGATTTTCAGTAGAAACTGTTATATAGACCACACCTGAACAAGCTCTCATACTTTGCTTTTTTATGTATTTTCTATTGAGCAAGATTGAGGAATTGGTTCCTCAGAGTAAAGATAACCAACATCCCTTTTTTCTATCAGTGTAAAAGATTAAGAACATTGGCAGAAAATCTAAAATTCTATTAAAAATGATGGCCATGAAAATAAAATATTTATAAATACTAGAAACAGTTATGAAATATGTTTGAGAAGTGCAATTTTCATCAGAAGAAGAAAACTACAAGAAATAATCATGCTAAATGTTTTATGGGACATTTATTCTTAAGAGATCAATATCAAAATTACATGATTAAATTACTTCCCTAACTTTTCTAATGTAGTTAAAATGTTGGGAATAATTTACATATAAATAAATCATGTTTGTCAAGGAGATCACATGAGGCTTCTAAATATTTTAAAATATAACAATAAGAAATTATTCCAAATATTACAAAATGACTTTAAAAATGATGATATTTTGTAGCTCGGATGTAAAAATGTCACATCTAAGGAAGCAGACTTCAAGTTAAAGCAATCTACATGAAATCTGTGTGTATCAAAGTTTTCAGAAATAAAATAAAAAATTCTTGAAGGCAAAATTTTGAAGGCAAAATTTACAAGCTTATTCCACATTCGACTTTGTGTTCATCATAAATTGAACTTTTCACTTGTAACTTCAAATTCATCTTTAACCCCAACCGGTGGGAAGGATGTCAACATAGATCACTGTCAATGGATGGGAAGAATGGTAGTGTCCCCCTTGTTTTAAGTTCATTATATCATTTTGTAATATTTTCTAGGGCTGAAATTGTTAAAATGTAATCAGGGTAATGATGTAAGGCCACTTTGATCATGAACATGTTAACCAAATACTCTATTATATACTGAGCATATTAAATAGATACCGTTATAAATTATATGAATTACATATGGAGATGCACTAGTCCAGAAAAAAATTAGTTCTGCTAAATAACATTTTAAAAGGCTAGTCCTTCAGGGGTTAATGTACGTGAAATATTGTGCGTTGTTTTTTTTTAGAAATGAAACAAAGTGGCTCCAACTATCAGTCTTAATGGAGGTTTCTTGACCAACATAGATCTGCTATAATTATTTCATCATGTAAATGTCACAGAATGTTATAAATTTCTGAAACAATTAATTTGGATTATTTTCACTTTCCACTTTAATGTCAAATGCAGTTGGAGATGGGTCAGAATTAATATGATTATTTTGTCTATCTCCTGAATGTACGAGTTTATGACGTGATAAATGACTGTATGTGCAGAAACCTTTGTCACACTGATCACACTGAAATGGCCTCTCTCCGGTGTGTATAAGCTTATGACGGGATAAATGATTGGATCTTGTGAACCTCCTGTAACACTGATCACACTGAAATGGCCGTTCTTCAATATGTATTTCCATGTGTAATTTCAGATTATCGATGTCACTAAACCTGTTTTCACACACATTGCATTTGAATGTTGTCTCAACTGAATGTGTCTTTTTGTGATTTATCAGATGGCAAGATTGCATGAACCTTTTACCACACTGATCACAACTGAATGGCCTCTCTCTTGTGTGTGTCCTCATGTGTACCTTCAAACTACTGGAATCACGAAACCTTTTGTCACACTGATCACAAATAAATGGCCTCTCCCCTGTATGTATCATCATGTGTGTCTTCAAATGACGGAACCGAAAGAACCTTTTGTCGCACTGATCACAACCAAATGGCCTCTCTCCTGTATGTGTATACATGTGAACCTTCAACATGTTGGCATTACAAAACCTTTTATCACACTCTTTGCAACTAAATGGCTTCTCTCCTGTGTGGACCATCATGTGTGTTTTCAAGTGATTGGCCCTACAGAACCTTTTGTCACAGTGATCACAACCGAATGGCCTGTCTCCTGTATGTATCATCATGTGTCCCTTTAAAGTTGAGGAATTACCAAACCTTTTCTCACACTGATGGCATTGAAATGGTCTCTCTCCTGTGTGTGTCTTCATGTGAACCTTTAAGTCACTAGCATCACGAAAATCTTTGTTACACTCATTACAACAGAATAATCTCTCTTCTGTATGTGCTTTCATGTGATACCTCATTTCAGCTGAAGTACAAAACGTTCTTTCACACTGATCACAACTGAATGGTCTCTCTCCAGTATGTCTTCTCATGTGATACTTCAAATGACTGGCAAATAGAAACCTTCTGTCACACTGATCACAACTGAATGGTTTCTCTCCTGCATGCGTCTTCATGTGTACCCTCAAATAACTGGCAGTAGAAAAAGATTTGTAACACTGATTACAACTGAATGGTTTCTCTCCTGTATGTACCTGCATGTGTTTCTCCAAATGTGAAGATTTAAAGAAACTTTTGTCACACTGATCACAGCTGAATGGTTTCTCTCCTGTATGCGTTCTTAGGTGAAGTTCTAAGTGTGAGGAATTAACAAATTTTTTATCACACTGATCACAACTGTGTGATTTCTCTCTTACTTTTTTCCCGGTGTGTGTTGACATGTGAAGTTGCAATTCATGTGGAAAATTAAATCTTTTATCACACTGACTACAATTCAATGGCATCAGCTGGTGTTCATCAACATGATGTGCCGATTGACTAGGCTCCATAAACATTTTGTCAGACAAATGTGAAGACGTTTTCTCTTTCCTCATCAATTCACTGATAGTACTTGTATCACCTGTAGTTTCATCTCCATTAGATTTGAGTGGGGATGTTATCATGGGCGAATGAAATGGAACATATTCAGAAGTTTGTGTATCTTGTTCATTGTCTGAACTTTCTTCGTGTAAACTTTCTTTCATTAATGAATCAGAGTTCGCAGATGACTGATAATCATCAACTGTTTCATCCTTCTCTGTTTTGACAGTTACTGCCTCGTCCATCATCGGTGTGTCATGCTGTACTTGATAATGCTGTAGTGATTCATTTGAATCAATATCCATATTTTTTTCAGAATACTTCACATGATATTCACTTTTTACAAATGACTGATCATCATTGTCACACTCGGTTTTTATGCACAACTCATCGCAGCTTTGAAACTCACTTTTCATGCATGACTCATCGCTGCTGCTTTCTAATTCTTCTTTAATTAACACAGGTGTAAAAATATTTAATGGATCTTTATATTGTTTTCCTATTTCTTCATCGGGTGATTCCTTGAACGCTATTTTTGCAGCAGTGCATTCATGGTGGCATTCAAACTCATTTTCTTCCTTTAAGGGTAATTCTCTCCATCCATCTTTGCCATCATACCGTTCTGCCATGATTCTATGGCTGAGTTTAATTCTCAGTGTTCTATAAGATGTAAATGAACCATTTATATTGAAAGGGTATTGTAAAATCAACAACCTCAAGCAGATTGAGACAGTTTTGTTTTGGAAGACAATTGAGAACTATTGCCCTTGACCTTGCATGTGCACTTTCTTGTCTTCAGTTACAAGAGAGTTCCTCATAGCTTCAAACAGGACAACTGCCACCCCATCTGGTGTCACAATCTGTCATACATTAATGATGGATCATTTATCAAGGACAGCACAAGAGATGTTAGGGCAGGAACAAGTGACAAGTTACTTTTCTTGTTCTGGAAGAACTTAAATCATTATGGGTCTTTATATCAGAACACAAGCTCTTGGGCCTATTTTTCGCTCGCGTTTGTTTTGCCTTTAGGGCTAGATGTTCGAGGTTTTAAGATGATTAAGCCGTAAGTCTATGGAGCCTTCCGCCGATTATCGGTCCATGGCGGCCATGTTCTGGCTCAATAATTCTGCTTACACCGTCAGATGTCACTTTTGTTTGAGAAGTGATTTGTGAGTGCGTAGTAGAGTAAGAAGATTTTGCCTTGGGTTTATTTGCCTTGGGATTTTGCAAACTTACGCGAGCTTGATTTTTTTAAATCAACCCTTGTTTGTGTGATATGTGGCATTAACCTGAATAAATTGTGATCATTTGGAGTGGAACTGATGCATGCTCAAAGTTTGCCTCCAGGTTTAAGGCAATTTTGTTTTCAATTTTGTCACAAAAAACATAGGAAATCTTGAGAAAAATAACATTTTGTTCACTAATGAAGAGGTTAATTTAATTATGTCGAATTATTGCTATATATGATATCCATTTAGTTTGCATTAGTGTGTCGTGTTTGTGCACTTTTTCATGTACTGAAGGGAGCAATGATGTCATAAGGTTTCATTGGCTATTTATCATTATTGAAAATCCTTATGTAAAGTGGTGAGGTGTCAATAAAATATTTTGACTTGAACATTTTTCTTGATCTGAAATTCTACTACCAGTCTTATCTGATGGCATAAAAAAATCCTTTAACGTTGCTAAAAGTCAGGATGTGTTAGAGAAGTAGAATTTCAGAAAAAAATAAATATGGATAGTCACCATATTGAAAGTATTTGTTGAACTCTTATTCTATAGGAATCAATTTTAAAACCACATGCTAAACTCATTCAAATGTGGTGAACACTTCAACAATAATTACCCTTTAAATAGCTGACAATTATCACCAAGACCACCACATGGAGGTTGGATGTATTTCAAAATGTAAAAACAAAGAAATATATAATTTTCTCAAACTGTCCCAAATTTGATAACTTTTTTTCGCAAATAGTAGTAATTCATGTTGATATGGGCGATATTAAGACAAAACAGTTTTTTGACTTCATCATTTGTTTTTTCACAATCCATTGAAATGTATACAGCCTCCAAATTGTAAAATATATGATACTGCTAAAAAGAGTTTTCCTTGGCCTAAAGATAAACTGCATTTTAAGTTTAAAAAGAAAATAAACAAATTTCAAATAAAATATTTAAGATGCACTGGAGCATAAAATAAATGAAAGCATTCTCTTCCAATCAAAATTTAAATCCTAATTTACACTTTATTAATGCATGCAATTTTTTATAAACTTGAACTATAATTTTATTAGAGGAATTGAACTAATATGATTGTAAGAGATTCTTTTTTTTTTAGCTGTGTCTGACTGCTGTTCCTGCTGGACGTGGCTGGTTCTGTCTGAACCACAAGATTAATAGTGTTAAAAGTTGAAATAATAATCTAAGTTGACAAAAGACTTTAAATAATTTTACGAAAGAGCCCAACATTTTTATTTTTTGATGACTTTTTATTGAAGATTTTATTTTTGAAGATTTTATATTTGATGATTTTATTTTTGATGATTTTATTTTTGATGATTTTATTTTTGAAGATATTTTTCAAACACTGTATGAAAGTGATCAATAATAATAGCAACATCAAACCATAATACTAAATGACAAAACGTCAACCTCATGGGTATTTAATCTATCTATAGAATTTAACCATTTAACTGTGGGGAGGGGGGGCAAGTAAAATCAATGGCAGGGCAGGTAGATTTTGAAAAGTTACTTGTCCTGTGGGTAAGTGCAGAGGAAGGCTTTACATCAAAGACCTGATATGTTTTTGTTAATTTTTTGTTTTAAAATCAGATACTTCCATCTTAACAAAAATATCTATCTCAGCGGAGAGATCGTTGATCAACATTTCATCACATGAATTTATGGCCACAGTAAATAAAGATTTCTGAGAATTAAGTTCTTTTCATAGAATAACCTTATTGATAAAAAAGTTCATTTAAATGTCAGTGTCAGATGCAGCTACCGACGTGTCAGGTTCATCATTTGGTTTCTCTCCTGTGTGTTTTATGCGTTTATGAAGTAACAAATGACTATTTGCACAGTAACCTTTGTCGCACTAATCACATTGATATGGCCTCCCCAAAATCTAATATGTAGATATTTGGCAATAGGGTTTTTGAGGTACACGATGCTAAAAAAATCGGAATGCCCTGCCCCTTTAATATAAAAAATTGTAGATCATCAGACACTTTCACTTAGAAACACACTTATTTCGGAATCTAAACTTATTATTATCTTTATTATTATTGCTCGAAGTAGTGAAATATGAGGAAAGTAAAATTTTGAGAAATAATCTTTGAGGAGTCACCACATCAAAAGTATTTGTTGAACTTTTATTCTTTTGCAATCATTAAAAACACATGTTAAAAGTTACTTTATTATAACTCTCTTAAAAGGTAGTGAACACTGATGATAATTCACCTACAAATATTTGATAATTATCACTGAGGTCACATGGAGGCTGTATACATGTTTCCAAATTTAAAAAAAGAAAGCAATATATTTAACTAAATTCCCAAATTGATGATTTATTTGCAATGGTAACATCTTATAGCTACATTTAAAAAAGGCCTCCTTTATTTCAACATTTATCAAATTATATCCCTCAATATATGAAATCTGTTTGTCAAAAGTTTTTACATAACCAAGATTTTTGAAGGCAAATAACATGGAAGTTACTGCCTTGGTTGTGAACCTCACTTCTCACCAGTTTTGCAGTGGAATACAAATTGTTTGGACCCACCCTATTAGGCAGGTAGTGATTCAGTATGTTACAATGGGTGATATCAGAGTGTATAACAGAATGATATGGGTGGCACAATGCTCAATACTTGGAACTCTCTCATTTACTGTACATGGAACAACAAAATAAAGACATGCAAGTTATTTAACTTCACGTGTTTCCACAAACCATTAAAAGGTGGAACGGCAATAAGTATCGATCTCAGTGGAGGGTCTATAAGAACCAAGTTCTCGGCTCTTTTCATAGAATGTCCTTTTTACTTAAGTATTAACTTGAATTATTTTCAGTTTTCACTTCAGTGTCAGATGCAGTTGCCGATGTGTCATGTTCATCATTTGGTTTCTCTCCTGTGTGCTTGATGCGTTTATGAAGTAACAAATGACTGTTTGTGCAATAACCTTTGTCGCACTGATCACACTGATATGGCCTCTCTCCTGTGTGTAGAAGTTTGTGACTTGATAAATGGTTGGATCTAGTGAACCTCCTGTAACACTGATCACACTGATATGGCCGTTCTTCTATATGGATTTCCATGTGAACTTTCATTTCATCCAAGTCACTAAACCTGTTTTTACACACATTACACTTAAATGGTGTTTCCACTAAATGTTTTTCTTTATGATTTGTCAAACGAGAGAGTTGAATGAACCTTTTACCACACTGATCACAGCTGTATGGTCTGTCCCGTGTATGTGTCCTCATCTGTATCTTCAATATATTATCAGATGCAGTTCCAGAAGTGTCAGGATTAATATCATTATTTTGTCTCTCTCCTGCATGTATGATACGTTTATGATGCGTCAAATGAGTGGATCTGGTGAACCTTCCGAAACACTGATCACATTGAAATGGCCGCTCTCCTGCATGTATATCCATGTGGATTTTCATTTCATCCAATTCACTAAACACGTTTTTACACACATTACACTTGAATGCTGTCTCCATCTCATGTGTTTTTTTATGACATTTCAGGTGACAGGACAGTATGAACCTTTTACCACACTGATCACAACTATATGGCCTCTCTCCTGTGTGTGTCCTCATGTGAACCTTCAAACTGCTGGAGTCACAGAATGCCTTGTCACACTGAGTACATATATATGGCTTCACTCCTGCATGTCTCATCATGTGAGTCTGTAAATGACGGAGCCGATAGAATCCTTTATCACACTGATCGCAAGCAAATGGCCTCTCTCCTGTATGTGTATACATGTGAACCTTCAACTTGTTGGCATTACAAAATCTTTTATCACACTCTTTACAACTAAACGGTTTCTCTCCTGTGTGGACCATCATGTGTGTTTTCAAGTGATTGGCCCTACAGAACCTTTTGTCACAGTGATCACAACCGAATGGCCTGTCTGTTGTGTGTTTCATCATGATGTGTCCCTTTAAAGTTGAGGAATTACCAAACCTTTTCTCACACTGATTACAACTGAATGGTTTCTCTCCTGTGTGTATCCTCATGTGTACCTTCATATCACTGGGTTTAACAAACCTTTTGTCACACTGATCACAACCGTACGGCCGCTCTCCTGTATGTTTTCTCATATGCACTTTCAAATCACTAGATTTTGAGTAGCTTTTGTCACACTGATTACAACTATGTGATTTCACTTTTCTTTTTTTCTCTGTGTGTGTTGTCATGTGAAGTTGCAATTCCTGTGGAAAATTAAATCTTTTGTCACACTGACTACAATTCAATGGCATCATCTGGTGTTCCTCAACATGATGTGCCAACTGACCTGACTCCATAAACATTTGGTTTGACAGATGCCAAGGAGAAGTTTTTTCTTTCCTTGTCAATTCACTGTCTGTGATTGTTTCACCAGTTGTTTCAGCTCTGTCCGATTTGATTTGTGATATTATCATGGGTGAATGAAATGGAACATATTCAGACATTTGTGTATCTTGTTCATTGTCTGAACTTTCTTCGTGCAAACTTTCTTTCATCAATGAATCAGAGTTCGCAGATGACTGATAATCATCAACTGTTTCATCCTTCTCTTTTTTGACAGTTACTGTCTTGTCCATCATCGGTGTGTCATACTGTACTTGATAATGCTGTAGTGATTCATTTGAATCAATATCCATATTTTTTTCAGAATACTTCACATGATATTCACTTTTTACACATGACTGATCATCATTGTCACACTCAGTTTTAATGCATAACTCATCGCAGCTTTGAAACTCACTTTTCATGCATGACTCGTCGCTGCTGCTTTCTAATTCTTCTTTGATAAACACAGGTGTAAAAATATTTAATGTTTCATTATATTGTTTCTCTGTTTCTTCAGAAGCTGAAGTTTTCAACACTGGTTCTACAGCAGTAGATTTCAGGTAACCATTTTCTTCTTTTGTGGGCTTCCTTGTCCATGCACCTTGGTCACCACAATGTTCTGCCATCTTTCTATGCTTGAGTTTAATCCTCTATATTCTATAAGATGTAAATAAAGCATTAATCTCCCAGTAATTGTGAAATTGTTGAACCAACAACCTCAACACAGTCAGCTTTAAAACAAGCCCTGACCAAAATGCAATTTGTCCTTGACCTTGTAAATTCAATTCAATTCAATTCCAGTCTGAAGAGCCCTCTTGTGGTAAACTTTGATACTAAAACAGAAAGATGTCAGAGCCAAATAAATATCTGTGATGGGCCTGAAGTTAAAGATGGTTTCACTTGGTTTATATATATATCATAAATGCTTTTATACACTTTTGAATGCATAGTAATTATAAATATATATATTTTTTACTTACTTTGAGATAATTGTGCAATATCTTACTCACAGTGAATTCCCATGCCTTTGATCCTTTATATAGATTTTGTATGTTTATACACTTGTCCAGATTTTTAAAAATGGATAATCCTGCCAAACAACAAAATCTAAATAGGCCTTTAGGGGTTAAAGTTTAATAAATGAAGATAAAATAGTGGATTGACATTGCATAATACTGTGACCCCCAACCATTTGTATGTTGCATGGGAATGATGCCTCTGAAACAAATATGATATAAAAATGGCTTTATTTATTGAGCATGACTGGGGATGATGCTATTGATTGGCACCTTTTAAAGCTTGTAAAACATGATCAACTCATCCATTTTTTGGTAAAAAAAATTAAAGGCAGAAGATGTCACATTTAATGCAAACATTGATTGAAAGCCAACTCCCAAAATTTCAATATTATGACCGTAAATTTAGCAATGTTTTCAAAGCTTTATATCATTTCAACTTGTAACAGTATAAAGCTACCTGGACACTCACAGGAAATGGACACCAGAGACCTGTACATTGATTTATGTAGATTTAAAGCGGAATCGGCAAATAGAGGCAAAAAAGCCTGGGACACATCACTCTGAGATACAATGTGACGTCCAGTGTATTCCTGACCCAGCTTCAGTTTTAATATGCAATATTTGAAATGGATGCCTGTTTTCTGGCAATTTTCCACATAAAAATGAAGCGTGCAGTGGCTGGATTCTTCTGTTTCCTTCTTCCAGCTCAGGTTTGCATGATCAAAAATATTGTGTTATTTGAAACGACCTCAGTCAAATTCTGCAGGGTCCAGCATCTAGTAGTTCCATGCATACCTGATGGAAACAAGTTTATGCCCCTTTAATATTTTGGTTTGTAATCATTATTCACATTTACTGTTTCTGGTTTAATAACATTGTATAAGGCCAGATATTTTACTTGTCTTGCCTATTATAAGTCTTGCCGAAATATTGTGCCTTGCACTACATATATTTTATCTCAATTTGTTATTGTTGTTTTTTTGTAAAACTGGAACCAAAATGGTCACAGTGTGCCACTCGCACCATGTGCCACTCGCACAGTGCGCCACTCGCACCGTGCACCACTCGCACCGTGCACCACTCGCATTGTGTGCCACTCGCACCGTGTGCCACTCGCATTGTGTGCCACTCGCATTGTGTGCCACTCGCATTGTGTGCCACTCGCATTGTGTGCCACTCGCATTGTGTGCCACTCGCATTGTGTGCCACTCGCATTGTGTGCCACTCGCATTGTGTGCCACTCGCATTGTGTGCCACTCGCATTGTGTGCCACTCGCATCGTGTGCTTGTTGTTTATAAATAAAAACAGACTGCATCTCACACATACTATCAACTGTCAGTTAAATTCAAACATTTCATTATGACCAAGTTTGTTTGTTTTTTTCTGTTGCTCTCTATAAGACAGAGACAAAATATAAAGAAATGTGTTCAATTTTTCAGACTGAGCTCTTGGTGTTTACATGGCCAAGATGTGTTCGAGAGGCTCCATCCTTTCCCTTTTTATACTTTCTCACTATCTTTTCTTCTTTTTTCATTAAGATAATACAGCCGACAAGATGAAAACTGCAGATGACAAAAGAGCTGGTGGCAACAATGAGACCAGCAATCGGCCTACTGTCAGAGTGATAAGCCAATTGTTTCATTGAGAAATCACACAGTAAGACATGGAGAGAAAACAGAACATTAATCATATTAGTACCTTATTAGTGCGGGATAATATTGATAGCAGTGTGGCGCTACTTTTTTTCTTTAAACTCACATTTTAGCATTTTACCTTTTAATTGACCTGGTCTTTTCTTGATCAAGGTCTTATTTTGAATTTCTCAATGGTCCACTATGTAAACAGGTCTCAGGGTAGTTTCTGACAAATAGAACTGATAAAACCTAGATTTTCTCAGCCATATGTAGTAGAATAACACTTTTCCCAAAAAATTACCAAGTCAATTATTATCCAATGTTTCAGAATGTTTCTGAGCAGAAAAGTATACCTCCATGCAATGTTCTCAAGTTCTGATAATTTAGGGGAGGTTTCTGTTTGTTTGTTGTTTTACATCACTTTCAATATTATTTCAGTCATTTCATGATGAGACCTACTTATAGCAGATATAGTGCTGTATCACTGAATTGTCATGTCGCAGGTCCTAGACATGACAACCCACCCGGTCACAGATTTACAAGGACAAAGGGTTATTCGGGTTAACCCTTTAGGGACGGGCCTCAGCTCATGCCGGATGTTTAAGATATTCTTGTTTTTCTCAGTGCAGACATGGAAATACTTTTTCAGACCTTGGTTTAAATTTGATACTATTATTAAATATTGTGAGGGCTGAGTGTCAAAGTATGTTACAATGAAAATGTACAGTGAGGGGTGATTTATTGGAAGACATTTAAGTTGAAATATATATCCATATTGCTAATCAGATGAAATCGATGAATTATGTTCTATTCTCAAATATGTGGGATTTTAAGAACAGAGCATGGAAATGTCCAAATGCTATGCTGTTAAAGGATTTAATTTTGTGTCAGCATATTTTTGCAATATTGCCGATGTGACAGGAAATTTTCACTACCTCATACCTACCCTACTGCCTATCACGCTTACTTTTCTATGTTATATCAGTACTGCCAATCAACCCAAATCCCCCATCGCACTACATCCTACTTTTTCACTCATGTTTTGCCTTTTGGGCTAGATGTTTGAGGTTCCAACATGATTAAGCTGTAAGTCTATAGAGCATACACATATTATCAGCCCAAGACGGCCATGTTTTGACATCGTAGTTCCTGTTTACATCATCAGATGGTACATATGCACTGGAAATGTTTATAAGTTAAAGTGATTTGGATTTGTAAGAGCAAAAGTCTCGTTTGGTTCACGTTTGATTCGAGAATTTGTTGAGAATGGCTTGTCTTGTACCCAACCCAAATCATGATTTTTTCCTTACTTAAAATGTAAATATTTATGTTAACCACTATGATTATTTATTATATTTAAATGTACAGGTGACCAGCTCGATAGGCTCCCAAGCCTTTCTGGTAACCTCCTTTATTTCATAATTGTACTGTTATAATTTTCTTTGTTATTGGAACTTATGTAATTATGAAATATTGGAAATAAACCTCATATCATATCATATCATATCATGAAGTATGATTATGACGAAACCCAGGCTAGTTTTAAACCTTATTTTGCAAATGCGCGAGCTTAAATTTTTAAAAATCAGCACTTGTTATCCTTGACATTCTCAGGCTGTATGCATAATTTTTTCTCGCCTTCTCACAATGAAGAGTAAATAAGATCTTTTTCAGTTCAATTTAATCTTTCTTCACATAAATTACAATTTATAAAGAGAAGTTCATAAAAAACAAACTTTGGTTCATGAAATGAGTAATATATATAGAAGACAAAACAATGATTTCATAGTTGGCATAAAATAGTTGGGCAAAAAAACACACAAAGAATACTATTTCAGTTCAGGTCTAACAGGTCAGAAGTGCCTATTTCAAGTACCATATTTACTCGTGTATAAGACAAGGTTTTTGTACACAAACCCTTAGTTAATGTTTGGGGTCGTCTTATACACGAGAGCAACCTGTAGACGAGGATTTACGCCAAAAAAATATGGCACTACAAATTTCTCCAAGTTGAAGTAACGAATATCAGACGCAGCGGATCGATTTTAATTGCGTTTTAAATGATAAATAATATTATCACAAATTCGCTTTGCAGATAAAGAACACAACAAAACCATCCATCCATTTAACATGCATTACGCAATACTAGCTAAGACACGACTCAAAGCAGTGGAAACAATGACGAAATGCAAAACTGTGAACGCTGATAATTGGAATAACTGAAAACAAAGTCAAAACAAAGCGTTTTGAAATAATAGGACGTCGCGTACATCGTATTACGTATTTCTTCTTTGAGAAAATCTTGACCTGCAAAGCATAATTTGTGATAATATTGGGTAAATACCTTTAAATATCATTTAAAAGGTAATTAAAATCGATTTGCTATATCCGATATTCATTATTTCTAAAATACGAACATCGTATTTACGTTTTACCGTAAATACTCGTGTATAAGACCGTTAACATCTTGTATCGTAAGCATAATTACGTTTCACTTTTAAAATGGCCACCAAGCTTGAATGGTAGCAGAGCCAATATCTCGAGAAAAACCAACTCGTCTTATATTCGGAGATTGGTCTTTTCAAGCAAAATAACCTCACTTTTGGGGGGTCGTCTTATACACGAATCGTCTTATACACGAGTAAATACGGCAAGTGGCAGATATTAGACATTTTATGGTTTTTTATCAGATCTTGTATGTTTTCTTTTATGACTATTCAAATTACTCGACTGATTAAATCTTTTGTCACATTGATCACAACTGTATGGCTTCTCTCCTGTATGTGTCCTTTTATGAATTCTCAAACCACAAGAATTAGAAAATGTTTTGTTACAATCATCACATTTTAATGTCTTCTCTTTTGTATGTGTTTTCATATGTTCTTTCACACTACTGGATTTAATGAAACTTTTGTCACACACACTACAACTGAATGGCTTCTCTCCTGTATGTCTCCTTCTATGAATTTTCATATCACCAGAACGACTAAACGTCTTGTCACAAAAGTCACAACTAAATGGTTTCTCTCCTGTATGTGTTCTTCTATGTTCTTTCAAATTCCCTAACCTACTGAAACTTTTATCACATAAATCACAATTAATCATTTTCTCTCCTGTGTGTATTCTCACATGAGTTTTTAAAACACTGGCAGAATAGAAAGTATTGTTACAATAATCACAACTAAAAGGTTTCTCTCCTGTGTGTATCTTTTTATGTTCTTTCAGATTACCAGAAGTAATGAAAGTTTTGTCACATAAATCACAGCAGTACAAGTTTTCTCCTGTGTGTCTTTTCATATGTTGTTTTAGCAGAAAAGAGTGTGCGTAACTTTTGCCACATTCATCACAAATGAATCGCTCAGCTCCTGTATGTTTTCCCATGTGAATTTTCAAACTTTTGAAGAGAGCGTAAGTTTTGTCACAATGAACACAAGAAAATGTTTTTTTTCCTGTGTGTACAATTACATGAAGTTTCAAATCATTGCAAGTGAGGAATTTTTTGTCACAAAGCCCACAACCGTATGGCTTTTCTCCTGCATGGATTTTAAGGTGTGATCTTAATAAACTTTCTTGGGAAAATGTTTTGTTGCATTGATCACAACTGACTGGCCTCTCTCCTTTGTGTTTCATAGAAAGGTTTTCTCCTGTGTGTTTCTTCATATGGTTTTCCAACGTTCTGATTTGTGAATACCTTTTGCTGCACAGATGACAAGCAAACAGTTTCTTTTTGATCAGGATTTCATTACTCATATTTGAATTATCTGGAATTTCACCTGTGTCAGGTATTATCGGTGTTATAATCACAGGTGAACAAGATCTTACATTATTTTGACAATCCCCAGGTTCTTCATTATCTACTTTTGTCTCATATTCTCTTTGCATGCTTAATAATTCACTCTTCACAGATGACTGGAAAGTATTATTTTGTTCCACCTTTTCAGTTTTGACTGTTGCAGCCTCCACTGTGGGCATAACATGCTGAATTTGATTTTCTTGTATTTGCTCATTTGAATCCAATTCTTGAGCATGATGCATCCCATGTTCACTTTTCATGCATGACTGGTCAGTGAAATCAGACTCACTTTTCACACTTTGATGATCCTGGCTGTCATCCTCAAGTTTTGTGCATAACAGTTCACAGTTTTCAAACTCACTTTTCATGCATGACTCATCACCGCTGTTCTCTTTTTCTTCTTTGATTGACACAGGTGTAAATATACATAATGGATTATTGTATTTTTCATTTTTTTCATCATTAGCTGAATCATTAAGCATTGATTGTGAATCAGTGGAGTCAAAGCAGAACTCTCTCTCTTTATTTATGGGTAATTCTGTCCATCCATCTTGGTTGTCACACTTTTCTGCCATGATTCTGTTTAATCCTCAATATTCTATATATAAGGAGAAAATAAACTATGTATTAAAATATTCTCACATGGCAATTACAGCTGCAATTAATCTTATAGATGTAGATTACGATAAGACTTGCGGTCTCGGACAGGATTTGATTTGATTTGTGAAGTTGGCCGCTCCACTTTTGTTTTGATTTGTGATGTTGGCCGCTCCACTTTTGTTTTGATTTGTGATGTTGGCAACCCCACTTGTGTCCCATAGGCACAAAGAGCCAATACAGTATTGCTTCACATTTTGAGTGAAGATTCATATTTATCTTTCCTCAAACAGAAGCAATTTATCCTGTGGCTATTTAAGGAGCTATTTTTAGCACTTGTTATTTAGAAGTGGGTTAATAGGCCATTGCTTTTATAAAGTACTCAGCCCATCTTCTAATTTATCACATGATATTGTAAGTCAGTGGCTATTTTAAGTAGGCAGTAGGTCAATATAGACAAGCCTATATTGTTGATTGGCAGGACTAACCTTTATTTTCTGGACTAGTGTATCTGCTGGACAAGTGTATTGGGGGCATTTCGATATATTTTTTTGTAACACGGATGGTTCCTCAAAAATTGGAACTATCTGTGTTATTCTGTGATCGGTACGATCATGGGGAACGTGTAGTCATATCCTGTGGGTTGTAATCCATTATTTTCTGTTGCGATTATTGTTGAAGCAACTGACGCCACCGTGGAGTTTTCGTTGTGTCCATGCGATAGATTCCAATTTGCGCATGTGCCTCAGCATATGAATACATATATAAAAGAAGTAAAACAAAAGAAGTGCGTGATGTAAACAAAGCAGAACGTTCAAAACGATTTCATCGTGGTCGCCCATCGTTGCACAAAATTATCCTTTTAGATTGCATAGAATGCTTCCCAATCGCTAGAACAAGAAATTTTCAGTAAATTTAGTTCAAATTTGGTGTAAATTGGACAACTAGATCAGAAATAACATGCAAAAGTCTGATCAATCTGAGCGCCTGAGCGATTAAGGCAACTTACGTAGTCGAGCCTGAAAAGGCACATTTTTGCATAAAGTTATGGTAAAAAAATCTTTCATATACCAAATTAAATGTTTTTAAAAGATGAATAAAGATAATTTTGTGTTTTTTGTTTAATTTTGTTCTGTTTGTTTTGGTTAGTTTGTTAATATTTTTTTCTCATCCGTGTTAAACGTGGGTTGGCCCTTTTTCTTGTTTGACCTTTTTAATATTCATGCTTGAAATAAAATTGTTATTTCTCTGCGATAGTCTTTTGAAAATAAGTACCCATTTTGTTATTTGGCACAATGATTAAAAAATTGCTGAATTGTGAATGCTTAAAGTTGAAAATCAATTTCCTTGTATATAACTTGGAACCTGTCATTAGACTTATATTGTTGTATGTAAAATCTTCAGTGAAATATGAAGATTTCATTGTATTTATAAGTTTGACAAACCAAATAATGTCACTCATGTGTCATTGCGTGACATTATCTGGTCATGCAGGTCATTGCATGATATTATCGGGTCACGCATGGTCATTGTGTGACATTATCTGGTCATGCAGGTCAGTGTGTGACATTATCTGGTCACGCAGGTCATTGAGTGACATTATCTGGTCATGTACAGTTGTTGCACGACATTATGTTGTCATGCATACCTTGTGCAAAACATGGTCATGCAATGATAAAATAGTTGGTTGACTCTTATATTACTGATACATGATCACCATAACAAGGAAGTCTTTTTTAAAAAAAGAATTTGTATACAGTTTCCTTTTTGAAAATGATATTTATATTTGTCATCATTTTGAAGTTGCCGTAATTGTAGAGTACAGTGACTGGCAACTGTCTGAAACTGGCAGTTGAAACTCAAGACATTTTTAACACAGTCAAACAAATAGCATACCTTTCTTTTGTGCATAAAGTTACTAATTTTCATATATTCTACATTTGCAGAAAAATATTCAAATTCTATGTTTATTTATGCAGTTGAGGTGTCTGCCAGTCTGTGACACTGACCCTCAGGTTTGTGATCTGCAGGCCCCTCAGAAGTACATATTGCTCCAAAATTCTGTGTTATAATACCCACCACTAATCGCAATTGAGCTGAATGTTGCGTCTCACATGTGATCTTGTAATTCCACTGTCTTTCAAAATGTTAAAAGTGTTTATTTGTTTTCATGGCACAAGTGATGTGCCGGAAGCCATGATGACTAAGGTAGTTAATATCACAGGTTGCCAGAGAGTGAAAGTCACCAGCCCCTCTCTGTCTCAGTCTTATATATTAACTATTAACCTATATAAAAGTAATGATGGAAGTAGAAGTTGCCGTAAATGTAGACTACACTGACTGGAATATATTCTACGTTTGAAAAATTTCAATTCTATGTTTATTTATGCAGTTGAGATGTCCGCCAGTCTGGTCTGTGACACTGACAGCCAGGTCTGAGATCTGCAGGCCCCTCAGAAGAACATATAGCTCCAAAATGATGTGTTATAATACACACCACTAATTGCACTTGAGCTGAATGTTGTGTCTCACATGTCATCTTGTAATTCCACTGTCTTTCAAAATGTTAAATGTGTTTATTTGTTTTCATGCACAAGAGAATGTCCCAACCACTCTCTTAGCATGCTCAGTATTAACCTATATAAAAGTAAGTGATATCGCCCTGGCTGTCCGTGGTGGAGGTCTAGAGACATGTCTGACCTAAATCCCAAACCTTAACCCTGTATCTGCTCCCTTAAGTGTTGAAATTCCAACCACTCTCTTAGCATGCTTAGTATTAACCTATATAAAAGTAAGTGATATCGCCCTGGCTGTCCGTGGTGGAGGTCTGGAGACATGTGTGACCTAAATCCCAAACCTTAACCCTGTATCTGCTCCCTGAAGTGTTGAAATTCAAACTGCTATAAATTTGTCACATGTACACTGTCATAACGCTGCAACCAGGGGCGGATCCAGGATTTTTTAAGCTGGGGAGGGAGGGGGGGGCTCAAATGTGCTAAAGTAAGTAGCTCCAGTCCCATAAAGTAAGGGGCTCCATGGAGTCCCATAAAGTAAGTGGCTCCAGTTCCCAAAAGCTCCCTAGCCACAGACCCCTCCTGGATCCGCCACTGGCTACACAGGCTGTGTGACGAAAATTAATTTACACATTGTTCCTCGTCGCCTCCGTTCACTTATAGTATACTAGGTCTCTCAGAACAGAGCCTTTCTTATAATATAGACTTCATTCTTGGCCTAATGCCCTGTATACTAAAAATACAATGTAAAGATAGCTGCTGGTATATAAGAGCTGCCAGTTCAAGTTTGGAAATCCAATTTATGTACATAATTACGAAACACCACAAAATCAAAACACTATGGTGGTGGGGTTTTGTCAATTTTTACATTTTTAACAATGTTTTTTATATACAAGCCAAAATAAGGACATTATGCTTGTTTCAAAACATTTCCTTAAAATGGCATTGCACATACTAAATTTCAGTGGTATCTACAGAAATCTCGACTGCGAGCCTAGCATAGATGACCTGAGGTGAAGGACAAGGCATGATCAAATTACAAACTATAATTCACAATATGCTTACAACTGACAGGGCAACACATTTGCCAAGATTATTGCGAATCGGTCTCTGGAAGCTAAATCGCTCCAGGGTCCAAATCTGTAATGCCCCATTGTTAGCCATCCTTCAACCCTTTGTACTGGATCACTAGTCAACTTAAGCAAAGTTTGTTGACAATGTGTTCAATGGATGATTTGGAATTCAGTACAAGATTAATCTTCTATCAAATGGCACAGACATTTATGTAAGAAATATGAGTAATAACATTTAAAAATTTAGTGTTTAAACATTAACATCATATAAGGAAAGTTTGAAAATCTACTCTCACGAAAGCTTCAAGCATGTAATTCAAACAAACAAAAATGGCATCTTAAAATGATATATTTATTAAACTTGTCATGTTGATCACAACTTACAAAGCTTTTTCCATGCTAATCACAGCTTAAATACCAAATGTAAAAATGTAACGAGACTTGGAAGAATTTTTTTTCAAATAGGGCAGAACGAAAGGTAGGTGTTCTTTCAATGTGCCATTTTATTATTTGTCTCCAGATCCTGTATGTATTTTTTTATGACTATTCAAATGACTCGACTGATTAAATCTTTTGTCACATTGATCACAACTGTACGGCTTCTCTCCTGTATGTGTCCTTTTATGAATTCTCAAACCACAAGAATTAGAAAATGTTTTGTTACAATCATCACACTTTAATGTCTTCTCTTTTGTATGTGTTTTCATATGTTCTTTCACACAACTGGATTTAATGAAACTTTTGTCGCACACACTACAACTGAATGGCTTCTCTCCTGTATGTCTCCTTATATGAATTTTCATATCACCAGAACGACTAAATGTCTTGTCACAAAAGTCACAACTGAATGGTTTCTCTCCTGTATGTGTTCTTCTATGTTCTTTCAAATTTCTTAACCTACTGAAACTTTTATCACACAAATCACAATTAATCATTTTCTCTCCTGTGTGTATTCTCACATGAGTTTTTAAAACACTGGCAGAATAGAAAGTATTGTTACAATAATCACAACTAAAAGGTTTCTCTCCGGTGTGGATCTTTTTATGTTCTTTTAGATTACCAGAAGTAACAAATGTTTTGTCACACAAATCACAGCAGTACAAGTTTTCTCCTGTGTGTCTTTTCATATGTTGTTTCAGAAGACAGGGGCGTGCATAACTTTTGCCACATTCACCGCAAAAGAATCGCTCAGCTCCTGTATGTTTTCCCATGTGAATTTTCAAACTTTTGGAGTGAGCGTAAGTTTTGTCACAATAAACACAATGAAATGCCTTCTCCCCTTTATGTGTCATCACATGAAGTTTCAAATCACTGTTTGCGAGGAACTTTTTGTCACAAAATCTACAACTATGTAGCTTTTTTCCTGTATGGATTTTAAGGTGTGATTTTAATGAACTCGCTCGGATAAATATTTTGTCACAATGATCACAGCTGAGCTTCTCGCCATTGTGTTTCATAACGTGGTATTCCAAACACTTGTAGTAAGTGAATTTTTTGGAACACAGATGACATTCCAAAAAGTTTCTTCCTGAGTGTACCTTCATGTGGATTACCAACGACCGGACTTGTTGAAATCTTTTGCCACACAGATGACAAGCAAATGGCGTTTCATTACTCGTATTGGAATTACCTGGAATTTCACCTGTGTCTGGTATTATTGGTGTTATAATCACAGGTGAACAAGATGGTACATTATTTTGACAATCCCCAGGTTCTTCATGAACTACTTTTGTCTCATATTCTCTTTGCATGCTTAATAATTCACTCTTCACAGATGACTGGAAAGTATTATTTTGTTCCTCCTTTTCAGTTTTGACTGTTGCAGCCTCCACTGTGGGCATAACATGCTGAATTTGATATTCTTGTATTTGCTCATTTGAATCCAATTCTTGAGCATGATGCATCCCATGTTCACTTTTCATGCATGACTGGACAGCGATATCAGACTCACTTTTCACACTTTGATGATCCTGGCTGTCATCCTCAAGTTTTGTGCATAACAGTTCACAGTTTTCAAACTCACTTTTCAACTCATCACTGCTGTTTTGTATTTCTTCTTTGATTAATACAGGTGTAAAAATATCTAACGGTTCAATGTATTGTTTATCTGTTTCTTCATGACCTGTATCCTTCAAAACAAACTCTGAATCTGTTGTCTCAAAGGAGAACTCTTTCTCTTCTTGTGTGGGTAATTCTGTCCATCCATCCTGGTTCCCACACTGTTCTGCCATGGTTCTGTTTAATCCTTAATATTCCATAAGGTACAAACAAACTAGGTATCTTGAATATTTATACAGGGCAATTCATTCAACAAACAACCCCATCACACAGCCATCAATAATTTGATTTGATTTTGATTTCAATGTTGGCCGCTCCACTTGTGTCTCCTGGACACTCAGAGCCTATGCAGTATAAGTAGACCATAGGATTCGCCCAACCATAGGATTGGCTGATAATTATGAAATTGTCGTGAATACGCAAAATAAATAGAACATTGAATTTTCTTGCACAGAAAAGTTGATTTGAATAGTATGAATAAATTGCACCCATTGACACCAATTTCGTCACAATGTGCACGTGCGTGAGTACCAGTTTGTTACAAAAGTATACAATTTGGTGCTGCTCTGTCAGTTCTTGGCCGATTTACATCATTGAGAACTCAAAATTGAGCTATTGAGCTCTTCTATTCAAATATGTAAGTCAGATGATCGATATATTAATTTTCATCTTTTGGCATAGAAGATAGGTCAGTGCGCGAAGGCTAAGATCGTATGCGCAAAGGTGTGACCTTGACTCGTAAATCTTGCAAGAATATTACATCCGATCATCGCTTTGTAAGATTAATTAATGTCAATTGTTTCTGGTAGGTATACCCCACTGTAGCACACATATAATGTACTAACCATGTTTTGTTGGATAATATAATGACTGACAAAGACCAAAATGTGTGAAATTGACGGTTGTTGGCCCTACTACACAACATCCCCAATCAGTGTGTAGCTGTTGTATTGCATGCCTTGTGCAGGCTCTGACATTTGTTATAAGCTACCCTATCTAATTACAACCATTTGCACTGTCAATTTTGACTTTAACTCACTCCTTCATTAGGGCCTACAATCCCCTGTGCACAAATGGGCTCCTTTGCTTGATTTGGGACAATCTCACTGACCACCCCACTTTGTTTTGACTTGATGTGTGATGTTGGCATTTATACCCATGTTCATCATCAAAATAGACTTGAAATCCACTGTTTCTAGAAAACCATGCACTGCCCATCATATTTAAATCACAACTCTGGTAGAACTTGTTCTCCAGCAACAGGTTTTCAAAAAGCCATGCATTTCTCTCTTCAACAACAAATGCAAGGCTTGTTAGAAAAAATTAATTTGATTTTTTTTCACAATATTTTAAACAATATTACTAATTTCAGCAAGCTTAAATAATGCCTTAAGAATGAACACAGTAAGTCAGTAATCTGTTACATGCAGTTTACAGTATATCCACCAGAACCAAAACAAGTAATATACTGCAGCAAAAGAAGTTGATATTTTGAAGTCTGTGACCTTGGTAACAAAGGTCAAGGTCATATTTGAAAACATAAATCTGGGCCATTGGGAGATGAATATATTTTTGAAATCTTAACTACATAGGTAACAACAAAATGTTAAAGTTTTGATAACATTTTGAGCCTATAACCTTGAAAAACAGGTCAAGGTCAACCTATTGTAGGCCTTTTTCGTGATGTATGTGGTAAAAAATCTGAAGCCTGTATCTGGAGTAACTGATTAGATACAGCAAAAAATGTTTAAGTTTTTGTTGACTGATGCACACACAGACAGACAGAGCCTAATATCATAGCTTGCACACCACTTGGGCAGTGGGATCCAATAAAAATTGGGGAACAAAATGTTTGTTTTTGAGATAAGAACAGGAGCCATTGACACAGATGCTTGAATATTTCTTAAATATTATTTGAATATAATGGACAAGTCACCACATTTAAAACATAGGCATCAGAGATGCATCAACCCTCAGCCCTGGTAACTCATTGCACAACATTCGCTCCACACAATATTTGTGAACAAAACGTCACTGCACCAAGGCAAATTGATGCAGGGGTAAAAAACGCATAAAATCTACTTCCTTTGATAGCTTAGGTGTGTCAAGTATCATGAAACTGTCATCATTTACTCTAGAATTATTGATATGGGCCTGTGACCTTGAAAAGCAGGTTAAAGTCACCGTCCATCAAACTCATGTGGAGTCTTCCCAGATTCTTATGTGTCAATTTTCATGAAGCTGCCATCATTTGTTCTTAAGTTATCACGATGACAAGGATGATTTCACATAATTGTCCCTGTGACCTTGAAATCAGGTGAAGGTCATGTTCCATCAAGAGAAGTCTGAGGTCTTCACCAGATGCTTGTGTGTGTCAAATCTCATAAAGCTGCCATCATTCGTTCTTGAGTTATTGCGATTCTTGGGATTTCACATAATTGTCCCTGTGACCTTGAAAAATAGGTCAAGGTCGCCGTCCACCGAACTAGTCCGAGGTTTTCACCAGATGCTTATGCGTGTAAAGTTTCATGAAGCTGCCATCATTTGTTCTTGAGTTATCACGATGACAAGGATGATTTCACATAATTATCCCTGTGACCTTGAAAAGTGGGTGAAGGTCATGTTTCAAAGAAAATATTCTGAGGTCTTCACCAGATGCTTGTGTGTGTCAAATCTCATAAAGCTGCCATCATTCGTTCTTGAGTTATTGCGATTCTTGGGATTTCACGTAATTGTCCCTGTGACCTTGAAAAATAGGTCAAGGTCGCTGTCCACCAAACTAGTCTGAGGTTTTCACCAGATGCTTATGCGTGTAAAGTTTCATGAAGCTGCCATCATTTGTTCTTAAGTTATCACGATGACAAGGATGATTTCACATAATTGTCCCTGTGACCTTGAAATCAGGTGAAGGTCATGTTCCATCATGAGAAGTCTGAGGTCTTCACCAGATGCTTGTGTGTGTCAAATCTCATAAAGCTGCCATCATTCGTTCTTGAGTTATTGCGATTCTTGGGATTTCACATAATTGTCCCTGTGACCTTGAAAAATAGGTCAAGGTCGCCATCCACCAAACTAGTCCGAGGTTTTCACCAGATGCTTATGCGTGTAAAGTTTCATGAAGCTGCCATCATTTGTTCTTGAGTTATCATGATGACAAGGATGATTTCACATAATTATCCCTGTGACCTTGAAAAGTAGGTAAAGGTCATGTTTCAAAGAAAAAATTCTGAGGTCTTCACCAGATGCTTGTGTGTGTCAAATCTCATAAAGCTGCCATCATTCGTTCTTGAGTTATTGCGATTCTTGGGATTTCACATAATTGTCCGTGACCTTGAAAAATAGGTCAAGGTCGCCATCCATCGAACTCATTCGAGGTTTTCACCAGATGCATATGTGTGTCAAGTTTCATGAAGCTGCCATCATTTGTTCTCGAGTTATCGCGATGACAAGATAATTTCACATAATTGTCCCTGTGACCTTGAAAAGTAGGTGAAGGTCATGTTTCATAGAAAAAATTCTGAGGTCTTCACCAGATACTTATGTGTGTCAAATCTAATAAAGCTACCATTATTCGTGCTTGAGTTATTGTGATTCTTGGGATTTCACATAATTGTCCCTGTGACCTTGAAAAATAGGTCAAGGTCGCCGTCCATCGAACTCGTCCGAGGTTTTCACCAGATGCATATGTGTGTCAAGTTTCATGAAGCTGCCATCATTTGTTCTCGAGTTATCGCGATGACAAGATGATTTCACATAATTGTCCCTGTGACCTTGAAAAGTAGGTGAAGGTCATGTTTTATAGAAAAAATTCTGAGGTCTTCACCAGATACTTATGTGTGTCAAATCTCATAAAGCTACCATTATTCGTTCTTGAGTTATTGTGATTCTTGGGATTTCACATAATTGTTCCCGTGACCTTGAAAAATAGGTCAAGGTCGCCGTCCATCGAACTCGTCCGAGGTTTTCACCAGATGCATATGTGTGTCAAGTTTCATGAAGCTGCCATCATTTGTTCTTGAGTTATCGCGATGACAAGGATGTTCGCTACAGACATACATACATACATACATACATACAGACATACATACATACATACATACATACATACATACATACATACCCACGCCAGGAGTACTACAATACCCTCAGCCTGATTACATCAGGGGCTGAGGGTAAAAAATTATGTTTGTTTCTGGACTTTATTTGGGATTGGGGGAATTAAGAAATATCTGCAACTGCGAGAGTCCCAGAGTGCATGTCATATGAAATGGCCTCTCTCCCGAATGTGTCCTCGTGTGAAGTTTCAGATGACTGTGGTCTGGATACCTTTGATGTATGTTTGCGCCTTTGAAGCATTAATCCACGGGAATCAGCATATTTTTGGTCACATTGATCACATCGGAAAGGCTTCTCTCCTGAACGCTTTCTCATGTGATCTTTCAAATATTGGTGACTATGAAACTTTTTGCGTAATAGGTCCCAACTGACGCGCCTCTCAACATGGGTTTTAATATGGCTTGCCAAATGACCTGTCATCCAAAACCTTTTGTCACAAAGATGACAAGCAAAGGGTTTCTCTTTGAGGATTGATATGTAAGCATTGCTTTTAACTGGATGAACCTGAATTTGATCTGTTTCAGATGTGATTGGTGCTATCATTACAGGTGAACAGAAAGGAACTTCATATTCAATTTGGCAATCTGCTCCGGATTGTTCATTACCTATAGGTGCCTCACTCACTCTGGGTGGGAATGTTTGAGCGTCCAATTTACTCTCCACATCTGACTGTCTTAAGTGTTCATAATCAAATTTCACAAATATATGATCATTGCTGTCAATATCACTTTTCACATTTGACTGTTCACTGCTTTCGAACTCACTTTTAATGCATAACTGATCACTCCTAATTTCTGTTTCCTCCTTAATAGAGACGAGTACACATAATGGATCAGGATATCGTTTATCTGCTTCATCATGAGCTGCATCTTTGGACACAGACTCCAGGGTATTAGTAGATTCAATGTTAAACTTGTCTTCCTTTATGTCTCCTATCTCTCTATCTTGTTCATCAGACTGTTTTGCCATTATTCTGTAGATCAGTTCAATCCTCAATTTTCTGTAAGATGCATATGAACACTGTATATCCCCAGGAAATTCGGAAGAAGAAACAACCAAAAAAACCAACCATATCTGTCCATTTCATTTGATCAAATTTGTGAATTTTGGCCACTCAAGCTCAACTTTCATGACTTTTGTCCAAAGTGCAATTAATCCTTGACCTTGTTTGTTAATATACTTTCCTTGTTTTCTTTAACTGAAGACTTACAACAACCTGACTACTGTCCCATCTGGTGTTAAGTCCTGGGTGTCAAATGCTCTTTGTGAATGATGGACTGATGTAATGTTGTTTCCAATGCATTAAAGTGTGACAGAACTATAACAAATTTTGGAAGTCACAACCTATATGGCCTTTAAGTGGGTCACTTTGACCTAGTTACATAAATTATTCCTTAAATTTTGAAAATACATTGTGTAAGATAAATGTAGTGGGAATAAATGTTATTTGTATGTTTTGCAAAATATACAGCTGATTTTGAAAAATGGCTCCTTTGACTTTGGGAATAGCTTATGGTCATGCAATATTGAACTTGTCTAAGCCCTTTAAAGGCAGATCATATCTGACAAGTCATATAGATAGTGCTGTAATATCAAAAATAGAGCATTCACAAGCAAACTTGTCATAACCCTGACCTTGACCTTAGCGTAAATGAATAAGGAAAAAAACAATGGCTGTACACGATTGGCACCCGGCGTCTAGCTGGCGGCGAGAGCGGCAGATCGCCGGATCCTCCATTTTGTCCCGCCGAATTCGCCGCGGGTATTCAGAGGGCGGAGGTCGGCTTCTGCCGCCTTCCGCCACCGAAACCCGCCGGTTCAATCGTGGAGAAACAGGATAACCTGGGCTAACTTGCCGGACCCAATCATGTACAGCCAATGTGAGGCAGAGGCAGACATTGTGGTAACAGAGTCAGAAATCTTCATGCTAACATGATAGTTGAATGTTACCATTCCTTATGAACCTATTTATGCTGTGAAGGTCCATACAGTGATGTGAGGAGGGGGCCTGAAACTAAGTCAAACATAATAAATCAGATTGAGGAACAATCGGCATAGCATTTGATTTTTCACACTTTTGTGAGCTAATGTTTTTTGGGTAATTTTATTGAGTATTTTTTGCTTTACATCCAAATTATTTCTGTTGTTAAACTTTGTCAATCTGATCTTTTAGGGTCTTTCGTATGATTGTCTATGAAATTTTACATGACAAACATCACAAAAATAAGTTTTACAATTTCAATCAGAACTTTTAGCTTTCACTTCTGCTTTTGTCTTGTGTGTGATTTAATGTGGTGTTTAAGAGTACTGTTATCAATGAAACTTTTATCGCACAGATTGCAACTGTAAGGTTTCTCTCCTGTATGTGTCCTTTTATGAATTGTCAAAACATAAGAACGAGAGAAAGATTTACCACATAAATCACAACTAAATGGCTTCTCTCCTGTATGTATCCTCCGATGCTCTTTCAAATGCGATGAATTCCTGAACCTTTTGTTGCAAATGTCACAATTGAACGGTTTCTCTCCTGTGTGTGTCAATTTATGCACAATTAAGTGACTGGACTGCATGAACATTTTGCCACATTGATCACAGCTATATTGTTTCACTCCAATGTGTATTTTCATGTGTTTTTGCAAATAATCAGGGTTACTAAAACTCTTGCCACACTGATCACAACTAAAGAATTTCATTTGTGAGTGTGATCTAATATGTTTTTTTAGACCACAGGAGGAACTGTATTTTTTGTCACACTGATCACAACTATATGGTTTCTCTACATGTGTTTTCATATGATTCATCAACGTTATAGACTTAGTGAACTCTTTGTCACAATGGTCACAACTGAATGGCTTCTCTCTTGTATGTGTTTTCTGATGTTTTAGTAAGATACTGGAACGCTTGAATGTTTTGTTGCACTGATCACAACTGAATGGCCTTTCTTCTGAATGCACTGTTTTATGATTAACCAATTGACTGTAAATCATGAACTTTTTGTCGCATTGATCACAACTGAATGGCCTCTCTCCTGTATGAGTTCTCATGTGAAGTTTCAGATGACTGTGCTCTCGGTAACTTTTGCCACGTCTGTCTCCTGTATGTTTCCGCATGTGAAGTTGCAATCCACGGGAATTAGTATATCTTTTGTCACACTGATCACAACTAAAAGGCTTTTCTCCAGTGTGTAATCTCATGTGAAACCTCAAATTACGAGAATTGGCAAATCTGTTGCCACACTGATCACAACTGAATGGCTTCTCTCCCGTATGTATCCTCATGTGATGTTTCAAATATTGGTGACAAGGAAACTTTTTGTGGCATTGGTAACAACTAACAAATTTCTCTCCATGTGTTTTAATATGATGTGCCAAGTGACCTGTCTTCCAAAACCTTGTGTCACAAAGATGACAAGCAAAAAGTTTATTTTTGATCATTAATTCCTTGCTTGTAACTTGTGTTTTATCTGTTTCAGATGTGATTGGTGCTATCATTACAGGTGAACAGATAGGAACTTCATATTCAATTTGGCAATCTGCACCGGATTGTTCATTACCTGTAGCTGCCTCATGTGTTTGTAATTCACTGTTTACAGATGGTTCACAATCATCAATCATTTCATCATTTTCTGTTTTCACTGTTGCTTCCTCATCCATTTTTAATGTTTGAGCATGATGCATATCACTCTTCACACATGGCTGACCATAGAGAAAGTATATTTTCTCTATGGGCTGACTTAAACTGTCATAATCAAACTTAACAAATGTATCGCTGTCAATATCACTTTTCACATTTGATTGTTCACTGCTTTCAAACTCACTTTTAATGCATAACTGATCGCTCCTAATTTCTGTTTCCTCCTTAATAGAGACGAGTACACGTGATGGATGAGGATATCGTTTATCTGTTTCATCATGAGCTGCATCTTTGAACACAGACTCAATATCAGTAGATTCAATGTTAAACTTCTTCTCTCTCTTTGTGTCTCCTATCTGAACATCTTGTTTATCGGCCTGTTCTACCATGATTCTATTTGTTATCTGATTTGATTTGATTTGATTTTATTTGATATGTTGGCCGCTCCACTTTTGTTTTTGTTTATCTACACTTTTGTCCAAAATGAAAGTTGTCCTTGACCTTGTTTGTACATGTACTTTACTTGCTCTCTTTAACTGAAGACTGACTACTTGCAATAACTTGACAACCACCCCATCTGATGCCAAATGCTCTTTGCATATGAGACTGATGTTTGGCATGCTCAAGTTTGGCCTCGTGGCCAACTCTCTCGAAGTTTAAAATCCAATAATAAATCTTGAAATCATCAGTTTTATAGCCTCCAGATCTCGCTCTCTGACAGCAGTGTACAGATATACATATAAACAGTAGCAGCGTGTTCAAACTTTAAATATATGTTTTTCTGCCTGCATTATTTTAGTCTAACTCAAAGATAAACATCAAGAATATAGTTATCTGCACATTAAATGTGACAGAACTATCAACAATTCTTAAATCACAAATGAACAGTTTCCTTACTTCATACATTACTGGAAAAAGAATTGTGGGGTTGGGGGGAATGGTGGGCAAAACACAACCCAAAACCAAAACCAAACTGTCCAAGATCAGTGAACAAATATATTTGGTAAATTTAGCCACCCTCTGGTAGAGTTTGTATCAAAACAACTTTCTTTTTCCTTGTTACCCCACAATTTTTTTTAATGATGTGTTTGTCTGGTTTACATAATTCTAATGATCTTTTATGTCAAATATCTACCGGGCAATAGGGAAAAAATATGTTTAAAGACCAAGTCATCAAAATGTGCTGAGGAATAATTAACATATTTTATTCATTCATAGATTACATATTGAGCAGGGGTTACCAATGGATTCAATCACATTTTACTGTTTGGTCTTTATTAATTGAAACCTTGATAAATGTAACCAATGGCAATTAAAATCTCCCCAACGAGCATAGCAATTAATATCACCCCCCACCCATTGAGCATAAAAATTATTATCACCCCAATGAGCACTGATAATTTACAATGAATGTTAATACATTTGACAGAGTAATTGTCATTTCTAAGCTGAAATACACCAATCAATTATTTAACATCCCCGAATGGCTTCAATAAATTGTATAAATAAGATTGATTCTAGTTTAAACTGTATAAGGATAACTTGTGAAATCTCTGAATATGTATATATAAATTTAGGATTTTAATTTCAAATGCTAGATAATCTATATGTTTTAATTCAGTCACAATGGTCATAACTGTCCTCTTGGTGATTTTTTTCTAAAACATCTTAGTTTTACCCAAACAATTAACTGCATGTTTTCATTTCTTTATATTCCTCTCATGTATTTTCCTGTGCTGATTTAAAGTACTCCTGACAGAATAACTTTTGTCGCATAGATCGCAACTGTATGGCTTCTCTCCTGTATGTTTCCTTTTATGAATTGTCAAACTGCCTGAACGAGAGAAAGTTTCGTTACACATGTCACAGCGAAATGGCTTCTCTCCTGTATGTATTCTTCTGTGCTCTTTCAAATGAGAAGCATTCTTGAAATTATTGTCACATAAATCACAACTGAATGGTCTCTCTGCAGTGTGTGTTCTTTTATGAACAGCCAATTGACTGGACGCATCAAACATTTTGCCACATTGATCACAACAGAAACGTTTCTCTCCTGTATGTATTTTAACGTGTCTTTTCAAATGATCAAAATCATGAAATCTTCCATCACAGTGATCACAACTGATGGCTTTCATTTTGTGTTGTTTTGTATGGGATCTCATGTGTCTTCTTAAGCCACAGGCATCCGCATATCTTTTATCGCACTGATCACATTTGAATGGTTTCTCCACATGTAATTTCATATGATGCATTAAAGACATGGACTTTGGGAATTTTTTGTCACAGAAGTCACAACCGAATGGCTTCTCTCTTGTATGTATTTTCATATGACGTTGCAAATATTCGGGACAAATAAACATTTTGGGGCATTGGCAACACTTAACTTCCTTTACTCCATGTTTTTTAATATGACGTCCCAAATCAGCAGATTTTAAAAATCTATTGCCACAAACATGACATTCAAACGGTTTCTCTCTGATCTGTAATTCATCGTTTGTGAGTGGATGACCCGGAATTTCATCTGTTTCAGACCCAATTGGTGCTATTATCACAGGTGAACAAAACAGAACTTTATATTCAATTTGATAATCTCCTTCAGAATGTTCATCATTTGTATTTGCGTCAAATAAACTTTTCTTTCTTAATTCACTTTCTGCTGATGACTGATAATCATCAATTATTTCATCTGTTTCTGTTTTGATTGCTGCGGACTCCGTCACGGGTGTGACATAGAGAACCTGATATTCTTGTATTGGTTCATTTGAATACATATCTGCAACTTCTTGAGTGTGATGCATATCAAATTCTCTTTTCACACATGACTGAGTTATGCTTTCATATTGAAATTTCACAAATGTCGGATCATTGCTGTCAAGCTCACTTTTCACATGTAATTGATCAATGCTCATATTCATAAACTCACTTTTCACACTTGACTGATCACTGCTTATTAACTCACTTTTCACACTTGACTGGTCACTGCTTATAAAATCACTTTTCATGCATAACTCATCACTGCTGTTGTTTGTTTCTTCCTTAATAGAGAGAGGTGTACATGATTGATCATGATATCGATTATCTGTCTTGTTGAGAGCCGCATTTGTCCACACCATTTCTGCATCAGAAGTTTGAGAAGAATCAAATTTGAACTCATTCTCTTTCTTTATGGATAATCCTGTCTGTCCATCTTGGTCACCAAACTGTTCTGCCATGATTCGGTAGCTGTATATTCTATAAGGTGGAAGTGTAATGCAACATGTGTTTACCAGGAAATAATGGAGAGAACAGTTGCAAAGTCAAAAGGAAAAGCAGAAGGATCAACCATCAAATCTTACGTCCTTGACATTGCATGTATAAATATACTTTCCAAGCCTTCAGTCACTGAAGACTGACAAACAGCTGCAATCAGACTACAACCCCATCTGGTGTCAAATGTTCACATATCTGATGACATTTGCCTTGGGTTGATCAGAATGATTGCAAGTCTCAGTCTTCTCTGCCACCTAACCCCTCTTCCCCCAACCTGTCTCCCCACCACGCTACCTCCCCCACTCGGAACTCCCCACCGCTCTGCCTCCCCACCACTCTTCCACCCCACCACCCTGCCTCCACACACTCTGCCACCTCAGCACCCTGCCTCCCTACCACTCTTCCACCCCACCACTCTGCCTCCCCACCACTCTACCTCCCCACCACTCTGCCTCCCCACACTCTGCCATCTCAGCACCACGCTACCTCCCCCACTCGGAACTCCCCACCGCTCTGCCTCCCCACCACTCTTCCACCCCACCACCCTGCCTCCACACACTCTGCCACCTCAGCACCCTGCCTCCCTACCACTCTTCCACCCCACCACTCTGCCTCCCCACCACTCTACCTCCCCACCACTCTGCCTCCCCACACTCTGCCACCTCAGCACTCTGCCTCCCCACACTCTGCCTCCCCACCACTCTGCCTCCCCACCACTCTGCCACCTCACCACCCTGCCTCCCCACCACCCTGCCTCCCCACACTCTGCCACCTCAGCACTCTGCCTCCTCAGCACTCTGCCTCCCCACCACCTCAGCACTCTGCCTCCCCACCACTCTGCCTCCCCACCACCCTGCCACCTTAGCACTCTGCCTCCCCACCACTCTGCCTCCCCACCACCCTGCCTCCCCACACTCTGCCACCTCAGCACTCTGCCTCCCCACACTCTGCCACCTCAGCACTGCCTCCCCACACTCTGCCACCTCAGCACTCTGCCTCCCCACCACCCTGCCACCTCAGCACCCTGCCTCCCCACACTCTGCCACCTCAGCACTCTGCCTCCCCACCACCCTGCCACCTCAGCACCCTGCCTCCCCACACTCTGCCATCTCAGCACTCTGCCTCCCCACACTCTGCCTCCCCACCACTCTGCCACCTCAGCACTCAGCCACCTCACCACCCTGCCTCCCCACCACTCTGCCTCCCCACTCTGCCTCCCCACACTCTGCCTCCCCACCACCCTGCCTCCCCACACTCTGCCTCCCCACACTCTCAGTACTCTGCCTCTCCACCACTCTGCCACCTCACCATCCTGCCTCCCCACCACCCTGCCTCCCCACACTCTGCCTCCCCACACTCTGCCCCCCCACCACCCTGCCTCCCCACACTCTGCCTCCCCACACTCTCAGTACTCTGCCTCCCCACCACTCTGCCTCCTCAGCACTCTGCCACCTCACCACCCTGCCTCCCCACCACCCTGCCTCCCCACACTCTACCTCCCCACACTCTGCCTCCCCACACTCTGCCACCTCACCACTCAGCCACCTCACCACCCTGCCTCCTCACCACTCTGCCTCCCCACACTCTGCCTCCCCACACTCTGCCACCTCAGCACTCTGCCTCCTCACCACTGTACCAAAATTACAAGGGAACCACGAAATTTCAAGGTTGAGCATGTACTTTTATTTAAGGTTTTCATTCAGGAACTATATGTTCCTTTCCTTTTACACAGCATCAGAAAAGGTTTTATCACACAATTAATAATTAACTGCTTGCCCTCACATCAGCGGGTGACTCTGCATGTGACTGAATGTTGTTTTTTAGAGAACTCCCAAAACTAAAACTTTTGTCACATTGATCACAACTGTATGGCTTCTCTCCTGTATGTTTCATTTTATCAATAGTCAAACCCCTAAATGAGTGAAACTTTTATTGCACAAATCACAACTAAATGGCTTCTCGCCTGTATGTATTCGCTGATGCACTTTCAAATTAGAGGAACTCATGAGACGTTTTTCATACAGATCACAACTGAATGGTCTCTCCCCTGAATGCGTTCTTTTATGAATCATTAATTGACTTGGTGCCATAAACATTTTACCATATTGATCACAGTTGTATGGTTTCTCTCCTGTTTTATCTCCAGTATATGTTTCTTTTACATAGATCACAACTAAATGGTCTCTTTTAGGTATGTGTTCGTTTATGAGTTTATGAGTGAACATTAAAACAAAAAGTTGCTAAAATTGGCTTGTTCATGATTGATGTAACTCCAAACTCTCCTGCCCAGCTTGAGTGAATGGCGATCAAAAGGAGGAAAGAAAATCATGGAGAAGTTGAATTTTGACATGGAATTTTACGCCGAGTTTAACCATGATAATATTAAGAGCAGTGTGCTTTCATTTCTACTTTTTCTTTGCATGACGTTCAATATGGCGTTTTCTAGTACTGTTGTCGATGAACCTTCTGTCACAGAGAGTACAAGGATAAGGCCTCTCTCCTGTGTGGGATCGTTTATGAACTTTCACAACATGAGGACGTGAAAATTTTTTATGACATATATCACAACTAAATCGCTTCTCACCAGTATGTACTCTCTGATGATCTTTCAAAATAGCCTTTGTCTTGAAATTTCCTTTGCATATATCACAACTAAATGGTCTCTCTTCTGTGTGCGTTCGTTTATGCATCATTAACTGGCTGAAGGTCATAAACAATTTGCCACATTGATCACAATTAAAATTTTTCTCTCCCATGTTCTCCCCTGTGTGTATTCTCATGTGAATTTTCAAAGCATAAGCATTACATAACCTCCGGCCACACTCATTACATATGTGGGCTTTTGGAACATATTCCTTTGTGTGTATTTTCATGTGATTTTTAAAAGCACCGAGGTGAGTAAACTTTTTGTCACACTGATCACACTTGTGGGGTTTGTATCCGTGTGTTTTCTTCATATGATTCATTAAGGAAATAGAGTTTTCAAGCTTTTCATCGCAATGGTCACAACTGACTGGCTCCCATATTGGGTGTGCGTTCTTTGTATGTATTTGCAAACTAGAGTACCTCTTAAAGACTTTGTCACACTGATCACAACCAAACGGCTTCTCTACTGAATGTTTTGTCTTATGAGTTAACAACTGTTCCGAAGTCGTGAAATTTCTCTCACACTGATCACAACTGAATGGCCTCTCTCCTGTATGTATTTTCATGTGATTTCTCAAACCAGCACTCAGACGATAGCTTTTGCCACACTGATTGCAGCTGTATGGTTTTTCTCCTGTATGTATACTCCGGTGAAGGTTCAATGTATTCTTCTCTGGATAACTTTTGCCACAATAATCACAAACATATGGTCTTTCTCCTGTATGTATAATCATGTGACGTTTCAAAGAATGGTGACAAGAGAACTTATTATTGCAATGCTCACAACTGACATTAACCTCTCCGTGTATTTGAATATGATGGACCAAATGAAGTGTTGTCCAAAACCTCTTGTCACAAACATGACAGGCAAAAGGTAATTTTTTCCTTGGTAATTCACTGTTTGGAGCTGTTTGACCCAGATTTCCAGGTGTGTCAGATTTGATCGGTGCTATTATCACAGGTGAACAATACAGAACATTAGTTTGAAAATCTGCCTGAGGATTTGCAGTATCTGTATTTGCCTGATAAACACCATCTGACCTTTGATATGTTTTTGAATAAGTAATAGAACTATTGTCCTGCAGATCACAACTAATGGATTTCTCTTTGATATGTGTTCTTTTATGAATCTCTAATTGACTGGACGCCATAAACATTTTGTCACATTGATCACAATTAAAATGTTCTTCTCCTTTCTCCTCTGCTGCATGTTTTTTAACATGTATTTTCAAATTATCTGAATCAAGGAATCTCTTATCACACAGATCGCAAATGTAGGTTTTCATATTGCTTTGTTTTGTATGCAAGGTCATGTGTCTTATCAAAGCACGAGCCTCTCTATATTTTTTGTCACACTCATCACAAGTGTACGGTTTCTCAACATGACTCTTCATATGATGCATTAAGGCAATTGGCTTTGTGAACTTTTCGTCACAGTAGGCACAGCTGATCGGTTCCTCTCCTTCGTGTATTTTCATGTGACGATACAAAGATTGGTGAAGTGGAAACTTTCTCTGACACTGGTGACAACAGACGTCCTTCTCTCCATGTAATTTCACATGATGAGCCAAATGAGCAGACTTCCAAAACTTGTTGTCACAAACATGACAAGCAAAATATATTTTTCTATCTGTTTCAGATTCTTCTGGTGCTATTATCACAGGTGAACAAAATGTAACATTATTATCTGCCTCAGCTTGTTCATTATCCATATTAGTCTCATGTGAAGTTTGTGTACCTAAACATGCACTGTTCTTGGACTGATAATCGTTAATTGTCTCATCATTTTCTGTCTTGACAGTTATTGCCTCATCAGTCGTGGGTGTGACATGCTCATCTTGATATTGTTGTATAGTCTCACTTGAATGGTTTATGTTCTCATAATCAAATTTCACGTGCAACAAATCACTGCTGTCAAACTCACATTTTACAGTTGATGGATCACTGCTTTTCATGCTTGACAGATCACTGCTACTTCCATGAACTGGGTCATGATATTCTTTATTTGTTCCAACATTAACCAAAGTTTTCAACTCTGAATCCGCATGGAAAGAGCTCAAACAAAACTCCTTCGACTTTGTATCATTTGTTGGTAATTCTGTCCATCCAAACTGCTCTGTCATATTATTATTCAATTTGATTCACCAAATTCTAAAGGTGCAAATGAACTGTGTATTTCCAGTGGACTTATGTTTGTAGAATCAACAACACACAACTATCAGACAAGATATGATTTGTGATGTTGGCTGCCCCACCTTTGCATTGTTGGAGGAAGTCAATTGCAATATGTCCTTGACCTTGAATAGGCATTTACTTTCCTTGACTTCTGCCACTGAAGACTTACAATCACAATTGTCAATTGTGTGGCCCAAGGTGGACTGGATTCCATCTCAATACTGACAAGCAGGAATTATCAAGATTTGGGTCTGGCACAAGGCGAGGGCCAAGGCACCAATTAAGCATTAAATGGGCTGTGACATGGGTCCTTGGCAATCCCAAGTCAGCATCAGAAGAGCCTGAACAAAACTCATTCCCTTCATTTGTTGGTAATTCTGTCCATCCACACTGTTCTGTCTTGACATTATTGTTCAGTTTGATTCACCAAATTCTAAAAGGTGCAAAAGAACTGTGCATTTTCAGTCGAATTATATTTGTAGAATCAACAACACCCAACTCTCAGACAAGATATGATTTGTGATGTTGTCTGCCCCACTTTTGCATTGTTGGAGGAAGTCAACCTGGAACAAATGCATTAAATGGGCTGTGATATGGGTTCATGATAATTTGCACAAATGCCCAAGAAGTCAGGATCAAGCCACCCTCCAACGGTTGATTGCCTTTGCAATTTGCCTTGTTTCGAAACATGAGGATACCATTCATAAAATTGGTTGCTAATTGTTTGTATATACATGTGGAGGATGTAGAAAACAGCTTTGACTTGTCTGTACCATTGAAACCAACTGGAGGCTGCATGTCAATCAACACTGCTACACTTTATAATTACGCATGTAATTACATCTGTAAAGTTAAGTTTGGTGACAATTCAGGCATTTTGGGAAGTGTGAGCACCAACAAGACATTTTTTCTTGACCTTTACTTGACCTTTCAGGAAAGGTCATAGGATGATCAATAAATATCATGCTTTTGTTTTTGCAAGTTTGAGAATCTGTAAGGTATTCTTAACCTAAACTAATAGCAACCTTCTAAAAGGTCATTGAAAGGTCAACATCATACAGGAATTGGGAAGTTAAATTTGCAAGAAGTTTGATCAGATGGACGGACACATAAACATTGTCCATCTTATTGTCCCCTACAAAAGTTTGTTTTGCCACGGTGAGCTATTTAACCCCTAAGGGACTAGGCTATCTAAATTTTGTTGGTTGGCAGGACTAACCAATTTTTTTCTGGACAAGTGTATCTACATACTAAATTAATAAAATTTATAACCATGGTAATTCAATATGCTTAATGAAATGCTGGGGTCAAAAGTACATGATCAAAGTTGTCTCACGTCATTATCATGTTTACATTGTAACAAGTTCCAGCCCTTCAGAATGTTACAAATGACGTCATTAAGCCAGAACAATGGGGACGTCAACGTCCCTCCCGTCCGTTACCGGTGGTGGACGTTGCTGTCCTTCCCGTCCGTTAGGGGTTAAAGGCCAAATAAGCCACAAATTCCAAAAATATGGGGAAGAGCCGATTCTTTACACATGTGGGGAGAACAAACTTGATATTATGGATATGTGAAGTGTACATAAAAATTATTTATTGCGATAGACATTTGTTTATTTTGGGTCGGGGTTAAGGTGAAGACATGCAATATTGTAAGTTTTATTGATTATGCTCTCCTGACTGTAATAATATAGCAATATCAATGTAACAATGCAAATGTAATTGAACTGTGGTTGGAGGAGTTGGAAATAGATGACCATGAGCATTTTCAATGACAGAAAAGAAACACTTTCAGCAAAATGTGGTACTTCATAGAAATAACATTTATTGCCACTGCACCTATTATACACATTTTGTACTTATCATTTATACTTACACTCTACATGAAATCGGATTGTATTCAAAAGCACAGTACATGCACAAATTAGAATTTTAGTTATGGTTCAAGACAAATACACTGCAGCATAAATCGTTCAAACCATACAGAAAAAAATAATTTATAACCCACGTGAAATGATTACACATTCTCCAGCACTGATGACAGAATAACACTGATAGTCCCTTTTTTCACATTCAGATCAGAAAATTGTATCTGGAGGTCACAATGATAGAGACTGTCCCTTTGATAATGTTAAATGGAATTTTAAGCTTAATTTTACCATAATAATAAAAACTGTTTGCAATCATGTCTGCATTTTCTTTGCATGACGTTCAATGTGGCGTTTTCTAGTACTGTTGTCGATGAACCTTCTGTCACAGAGAGTACAAGGATAAGGCCTCTCTCCTGTGTGGGATCGTTTATGAACTTTCACAACATGAGCACGAGAGAATTTTTTATTACATATATCACAACTGAATCGCTTCTCACCAGTATGCACTCTCTGATGATCTTTCAATATAGTCTTTGTCCTGAAATTACGGTTGCACAGATCACAACTAAATGGTCTCTCTTCGGTGTGCGTTCGTTTATGAATCATTAACTGGCTGGAGGTCATGAACAATTTGCCACATTCATCACAATTGAAATTTTTCTCTCCCATATTCTCCCCAGTGTGTATTTTCATATGTTTTCTCAAATATGCAGCATTACTAAACCCCTTGCCACACTCCTTACAAGTGTGGGCTTTTGGAACATATTCCTTTGCATGAAGTTTCATGTGTCTTTTCAAACCGCAGAGGAGAGTAAACTTATTGTTACACTGATCACACTTGTAGGGCTTATATCCATGCATTTTCTTCATGTGATCCATTAAAGTAAAGGAGTTCTCAAACATTTCATCACAATAATCACAACTGACTGGTTCACCTCTTGTATGCATTTTCTTATGTTTTCCCAAACTAGAGTACCTTTTAAAGATTTTGTCGCACTGATCACAACTGAATGGCTTCTCTCCTGAATGTGTTGCTTTATGACAAGTCAACTGTTTGGACGTCATGAACTTTTTGTCACACTGATCACAACTGAATGGCTTCTCTCCTGTGTGGGTTCTCATATGAACTTTCAAATTACTGGGATCACGATAGCTTTTGTCACACTGATCACAAATGAATGGCTTCTCTTTCAAATGTGTTGTTTTATGACTGGTCAATTGAGAGGAAGTTATGAACTTTTTGTTGCATTGATCACAACTGAATGGCTTCTCTCCTGTATGAGTTCTCATATGTATTTTCAAATGACTACTTTCACAATAGCTTTTGTCACACTGATCACAGCTGAATGGCTTCTCTCCTGTATGTTTCTCTATGTGATGTTGGAATTCACTGGATTCAATATATCTGTCTCGACATTGATCGAAACTGAATGACATCTCTCCTGTGTGTTTTATCATATGAAGTCTCAAAGATCGGTGAAAAGAAAACTCTTTGTTGCACCTCTCACAACGTATGTACTTCTCTCCGTGTATTTGAATATGATGAGCCAAAGAACCTGTTGTCCAAAACCTGCTGTCACAAACATGACAAGCAAAAGGTATATTTTCTCTCAGTAAATCATTGCTTGTTACTGGCTGACCCTGAATTTCAGATGCATCAGATTTGATTGGTGCTATTATCACAGGTGAATTAAATTGGACATCAATTTGATGAGCTACCTCTTGTTGTTCAATATTTGTATTTACCTCATGTACAATTTGTGTTCCTAAAAATAATGCACTGTTAACAGTTGACTGATAATCATCAACTGTTTCTTCCTTTTCTGTTTTGACAGTTACTGCCTGGTCCTCTGTGGGTTTAATGTGTTCAACTTGATAACATTGTGTTGTCCTACTGAGCTGGTTTACGCTCTCATAATCAAAATTCACACATGACTGATCGATACTGTCAAACTCACTTTTCATAGTTGATATATTACTGCCGTGAAAATCATTTATCACTTTTGACAGATCACTGCTGTTTATAATTTCCTTCTTAATAAAGACGAGTACATCTGGATTATGATATTTTTTATCTGTTTCAACATTAGCCAAAGATTTTGATTCTGCATCAAAAAAGTCAATGCACAACTCATTCCCTTCATTTGTAACTATTTCTTTATGTCTAAGCTGGTTACCAAACTGTTCTGTCATATCTTAGTTCAAATGATATCCATATAATTCTAAAAGGTGGAAATGAAATGTGTAATTCCAATGGAATAATGTTTGCAGAGACAGAATGAACAACCACACCCAAACAATTTGTTTTGATCTGATTTGAAGAGTTGGCCACTCCACTTATGTCTCATGGGCCCTCAGAGCCTATGAAGCATGGCTACAGAGCTAGATCGTAGAGAGAACAACCAACATCTCCAATCTGTGTGTACTGACTGCCCAGTGCAGTTCCCTACATTCATGAGCAACTACCCTATAACACTACGTCCCACTAGTGTCAACATTAGATCATTGGATATGATTTGTGATGTTGGCTGCCCTTACTCTAGCAGTAGTCAACCTGGAGTAATTATAATTTGTCCTTGACCTTGGATAAGCATAAACTTTCCTGGACTCCTATCAATGAAGACTTACAATCACAAAGTGTACAAAGACACCAATCAAGCATTAAATGGGCTTTGATTGGGGTTCAACTCTATTGACCCAGGGGACTCCTGTTATCACAGTGACATCTGGTGTTTGAATGATAAACTACATGTGAAGTATGTCAAGATCATTTTCAGAGGCCAAACCCAACCAACAATAATTAGCTTGCTCAGAGAGAAGACCACACCAATGGATTATGCAATACTAGATTTATTTGTTGGATAGCAATTAACAACATTTATTCACAATCAATCCCTTGCGGTGAGCTTGACAGCTGCACAGGTTTAAAAGAAATTTTATGTTTGGCAGCCAAGATTGAATGTTGCATTCAAATAGATAATTAAAAAAAAACAAATTTCTTTTTAAATAATATTTCAATTCATATTTAATATAAAGTTAGAACATGTTATTCAATGACTTAGAGGTAGTTGACAGATAAGAAACCAGACCCCACAGCCCCACTGGGACTCTCACTTTTGTTGATCTAAGATAACTCTCCTTACCACAGATGCTATTTAATCTCTGGAATTAATGAATGGAAAACACCACAACCGCACCTGACACACCACTCAATTTGGTCTTCTAATCCATTTTAAAAACACAACAAACAAATTGAAGAGGCAAACTAAATTAACCTAACAGTCATGAGAGTCCCCTGGTTAATATCAGATGTACATGGTCTGTTAATATACAGTGGGATATCACATCCAAACAAGGCTACTTTGGCAAGTATATGACATTAACCTCATCTTAAAGGTAAAAAGTAATTGTAAAACTTGTTAAAATAGATACCTTGTGACAAATGCCACAAAAGGTACTGTAATATTTAAGTTTTCTATAATAATAAAAACAGCTTGCAATCATGTCTGCATTTTTCTGGCATGATATCTTATGTGGCGTTTTCGAGTGCTGTTATCAATGAAACTTTTGTCACAGAGAGTACAAGGATAAGGCCTCTCTCCTGTGTGGGATCTTTTATGAACTTTCACAACATGAGCACGAGAGAATTTTTTATTACATATATCACAACTAAAGCGCTTCTCACCAGTATGTACTCTCTGATGATCTTTCAATATAGTCTTTGTCCTGAAATTTCGGTTGCACAGATCACAACTAAATGGTCTCTCTTCGGTGTGTGTTCGTTTATGAATCATTAACTGGCTGGAGGTCATGAACAATTTGCCACATTCATCACAATTGAAATTTTTTTCTTTCATATTCTCCCCTGTGTGTATTTTCATGTGATTTTTCAAATTTGCAGCAATACTAAACCTCCTTCCACACTCATTACAAATGTGGGCTTTTGGAACATAACCCTTTGAATGAAGTCTCATGTGTCTTTTTAAACTAACAAAGTGAGGGTACTTTTTGTCACACTGGTCACACTTGTGGGGTTTGTATCCGTGCATTTTCTTCATATGATTCATTAAGGAAATAGAGTTTTCAAGCTTTTCATCGCAATGGTCACAACTGACTGGTTCCCCTCTTGGGTGTGCTTTCTTTGTATGTATTTGTAAACTAGAGGACCTCTTAAAGACTTTGTCACACTGATCACAACTGAGCAGTTTCTCTTTGGAATGTGTTGCTTTATGATCGGTCAACTGTGAGGAAGCCATGAACTTTTTGTCACATTGATCACAACTGAATGGCTTCTCTTCTGAATGTGTTGCTTTATGACGAATCAACTGTTTGGACGTCATGAACTTTTGGTCACATTGATCACAACTGAATGGCCTCTCTCCTGTATGAGTTCTCATATGAACTTTCAAATAACTGCGATCACGAAAACTTTTGTCACATTGATCACAACTGAACGGCTTCACTTTTGAATGTGTTGTTTTATGATTAGTCAATCGTGGGGAAGTCATGAATTTTTTGTCACATTGATCACAACTGAATGGCCGCTCTCCTGTATGAGTTCTCATATGAACTATCAAATTACTGCGATCACGATAGCTTTTGTCACACTGACCACAACTGTATGGTTTCTCTTTTGAATGGGTTGTTTTGTGATTAGTCAATCGTGAGGAAGTCACAAACTTTTTGTCACATTGATCACAACTGAATGGCTTCTCTCCTGTATGAGTTCTCATATGTACTTTCAAATAACTACGTTCAAGATAGCTTTTGTCACATTGATCACAATGGAATGGCTTCTGTCCTGAATGTTTTATCATGTGAGGTCGCAAAGATTTGTGAAAAGAAAACTCTTTGTTGCATTTTTCACAATGTACATTCTTCTCTCCATGAATTTGAATATGATGAGCCAAAGAACCTGTCGTCCAAAACCTCTTTTCACAAACATGACAGGCAAAAGATATTTTTTCGCCAAGTAATTGATTGCATGAAACTGTTTGACTCTGAATATCATGTTTGTCAGATTTGATTGGTGCTATTATCACAGGTGAATTAAATTGGACATCATTTTGATGAGCTACCTCTTGTTGTTCAATATTTGTATTTTCCTCATGTACAATTTGTGTTCCTAAAAATAATGCACTGTTAACAGATGACTGATAATCATCAACTGTTTCTTCCTTTTCTGTTTTGACAGTTACTGCCTGGTCCAATGTGGGTTTAATGTGTTCAACTTGATAACATTGTGTTGTCCTACTGAGCTGGTTTACGCTCTCATAATCAAATTTCACATATGACTGAGCAATACTGTCAAACTCACTTTTCATAGTTTGTGGATCACTGCTTTCAATCTCATTTTTCATGCTTGACAGATCACTGCTGTTTTCAATTTCCTTCTTAATAAAGACAAGTACATCTGGATTATGATATTCTTCATCTATTTCAACATTCGGCAAAGCTCTAGATTCTGCATCAAAAGACTCAGAGCACAACTCATTCCATTTGTTTGAAGGTACACCTGTTTGTCCAAGCTGGGCATTAAACTGTTCTGTCATAATATTATTGTCCAATTTAATCCACCTAATTCTAAAATATGCAAATCAACTGTGCATTTCTAGTGGAATTATCAGCAACCACACCCAAGACCCTCAAATGTTTTGGTCAATTGGATTTGATTTGATTTGAGAAGTTGGCCACTTCACTTATGTCTCATGGGCACTCAAAGCCTATGAGCATGGCTAATAGATAGAGGGGAGAACTAGCACACACTATCTTCAATCTGTGTGTAACACTAATACTGACCCCTTGGTGCAGGCCCCTATACTCAGAGACAATTACTGTATCTCACTTTACCCAACTTTACTTTCAACATTAGATCATAAGAGTGTGATTAATTTTTGTCCTTGGTTAAGTATCAACTTTCCTTGGCCTCTGTCAATGACGACATACAAACACAATAGTGGACTAAGGCATCAATTAAGCATAAAGTGGGCTTTGATAGGGTTTTTGACAATCTGCACATAAAACATAGGCATCAGAGATGCATCAACCCTCAGCCCTGGTAACTTATTGCACAACATTCGCTCCACACAATATTTGTGAACAAAACGTCACCGCACCACATAATTGTTCCTGTGACCTTGAAAAGTAGGTGAAGGTCTTCACTGAGGTCTTCACCAGATGCTTATGTGTGTCAAGTCTCATAAAGCTGCCATCATTCGTTCTCGAGTTATAGCAATGATAGGGATTTCACATAATTGTCACTGTGACCTTGAAAAGTAGGTGAAGGTCATGTTCCATAGAAAAATGTATGAGGTCTTCAACAGATGCTCATGTGTGTCAAATCTCATAAAGCTGCCATCATTTGTTCTAGAGTTATTGTGATTCTAGGGATTTCACATAATTGTCCCTGTGACCTTGACAAATATGTCAAGGTCGCCGTCCATCGGTCTCGTCCGAGGTTTTCACCAGATGCTTATGTGTGTCAAGTTTAATGAAGCTGCCATTATTTGTTCTTGAGTTATCACAATGACAAAGATGATTTCACATAATTGTCCCTGTGACCTTGAAAAGTAGGTGAAGATCGCCGTCCACTGAACTCATCCAAGGTTTTCACCAGATGCTTATGTGTGTCAAGTTTCATGAAGCTGCCAGCATTTGTTCTCAAGTTATCGCGATGACAGGGACGATTTCACATAATTGTCCCTGTGACCTTGAAAAGTAGGTGAAGGTCATGTTTTATAGAAAAAATTCTGAGGTCTTCAACAGATGCTTATGTTTGTCAAATCTCATAAAGCTGCCATCATTTGTTCTTGAGTTATTGCGATTCTTGGGATTTCACATAATTGTCCATGTGACCTTGAAAAATAGGTCAAGGTCGCTGTTCATCAAACTCGTCCGAGCTTTTCCTCAGATGCTTATGTGTGTCAAGTTTCATGAAGCTGCCATCATTTGTTCTAGAGTTATCGCGATGACAAGGATGATTTCACATAATTGTCCCTGTGACCTTGAAAAGTAGGTGAAGGTCATGTTTCATAGAAAAAATTCTGAGGTCTTCACCAGATGCTTATGTGTGTCAAATCTCATAAAGCTGCCATCATTTGTTCTTAAGTTATTGCAATTCGTGGGATTTCACATAATTGTCCCTGTGACCTTGAAAAATAGATCAAGGTCGCCGTCCATCGAACTCAAGTTATCGCGATGACAAGGATGTTCGCTACATACATACATACATACATACATACATACATACATACATACATACATACATACATACATACATACATACATACATACATACATACATACATACATACCCACGCCAGGAGTACTGCAATACCCTCAGCCTGATTACATCAGGGGCTGAGGGTAAAAAGGTGAATCCTTGTTGCCCCGATCTGACTCATTTTAATAAAGGTAACAAATACTCATACAAAATTCCGACCAGGGATTAATTGATATGTGCTGACATCAAATCATTCTCACTAGCACATTCTATATTTTGCCAAATAAATTATTATTAAATAATTCAGATTGGTCACAAAAAGATTTTCAAAATGTCAAAATAAATCATTAAATGACACAAATTGGTCAAAACTTGCCTTTGCTCAAATGCATATGGACTAAAATAATATATGTCGTCAACTATAACTCATAATCTCATGGATGCTCTGATGCCTCATGTATAATTAAACACAGTACCTTACAGAACAGAGTTGCATTAGAGCAGAAAATGAATGGACAAAGGCAAGAGGAAGATGGGAAGAACAGACGAATAGATGAACAAACAAATGGACACAGGACAGCCAGGGTGATTAAGACAAGGTACAAGAAGTTAACATCCAGTACTTCAACTAATGATGTGAGATGAGTTAGTCACTGGCAGGTCAATTGTGTGGCCCTATATTTAGAATGTTGCTCTCCTTAGTAGATCCTGGGTTCACACCAGGCTCTGCAAGTAAAGGTCATAAATATCTTTTCTAGTCAGACCTTGGAGACCACACCCAGTGCAAGCTTCTTTTTAGCAGCCAATAAGCATTGAGTCAGATATTTTGCACCTGTTGTAACATAGCCAATTGGTGTCATTGTTATGATTAGAAAGTGAGCACAGAAAGATGTTGTGACATGTATACCAAAATAGTCAGGGATGGGCCATTAATCTTGAATGGGGCAAAAATAAAATTGATATACTTTTCCAACCAGATATTTCCAATGTACCCCCCCCCCAATTATAACAGGGTTCCCAAACCTTTTCCCTTATAAAATTCTCCACCATTTCTCTACCTTTTCCCTTCTGTTTGCTAAGTGTACTGGTACCCTTCTGTTTCATTGATGAATTGTTTTGATCTCAGACCAGTTTTATTGGTATTAATACACTACTGTAAAAATTACTACACAAATGCCCTAAGATGCTAGTGCCTCTTCGTGGTGAAATAAAAAATGATGGTCTATTTTTGATATCCTCTGCTGACTATCTATCTGTGTTATTCTGTGATCGGTACGATCATCAGGAATATGTAGTCATTTCCTGTGCATCATAATTCGGCTTTTCCTGTGGTAAATATGGTTCAGGCAACTGATGCCCCTGTGCAGTATTTGTCTGTGTGTATGTAATAGGTTCTTATATGCACATACGTATGCATGTGAATATGTTCCTAAAACATGTATACAAAGAAAAAGAAGTGTGCAATGATAAAAAGTTTAAGATGAGAACATTGTCTTCGCCCATCAATGCCGTGTGAAATTATCGATTCATACTACTTGGACATTCCTTCCAATCGATAGAGCATAGAATTCTGAGTAGGTTTAACACCAAATTTAAATCTTGTAAATCGGACAATAAGAACAGAAAAATCATGGGAAAAAAACATTATAAGCATTCACACCTGAGCAATATTAGAGGTTACTACATAATCAAGAATGAAAAGACAGAAATTCGCATTCGTTTGTGCTAAAAAATTATATTATATCAGATTAAATGTTTTTGAAAGATAATTTCATCTAGCTCATCGATTTGCAATGATAATTTCATTTTTGTTTTCTCTGTTTTAATGTTTATTTTGGTTGTTGTAATTTTTGTTTTGTTTGTAAATTTTTTTCCCAAGCACCACTTTTTCTTGTTTACAATAGCGCGATAGTATCAATGCAAATCTAGGATTTTCCATACTTTTCCCAACTGGACAACAAATTTCCTCAACTTTTCCCAGCTGGGAGGGCATATAATTAAAATCCTCACCTTTTCCTGATTTACCTACCATGTGGGAACCCTGTATAAATGATCCATTCTAAATTGCTTAATATATGAATAGAACATGTTCATGTGTACGGTTGTCTCATTGTGCATGAGCATGTACAAGAGCCAACCAGTTGCGGCACTGTATGGCAAATGCATGCTAAAATGCCGAAAAGATTGTCTGTAATTCCATGCCATTTGTGGTAGAAGTAGTTTGTGACTCTAGCTTCCCATACAGAGTTGTGTAATGCATGTGAATGCCAGTCACTGCTGTATTTTGCAGGCTTTTGTAACACAACAATAATGAATGCTACGCTCACAACAAAAAGCAGTTTATTACATTCTCTTTGTTCATTGAAAACAAAAAACAAACAAAAAACAAAGTAAAAATCATCTTGATTAGCAGATCTACCGTCAGCTGAAGTTTGAATGGTAGCAGAGCCAATATCTCAAGAAAAACCAACTCGTCTTATATTCAGAAATTGTTTTTTTTTCAAGCAAAATAACCTCAATTTTGGGGGGTCGTCTTATACACGAGTCGTCCTATACACAAGTAATTACGGTAATCCATTGACAGTTAAAGGTCAAACATCAGAACAAAATATAACTGAGTAACAAAGTTATTGGTTATCAGGTGGCTGACAGTGTGAAATGACATTGATCAGGGTGGTGGGTCACAAGTGGTATTTTTCTGGTATTGTCTTTGTGTAAAAAAAATGACATGCACCCTTTCAGGACAAATGTGAACAATAATCATTCCTTGAAGGGCAACTTTCACTTCTCTTGACACAATTTTATAGGAAGAAGGAGAATTACAACGCACACTGATCTGGGGGCTCTGTTAGTATGACTACACAAGGGAAACATGTTTTTTGGGAGAAAAGAAGCTCTTTCATATGCATGTGATGGAAAAAAATGAATGACGTCATTTGGTACAAGATGATTTTAAATGTTGGTTAGTGTTTCCATGGTTACTGATTTATTTTTTTGGTCTATGAATTTCAATGTATTTCCACATCTATGATCATTTAATCATGTAATTTATAGAATTTATTTAACTCGAAAGTATCTCTTTAAATGCATAATAGATATTTAAACTAATAGTTTTGTTGCTCCATTAAGCAACATGTTTTCTGAAGAGCGTAAACAAATCCACATTCATTTAATGGGGTAGATATACATATTATTGTGAAGATGGGATTGAAGGTGAATTGATTAGGCATTTGGTCGTGGATGGAGAATATGTCTGTAAAGTTTGGTACCAATCCTGGTACCTTTAGGCATCTTAATTTAAAGCACTTCATTGATATTATGACCTTGGCATAATTGGAAACATTGAAAAGGTCATGAAATGGTCAACTTCAAACTTGTCCAATATCTGAGCAAGAAGAATAATTATCTAGAATATTAAGGCAATCCAGGCATAATTGGCCAAGTCAGAGTTTGGGCATCCATAAGGCATTCTTATAGCATGGGTTGATGGGTTGATAGCTCTGCTGACCAATTTTGCAAAAAAACATTTAAAATTCACATATTGGTGATAAATGTATGTCTTTCATGTCTAAAAACATTTTGAAAAATGCATCCCCATCAAACTTTCTGCGTGCTCTGCAGGCCAGTCCATTCACTTTTCACCCATTCATAGGATGTGCACAGTAATCGCCACACCTCTTAAGAAACACTGGGTGCTTCAGACTTTCATTTCTCTGGTTGTCTACTTTATTCTTTGCTGTTACAAAATCACAACTACAATAGGGTTCAAGTCCAACCGTAGCTTGTGACAATTGATTCAAGGGCATATGTGTTAGCTGGTTGAATGTCAGACATATCGTCTGATGTGGGTCAAAATCTTTTGGCAAACAGTGACAACACTTTGTGTTCGCCATGCATGCCCAATATTTAGTATCTCCAGTTCATCGTTCATGAGATATGGTCTGCACAATAACACAAAGGTCAATGTCACAGTGTCAAGGTCAAAAGTCAAATCTGTAAAAAATGTATATGGTGTTTGATATATTGTTGATATATAACATATATGAACAACTTTTTAATCAATTTTAATGGTTTCATTTAATGGTGACATTTCTGTTGACATGTTGCATGTACACAAATTTGGAATTTAAGGTCAAGATGTCAAGAACAAAGGTCACATGACTAAAAAAGTATGACGAGGCACAGCTATGACAAAAGACATTTCTGTATACCAATACAGAAATTTTGATTTCAAAGTCAATGTGTCAAGGTCAAAGGTCACACAACTAAAGTTGTATGATGAGGCACAACTATCCAAGACATTTCTGTATACAAAGTTTTAATTTCCTCCTATAAGTGGTTGCTGAGATATGCTCAGTACAAAATTTTGTGACCTCAAGGTCACTGCACTAAGGTCAATGGTGATATTACTAAGATTTGGAGGAATCTGAATCTTCACCTCACCTCTTTATATAGAATATGAAACATATATTACTGGTAGTTTTGGAGAAGAAGATTTTTAAAGAAATGTTGAGAGATAGATGGACAGATAGACAGACATTTTCCACACTCCTAAAGCTCTGCGATTTCAAGAAATCAGCAGAGCTAAAAATGTCATGAAAAGGTGAACAACATACTCGTCTGAAATTTGGGAAATTATAGAGTCTGTAAGGACTTCAAACTGACAATGTTCCTTGCAAAAGTTTGTTTTGGCAGAGGACAACAATCAAATATAAAAGAAGGCACAACCACTAGACACTTCTCATAAGTACCATGTCTGTTTAATTCAAGATACTGTTATTAAGACTCAAATACTAATCTTGATGTGATGTGTCATTTATTATAAATTCCTACACTTCAATATCTCCTGCATTTTGATTGTATTTGACCGATTTATTTGCATACAGCACTTTGGGAGTATATGTAGTGGTGACAACTTGCTCATGACTTTGTCTCCAATACCTCAGGACTTTATGTTGTTACATTGCATAGATTTAACATATTTATATAAATGTCAACATTATAACAAAAACTGGCTTTTTTATGATTTACGCCGAGTTTAACCATGATAATATTAAGAGTAGCTTGCTTTCATTTCTACTTTTTCTTTGCATGACGTTCAATGTGGCGTTTTCTTGTACTGTTGTCGATGAACCTTCTGTCACAGAGAGTACAAGGATAAGGCCTCTCTCCTGTGTGGGATCTTTTGTGAACTTTCACAACATGAGGACGTGAAAATTTTTTATGACATATATCACAACTAAATCGCTTCTCACCAGTATGTACTCTCTGATGATCTTTCAAAATAGCCTTTGTCTTGAAATTTCCTTTGCATATATCACAACTAAATGGTCTCTCTTCTGTGTGCGTTCGTTTATGCATCATTAACTGGCTGAAGGTCATAAACAATTTGCCACATTGATCACAATTAAAATTTTTCTCTCCCATGTTCTCCCCTGTGTGTATTTTCATGTGATTTTTCAAAGCATAAGCATTACATAACCTCCGGCCACACTCATTACATACATGGGCTTTTGGAACATATTCCTTTGTGTGTATTCTCATGTGTTTTTTAAAACTGCCGCGGAAAACAAACTTTTTATTACACTGATCACACTTGTAGGGCTTATATCCATGCATTTTCTTCATATGATCCATTAAGGTAAAGGTGTTCTCAAACTTTTCATCACAATTATCGCAACTGACGGGCTCTTCTTCTGTGTGTGTGCTTTTCTTGTGTTTTTTCAAGCTAGACACATGCTTGAAGACTTTGTCACATCGATCACAACAGAACAAGCTTTCTCCTGAATGTGTTGATTTGTGAGCTATTAGCTGCGAGGAAGTCTTGAAATTTTTGTCACATTGATCACAACTGAATGGCCTCTCTCCTGTATGGGTTCTCATATGAAAGTTCAAATGACTGCGATTATAATAGCTTTTGCCACATTGATCACAACTGTAAGGTTTCTCTCCTGTATGTTTATGCATATGATAATCCAATCCACGGGAATCAGCATATCTTTTGTTGCACAGATTACAAATGAAAGGCTTCTCTCCAGTATGTAATCTGATGTGAAATCTCAAATTACGGGAACTTGCTAATCTTTTGCCACAATAATCACACCTGTATGGCTTCTCTCCTGTATGTATTTTTATGTGAAATTGCAAAGTTTGGTGATGGGGAAACTCTTTGTTACATTGTTCACAATGTACATTCTTCTCTCCATGTATTTGAATATGATCAGCCAAATCATGTGTTTTCCAAAACCTCCTATCACAAATATGACAAGCAAAAGGTATTTTATTTCCAAGCAAATTATTGCTTGTAATTGGTTGACCCTGAATATCACGTGTGTCAGGTTGGATTGGTGCTATAATCACAGGTGAACTTGATAGGGCATTATCTTGATAATCTGCTTCGGGTTGTTTAATATCTGTATTTGCGTCTCGTTCACCGCATATTGTTTGATGCTCCGCAGAATGAGAGGAACTCTTCAAACTACTGTCACGTCTTTCTTCTTCGTGTATTCTTTTATGAATCTCTAATTGATTGGGTGCCACAAATGTTTTGTCACATTGGTCACAATCAAAATGTACCTCTCCTTCGTGAACTTTCATGTGACGTTTCAAAGACTGATGAAGAGGAAACTTTTTATGGCACAGATAACAACGGACATCTTTCTCTCCATGTAACTGAACATGATGAGCCAAATGACCCGTTTTCCAGAACCATTTATCACAAACATGACAAGTGAAATATATATTACTTTCATTTGCCACAGGTGAACTAGATGGGGCAATATTATGAAAATCTCCCTCTGGTTGCTCATTGTCCATATTTGCCTCATATACAACTCGTGTTTGTGCAGATAAAGCACTGTTAACAGATGGCTGATAATCATCAATTGTTTCGTCATTTTCTGTCTTGACATTTACTGCCTCGTCCATTGTGGGTATGACATGCTCAACTTGATAATGTTGTTTTGCCTCACTTAACTGGTTAATGCTCTCATAATCAAATATCAGGTGGGACAGATCACCACTGTCAAATTCACTTTTCACAGTTGATGGACCACTGCTGTCAAACTCACTTTTGACAGTTAATGAATCGCTGCTGTCAAACTCACTTTTTACAGTTAATGAATCAGTGTTGTCAAACTGACTTCTAACAGTTAATGAATCAATGTTGTCATACTGACTTTCTACAGTTAGTGGATCACTGCATTCAAACTCACTTTTCATGCTTGAATAACCACTGCTATTTTCCATCTCCTTCTTAATAGAGATAAGTTCAACTGAATCATGATATTCTTTATTTGTTTCAGTATAAGCAAAAGTTTTCAACATTGTTTCTGCACCAAAAGAGTCATTACACAACTTATTCCCTTTGTTTGTGACGATTCCTGTTTCTCCAAGCTGGTCACTAGACTGTTCTGTCATGATGTTAGAGATCAGTTTAATCCAGAGAATTCTAAAAGGTGCAAATGAACTGTATATTTCCAGCGGATTTTTGTTTGCAGAACCAACAACACAAGACTGACAAGATGATTTGTAATGTTGGCTGCCTCACATTTGCACTGTGGGCACTCAACTAAAAAGTTAATTGATTTGATTTGTTATGTTGGCCGCTCCACTTTTGTCTCACAGGCACTTCGAGCCTGTACAGCATGGCTAGACAGCTATAGCGTAGATCCAATACACAATATCTCCAATAGCAATATTGGAGAAAACAACAATCAAGCATTAAACGGGCTGTGATAAAGGTTTATGGCAATTTGCACACAAAAAAGGGTGAATCTTGTTGCCCTTGCCCTGATCTGACTGTTCTGTCTTAGTACAGCTACCAAACACCAGGTGTCACTAAACATGATAAGAAAGAGCAACAATAGACCCAGACTATGGCTGTACACGATTGGCACCCGCCGTCTAGCCGGCGGCGAGAGCGGCAGATCGCCGGATCCTCCATTTTGTCCCGTTGAATTCGCCAAGGGTATTCAGAGGGGGGAGGGCTAACTTGCCGGACCCAATCGTGTACAGCCTATGCTAGTCCAAATCTATTCCAAATCTATATAAGGACTATCAAGGACTTCTCATTGTGCAGCGGGCGAATATTGCCACTATTTTGGAGGGGATTGCTCTGAGTGATTGACATAAATATAGAACAGGGTAACCCTAAACAACAACCCATATTTCCAGTGACGTAGGACCGGAATTCCGGGCACGGCATACTGGCACCTGCGAGGTGGTTTACTGTCCATATATGGACATGTTATTTGTGTCTCCAATAGACCCAATTGGCTCCTGGTGCCACCATGACACCTGGGGTTTGAATGATAAATTGCAAGTAATGTTGCAAGTATGTCAATATTGCAAGTTTGTCAATATTGCAAGTATGTCAAGATCATTGATTGTATTCAGGGGAACTTGAGGTGGGTCCACTACTCAAGTTAAAAAAATATATTCCAGTGGCATAAACATCATATGCTCAATAATTAAACAAACTCCTATTTGCTACCCATGACATACAGGAGATAGTATATAATTGCAAAATGATAAGACTATTGAGGTTGTGGCTGGCAGAAAGATAACTATGTAAAGAAGACTTTAAGCAGACAATAGGCCAAGTACAGAGCTGCTCAGTCGTCCCAGACACCTCCACTGCTATCAAACATCTCTATTTCTAAGGCAAATATCAATACTCTAAAAATATACTTTTACTCAAGATATGTAGATATGCTTTTTATACTCGAAATTAAAGGATACCTTTAAATTATTCTGATTATAGTAAAGAGCTAGTTTTTGAAACCTTAATCAGAAATATGGTTCAAATACATGCTAATAGTTGCAAATGTTTTGCATCGAAAGTTGGGACAGACAGAGGATGAACAAAACTACCAAACCAATTACTTGTTGTTACCAATTTTTCATTTTTGTTCCAAACAAAATAACGTCATGTTTAATTTTGTTCCAAACAAAATAACGTCATGTTTAATGATGAGCACACCATTCTAAGACATAGGATGAATCACTGGTGTAAATTTAGTAATTCTATCTTTATTATTTATTGACTGAGCCCATGAATAGCCTCAAGTGACATTAAAATGACAGTGTTATAAAGTAAAGAATAAATAATAAAATAAAATGAAAAATTACCATTCCACATCTTTTTATTATAGTTTAGATTACATGTACAGTAATCAGCATTTGGCTCCAATAAAATTTTATCATCAAGATAATGAACATAGCCACAAGCAAAGAGCTGGGCTGAGCATTGCTTTGTAAACATTTCCTTTTATGAGAATAATAATTTACAATTCCTTGTAAAGTAAAATTTCCTTTGCGGATCAAGAAAAATTTATGGTGAGAAAAAAATGAATAGTAGTATATACAATATGGGAGGATGACTCCATCACCCACACAAGTCTAACACATAGGCTATATCTAGATTGGTACCATCTAGATTAGTGGGATGAGGCACTGGATGTTCCAGGCATCGAGGCATATGAGAAACAATTCACTGTTTAAAAGATTGAAAAAAAATGAGCCTCATTAAAATGATAAAAAAGTTATCTCCTGACAATATTAAATTTATCTATGGATAAGAATGTCCAGTAGATTCAGAGGAAAAAGATGACATTTGATGGACAGACAGAATGACAGAAAATTCTCATCCCCTTCACTGCAGAAGCTATGCTGACATAGTCAGTGCAGCTGATCAAAACTGTGCTTAAAATTACCAGAGAACTCAAATTATGAATTATTTGACCCAGGTTGAGGACCTATCATTCTGTTTGATCTCATACTATTCGTATTTATGAAATATTTTTTGCTTTTTAAATCACACCTGCTCCAGCTTTCATCAATATCACATCAATTCTCCCTATCTGCTCTCCCGTATCCGCTGCATTTTCAGAGCGCTACGATCGAATTTCACCTCGATTGTTGCACTGGGTACTTCCGGTCCAATTATACACCAGTCAAAACAAACGAACGTTATTCCTCCGTCATTTCAATCTGCTAGATAAGTGTGTACAGGTCTTCAACGGTCATCTTATGTTCACTAATTGATTAATCATGTTCCAATGTAAATAAACTGAACTGCAATTTCAAAAATATGTGCTGCATGTGTCCCGAGTGCAGACATTCACTACGTGAGTTTGCGAATCAACCGAGATGACATCTGGTGTTCAATAAACCGGGAGAGCAGATAGCGAGAATTACAACAACAAAAATGAAAAGATTGATTCATAAGAAAAGTCAAATTGGTTCAGTCCAAGATCTTGTATGTATTCTTTTATGAATTATCAATTGACCTGACCGAATAAACCTTTGGTCACATTGATCACAACTGTATGGCATTTCTCCTGTATGAATTCTTTCATGAATTTTCAAATCATTGGAACAACAGAAACTTTTATTACAGTACTCGCAACTAAATATTTTTTCTCTTGTATGTCTTTTGACCCTTTTCTTTCCCTCTTTCGAGCGAGTAGCCTTGACATTACTCTTTATGACTTCTCTCTTAGGCCCTGTATGTACTTTTTTATGAGTATTCAAAATGCTAGACTGACTGAATTTTTTATCACATTGATCACAACTGTATGGCTTCTCTCCGGTATGTATTCTCCTGTGTTTATTCATGTCATTTATACGAAAAAATGTTTTGTCACAATAATCACATTTAAATGGTTTCTCCCCTGTATGTATTTTCTGATGCGCCTTCAGATCAGAGGAAGTATGGAACTTTTTATCGCATTGATCACAGTTGAACGTTCTCTCTCCTTCGTGAAGTCTCATGTGCTTTTTTAAATAACTGGCGAAACAAAACCTTTTGTGACAATGATTACAACCAAAAGGCTTCTCTCCTTTGTGTATTTGCATGTGACGCTTTAAGTAACTTGGGTCATTAAATATTTTGTCACACTGATCACAGCTAACATGCTTCTTTCCATGTGTTCCTAAATGATGTGCCAAAAAGCGGGACTTGACAAACCTTTTGTCACACAGATGACAAGCAAAGTGTTTCTCATCTATGTCAGAGCTGATTGGTGCTATAATCACAGGTACTGCCTCAGACTGTTCATTATCTGTAGTTGCTTCATTTTCACTTTGCGTTTTTATTGATAATTCATTGCTTACAGATGAGTAAACAGTGTCAAGTATTGCGTCTGTCTCGGTTTTCACTGTAACTGCCTCCATCATAGGTGTGACGTAATGAAGTTGACTTTGTTGCATTGCCTCATTTGAATTTGCTCCTGAAAGTTCTTGAGCATGATGCATATCAAACTCACTTTTCACACAAAACTGGTTTATGTTTTCATAATCAAATTTCCCATCTGACTCATCGTTGCTTTCAAACTCACTTTTCACACTCAAAGGATCACTGCTTTTGAACTCACTTTTCAGGTATGGCTGGTCACTGCTATTGTCTATTTCTCCTTTTACCAAGAGAGATAAACAAAAGGGATTAGCTTTAACTATTTCATCCGGAGTTGATGCATTCATTATTGACTCGGTATCAGTTGAAACAAAGAACTCTTTCTCTTCCTTTATGGGTAATCCTGACCATCCATCTTGGTCCCCACACTGTTTTGCCATGATTCTAATACTGAATTTAATCCTGAATATAATATTAGATGAAAATTAAGTATTTATCCTCCTGTAAAATGATGTTTGTTGTGTCAACAACCCAAAAAGCTCAGCCAATTCCAAAGCCAAAGCCTGGCAAAGGAGGAAACTCTTTCACAAGCCTGAATGAAATTTGTCCTTGACCTTCAATGAAACATCTACACTTTCCTGGACTTTAGTGACTGAAGACTAAAATGGGACTGGTCATGGTCAACTACCCCATCTGGTGTCAAACCTACATTTGCTGCTCTGGATGCCAGGCCCACAAAAGAAACTGGATATTTTCCTTCAGCCTTGTTTTGCCTTTGGGGCTAGATGTTTGAGGTTTTGAATTCCTGTCAATTTATTTTCAGGGGTGGAAGAGCTCTGAAGGTGCCAGCTTGTAAATCTGAACTAATATTGGATACCATAGCCATCTCTTGTGCTTCATTCTGCTTTGCTCAAGAGCTAAAGGGTAAAGCAATTGTGTCTAAATTAATATATACAATTCAGACACTCACAACCTCCATGGATACTAAATCAACTCGATCTTGTTTGGATGTGGATTTTCTTAATGATTTTGTCCAGTTGTAATCAAGAAATTTTCTCTCATAAATAGAATAGTTTGAGTCAGACATCTATATGGTTACACAAAAAATGCCCAAATAAGGTCACACATGACCATCTTCCAGTTACTTCAGTACCCTCCCCTCCACCTCTTACCTCAGTTCCCTCCCCTCCTCTTACCTCAGTTCCCTCCCCCCTCTTACTCTTACCTCAGTTCCCTCCCCTCCTCCTCTTACCTCAGTTCCCTCCCCTCCTCTTACCTCCCTCTGCCTCCTACCTCAGTTCCCTCCCCTCCTACTCTTACCTCAGTTCCCTCCCCTCCTACTCTTACCTCAGTTCCCTCCTCTTACCTCAGTTCCCTCCCCTCCTCCTCTTACCTCAGTTCCCTCCCCTCCTCCTCTTACCCCAGTTCCCTTCCCCCTCCTCTTACCTCAGTTCCCTCCCCTCCTCCTCTTACCCCAGTTCCCTCCCCCCTCCTCTTACCTCAGTTCCCTCCCCTCCCCTCCTCTTACCTCAGTTATCTCCCCTCCTACTCTTACCTCAGTTCCCTCCCCTCCTACTCTTACCTCAGTTCCCTCCCCTCCTCCCATTACCTAAGTTCCTTCCCCTCTGCCTCTTACCTCAGTTCCCTCCCCTCCTACTCTTACCCCAGTTCCCTCCCCTCCTCCCCTTACCCTCCCCTCCTCCTCTTACCTCAGTTCCCTCCCCTCCTCCCCTTACCTCAGTTCCTTCCCCTCTGCCTCTTACCTCAGTTCCTTCCCCTCTGCCTCTTACCTCAGTTCCCTCCCCTCCTACTCTTACCCCAGTTCCCTCCCCTCCTACTCTTACCCCAGTTCCCTCCCCTCCTATCGTGATCGGTGACCTTGACCATTTTGAGGTCATGTGACCCATCACTCCAGTCCACTTTTATGTGTAACTATCCCTGGTCTATGAGAAATAGTTAAAACAGGCTCTCATTATTTTTAATATATAATTTTTATTTTTTTTATAACCAAACTCCCTTCTATCATCATATTATCATTATTACATATCTCTTTATCATCACTACATATTATAAAACTTGCTTCTATCATCTCCATTGTTAATTAATCAATATTTATCTGTTATATACTAATTTTGCAACATAACATTAGAATGTATAAATTTGTAAAGGTTTGCCAGCTTAGTTAGGCATTAGCCTGTCTTGGCAACTTTCTAATTCATGTTTATGGATTAGATAGATAGACTACCAATCAATCAATCAATCAATCAATCAATCAATATAGGGGTGTCAATGCAATTTCTTTCTGAAGGTACAAACATTATAGTGCCCTCTTGCAGATATTTTGTTGACATTGTAAAGAATCCTTTTTGACAGTTTACCAAATTTGCAGTAAGCAAACTATGATAACCTAGGGTTGTAGTGTTAAACCCTTTACTATTTATTTTATTTGACTACACTATTTATCAGAGATTTTTCTCTGGTAGTAGATACAACTACCTTATTTCTGTTTTCTGACAGACTGCAGTAAGTCAAGTTCTTTTTATTACTTTTTATTACTCTGGACAATAGTCCAGAAAAAAATAGGTTAGTTCTGCTAATCAACAAAATTCAGATAGTTTATTCTGTTAGGGGTTAAAGTTTACTCTTCAAAACCAATTGGCATTCCACAGAGAATAAACACAAGTCCCAGCCCCATCCTTTTGAACCAGATTTTTTTTGGTCTTAATACAATTCACAATTCATGTAGATCTGCTGGATTTTATTTATGAATGTATTTTGTTCATTGCCTTCCAGACTACCATTGCTAACACGATGTCCTTGTGGCCCTGATCAAAGCTGAATGGTAGCCAATCTAATTGTATGGACTGATAACTATGACAGACTGAAAGGGTTCTGTACTGGGTCTGTTATGTATTCTTTTCAAATGACTAGTCAAATGACTCGATCGTATAAACTTTTTGTCACATTGGTCACAACCATACGGCTTTTCTCCTGTATGTATTCTTTGATGAATCTTCACATCATTGGAACGAGTAAACCTCTTCTTGCAATATTCACAAATAAATGGCTTTTTTCTTCGTGTTTCCTCATCCACTTCCAATTCATAAATTATCTCTTTCTTTGGTCTTGCATGGATTTTTTTATGGCCTTGCAAATGACCAGACTGATTAAATTTTTTGTCGCATTGATCACAACTGTATGGCTTCTCTCCTGTATGTGTTCTTCTATGTATATTCAAATCATGTTGCCGAGAGAATTGTTTGTAACAAAATTCACAGCTATATGGCTTCTCTCCTGTATGAGTTTTCCGATGTCCTTTCAAATTAGATAAAAGAAGGAATTTTCTGTCGCATAAATCACAAGCGAACTGCCTCTCTCCTGTATGTATCAGCATGTGAAGTTTCAATCTTCTGGAAGTCACAAACTTTTTGCCACACTGATCACAAGTGAAAGGCTTCTCTTCAACATGTAATAACTTGTGACTTACCAAGTGACTTGGCTGCATAAACCTTTTGTCGCATTGATCACAACTGAACGGTCTTTCTCCTGTGTGTTTTCTCATATGCTTTTTCAAATAACTTGGAAAACGGAATGATTTGTCACACTGATCACAACCAAATGGCTTTCCTCCTACCTGTTTAGCATAACTATAAGGCTTTTCTCCTGCATGCACTCTCTTGTGAATCTTCAGACCACATCGATAGAGAAATCTTTTATCACACTCATCACAACTATATGGTTTCTCTCCACTATGTGCTTTCACGTGGCGCTTCAAATTACTTGTATCATAGAAACGTTTGTCGCACAGGTCACAACTGAGAAGCTTCTCTCCATGAATCTTAACATGACGTGCCAAGTGTGGAGCTGTCAAAAACCTTTTACCACACACTTCACAAGGAAAACGTCTCTTACTTGCGTTTGGTCCAATTGGTGAGATAATCTTAGGGGAACTATTTGAAATCTCATTTTGATTATCTGCCTTTGGTTGTGCAATATTTGAGCTTGCCTCACATATATCTTGTGTCACTGTAAAATTACTATCCACAGTTGACTTATCATCATCGACTGATTCATCAGCTTCTGTTTTGACAGAAACTGCTTCCACCGTGGGTGCGACATAATGAACTTGATATGGTTGCATTGGATCATTCATATATAATTCTCCACTATTTTCATCATCATCATCATCAAATTCGTTTTTTATACTTGATGGACTATTGCTTTCATATTCAATTTTCACATAAACCTGGTCATCATTATCAAACTCATCTTTGATATAAAACTGATCATTACTGTTGTCTGTTTCTTCTTTGATCAAAGTAGGCGTGTATGTCGGGTCAGGAAATAGTTTATCCCTATCTTTGGCATCATCAGGATTTTTCAACATTGACTCAGATTCAGAAGAGTCAAAGTAGAACTCTTTCTCTTCCTTTATGGGTAATCCTGCCCATCCATCTTGGTCACCACACTGTTCTGCCATGATTCTGCAGTTCAATTAATCCTTCATATTCCGTATAAGGTGCATATGATCTATCTATCTCATAAAGAATTTTAACCTTCCACGTAATTAAGTAATACCACTGGAGGAAGTCAGTCAGTGACCTGGAAATCAATTTATCCTTGACCTTGCATATGTGTGCTTTCCTTGTCTTCACTCATTGAAGAATGATGATGTACCACTCCATCTGGTGTCAAGAATACATCCTAATTTCTGTCTTGGTTTCATATGGGACTGTTCCCTCCATTTGACTTCTCTCTAATATTAGTCTCCGCCTCCAAAGATATAAAGCTACACACAGGATTGGTTGCAAGTCATCAGAATTCAATAAAAATCTGACTGTCCACTGATTGGTGACAGATTATAAATAGATTTGTTTTGTACTGGCAGTTGTTCTGATTGGTCAGTTTATGTGTCAAACACCTGATTACAGTTTATGACCTGATGTTGGTCAATTCAGATTTGATGATATTTTCGTCAGCAAGGCAAGTATTTATAACTTGGGGATTCCAAATGAAGAATGGTATCAAAAATAGGGCAATGACTGCAGAGGGAGTAATTAAATACAACCTGTGTAATGCAGAGTAATGGATTCCGCCAAAATACTAATCCAATAACGAATGAACTGTTTTATTTGTACTGGGTCCAAGCTTGAACACATTTGGTGCCAAAATATTTGTTGCCAAAAATTGGCCTTAATTTAGTATATATTTAAATTGGCTTGGGGAGGATGGGGATACAGCTGACCAATCAGTTGATTTCTTGTTAAGAAACATATTAAAATCACAAGTTTTATTTTCATTTTATATTATTTCATTTTTATTTAGAATTAGTTTGCCCATATACATATAAACACATTTTAATTAATCCTTTGACCAAATGTACTGAAACAATAAACACATCAATCCTGATATCATTTTGGTAAATTTAAATCATTTCATCTTAAAAATTCCTGAAAATTGTTTAATATGCTGCTTTCAAAATATTTTCCCTGCTTGGTTAGTTTTACACTGAAAGTTCCTACAAAGACCAATGGATAGACACTAAGTTATGCACTGACTGACCCACAAGTACGAGACATTCAGCTTAAAAATTCAAATTTCCATTACTTTGCTTCTACAACACATAAATAAAATAAAAACTCTGTCAAAATTAATTTTGGCATAATACATACATTTAACATTGTATCATATTCTTTTTATTCAGATCCCATGAAATTTTGCTTTTTGAAATTTTGCTCATTGGTGCGTTTCAACCTGATGTTATTGTTAATATTCAATTGTGTGCTTATTGTCATTATCATTTTTTTTTAGTAATTCAAAAAAGATAAAGGGAAAAAAATCAATTTGAAATAACTCAGGATTATTAAAATATTTCATCAGTAGGTTCTTTGGGTTAGCATGGTGGGTGATTTAATGTTTTTGCTCTCTGTTTCATTGCTAGACATGCTGGAAAACATAAAATATCAATAATATGTTTTTTATAGAATAAATTCGAAGTGTTTAAATACTATAAGTGAGTTACTAAATTTTTTACTTAACAAATTCCTACATCCATGCAAATCATACATGCCATCATTATAAAATTCATGAAAATAGAGTAAATCATTAATTTGCAATAGGATGTATCAGACAGAGCCTACCAAAGCAAATAAACAAGACTGAATCTTGACCGCCACCTTCCTATATGAACTGTTTTTATGCTATAAGGGTGCTGACATGAGGGCCCTGAAACTCAGTCAAGACTGGATCTAGATATCAAAAATATTCAGACACAGAATATGTGAAAACAGATTTCTTCAAAACTATTCCAACATATGTATCATCCCTAATTGCAAGATTTCTTGAAACGAAACCCAGTGCTCACTTCATCTATGTTTCTTTAATCTTCAACATACATGTATTTATTATTCTTTTGCCACACTCATCAACAATTCACACATATTTGCTTTGCCTGGAAGAAAATACAGTTATCTTTAGTGTTCTATCTGTTAGGGTGTTGAGATAACCTGTTAGGGTGCTGAGATAACATGCTACGGTGATCTGGTTAATAGGTGCATCCTTTCCAGTGCTGGAAAATGTTCTACAGTAGAATATATATTCCTAATTTGTAATGCTAATCATATTCTCATATGCTAATCACATTTACACTCAAAATGGTTTTCATCTGAAATCAGTCATTCTGCAAACAGAAGTTGAATGTAAACTTATGGCTATTCAGATGGTGAGAGTCAAATTTTTTCATATTATTCACACCTTTTGGAGATAAATCGTTTGTCACAGTGATCACACCTGACTGGGTTCCTCTGTCATGTATCTTGTATGAATTCGGAGTCGATGACTTTTCAAATGAGCAGACCGAACAAACCTTTTGTCGCATAGATCACATTCGAAAGGCTTTTCTCCTGAATGTATTTTTTCATGTTTTTTCATATCACTAGCACGTGAGAAGGTTTTCTTGCAATGATCACAACTGAAAGGTTTTTCTCCAGTATGAATTATGTGATGTTCTTTCAGATGGGAAGACTTGAGGAACCTTTTGTCACACACTTCACAAGGGAAAAGCTTCTCCACATGTATCCTCTTGTGTAGTTTCAATGCTGCGGAATTAGCAAACCTTTTGTGACATTGATCACAACCGAATGGCCTCTCATCTGTATGTACTGCTTTGTGACTGATCAAGTGACTTGCCTGGATAAATCTTTTGTCGCAATGATCGCAACTGAACGGTCTTTCTCCTGTATGTATTCTCATGTGCGTTTTTAAGTAGCTGGGAATACAAAACCTTTTGTCACAGTATTCACAACGGTATGGCTTCTCTCCAGTGTGAATTTTCATGTGACGCTTTAAATTACTTGTGTCATAAAATCGTTTGTCACATTCGTCACAACTGAGAAGTTTCTCTCCATGTATTTTAAAATGACGTGCCAAATAACCTGACGATGGAAACCTTTTGTCACACAGATGACATGCAAAGGGTTTCTCATTTGCTTCAGAGGCAATCGGTTCTGCAGTCATAGGAGAGCAAAATGAAAAATTATTTTCACAATCCGCCACCGGTTGTTCCTCTTCCATATTTGCATCGTAAACACCTTGTGCTGCTAAAAAATTGCTTTTCATATAGGATGGATAACCATCCATTGAATCATCTACTTCTGTTTTGACAGTAACTGTTCCGTCCATCATAGGTGTGACATGTTGGACCTGATATGGCTGTATTGGTTCATTGGGATATACGTCGGCCTCATTTCCACCATCATTGGTATCAAATTCACTTTTAATGCAGGACGAATTATCGCTTTCAAGTTCAATTTTCACACAAATCTGACCATCGCCTTCAAATTCACTTTTCACGCATGACTGATCACTGCTTTCAAATTCACTTTTGATGTAAAATTGGTTACCACTCTCATCTATTTCTTCTTTGATCAAAACAGGTGTACATGAAAGGTCGCGATACTGTTGATCTCTATCGTCATGATCAGGATTTCTTGACACAGACTCTTCACCCGTAGAGTCAAAGTAGAACTCATTTTCTTCCTTTATTGGCCGTCCTGCCCAACCTTCTTGCTCACCACACTGTTCTGTCATGATTCTCCAGTTCAGTTTAATCTTTAATACACTATGATATGCAAACTAGCTGTCTTTTTTGCAAGAAAATAGTGTTTGTAGAATCCAAATATGTAAAACAGGAAGTCTGTGATCTTGTATTAAATTTGTCCTTGACCTTTTAGATGCATATTCTTTCCTGACCTTCATGCATTGAAGACTAAACACTTAAGGCCATCTGGTGTCAGAATCTATATTCACTTCTCTTTGTACTGGAGGATGGTCAGCCACAGCTCAGTGCCACCTGGTTATGACCCACTAAAATTGTATAGCCTTGTTTAAACATTTTTGCTCACATGTTTCACATGCGTCCATGGAGCATATACATGTTTTGTCAGCCCATGTCGGCCATATTTTGAAGTGCCCAGCTTCTACACTATGAGATGGCACTATTGCAATAAGGGTAGAACTGGTTTAAGTGGAAAGTGATTTGTACATATGCAGAAGAGAAATTGGGCTCATCAAAGTCATGTTTACTTTGACACTGGTTTTTATTGACTGGAAGTTACCTTCCGGTACCCCAATGATTGCTTTGTATTATAAAGCAATGACAAGTTTTACTGATGGATATACCCCAAATTGTGAATTAACTGAGAGGGCCAATCAGGTCTTTTTCGCTCGCGTTTGTTTTGACTTTAGGTCTGAATGTTTGAGGTTTTGATATGATTAAGCTGTAAGTCTATGGAGCTTACCCCGATTATCGGTCCATGGCGGCCATGTTTTGGCTCAATAATTCTGCTTACACCGTCAGATGTCGCTTTTGTTTGAGAAGTGATTTATGAGTGCGTGGTAGAGTAAGAAGATTTTGCCTTGGGTTTTTTTGCCTTGGGATTTTGCAAACTTACGCGAGCTTGATTTTTAAAAATCAACACTTGTTTATGCTGTTTTTCAAAGTACGTCACATTTACAATGTTATCAAGAAAAATATAAAAAATAAAATATACGGCTGTTATTAACTTTTCTTTTATTAATCTGTATGAACATTTCTGTTTCAATCTCTGTTATTTACTTTTCTTTTATTAATCACACCTGCAGGCTTTTATTTCTGCATGTCTTGTTTGTTTGTCCGTTTCATTTTGAATAATATGTGAGTGATCATATTCACATGTGTAATATTACCAGATTTTTCCTGACTAATTACATATTTCATCAACAAAATTATTGTCACACTGATCATAACTGGATATTATCTCTTTATCTTTGCATGAATCCTTTCTGGCCCCTGGGTTCTGGCCTATTCAAACTACTGGATGAAAGGATTTTTTCATATTCATTTTAACTGAACGTCTTTTTAATTATTTTTCTTTTTCCCTTTAGCATGTCGACTCAAATGTGTTCTCAATCCTTTGGAATTGGTAAATCTTTTGTCACACTGATCACAACAGAATGGTCTTTCTCCTGTGTGTGTTCTCTGATGTTCTTTCAGAAGCCAAGAATAAAGAAACTTTTTGTCGCACAGATCACAACTAAATGGCTTCTCTACTGTATGTATTTTCTGATGTGCTTTCAAATACATAGAAGTGAGGAATCTTTTGCCTCACATATCGCAACAAAACTGTTTCTCTCCTGTATGCATTTTCTGGTGTTGAGCGAACCTTTTGCCACACTGATCACAGCTGGATAACTTCCATCCTGAATGTATCACTTGGTGCTCTTTCAAATAATAAGGTTTAGTAAACTTTTTCTCACACAGATCACAGCTGAAATCCTTTTGCTCAGCATGTACTCTCAGTATGTGAATAATTAATCTGTAGGAAAAAGCAAACCCTTTCTTACACTGCTTACCAATAAATGGTTTCTCTCCCGTATGTGTGGTCATGTGACTTCTCAATGTATTTAAACAGAGAAACCGTTTGTCACATTGTTCACAACTGAGAAGCTTCTCTCCATGTATTTTAGAATGAGAGACCAACTGGCGTGCCTTCAAAAACCTTTCATCACACTGACCACAAACAAAAGGTTTCTCATCTGTGTCAGATCCGATCGGTGCTATTATCACAGGTGAACCAAATGATGTAGTATCTTGAGGAATTGACTCCGGTCGTTTACTCTCTATATTTTCCTCATATATAGTTTGTGTTCTTAGCAATTCACTCTTCACAGATAGTGGGTTTTCATCAATATTTTCATCTGTTTCTGTTTTGATCATTGCTGACTCTGTCATGGGTGTGACATAGAGAACTTGTCGTTGTATGGGATCATCTGAAATTATTTCTGCAGCTTCAGATTCACTTTTTGCATACATGTGGTCATTGTTTTCATGACCCATTTTCACACATAACTGATCATTGCTGTAGAACTCACTTTTCACACTTAAATGTTCACTTTTTATACACGACTCATCACTGCTGTTGACTGTTTCCATTTTGATCAAGACAGTTGTACATATGGATATCAATATGATCATGACCTGAATTTTTGGTCACAGATTCTTTATCAACCAAGTCAACCCAGCACTCTTTCTCTTCCTTCAAGGTTAATTCTGTCCATCCATCTTGCTCACCACACTGTTGTGCCATGTTTTGACTGTCAAATGACATCTTTGATATTTAATACGGTGAAAAAGAACATTGCATGGTCCAGACAAATTGTGTATCATGGGTGCACATGATTGAAGCCGGCGGTTTCCATCAAAATCTGCCGCAAACCGCCAGATATCACCGGTTACACACGATTGGGCGGCGGTCTTGCTGCCGGCGAAAGCGGCGGTCCGCCAAATCCGCCGGGCTATTTCTCCCGGCGGGCCGGCGAAGGATGGACTCGCCACTTACACACGATTGGTCTGGCGGAAAGTGCCACTTTGCACACGATTGTGTATAGGCGGGCGGGTTCCAATCGTGTGTACCCCATGAGATAGTATGTCTTGACTTGGGGTGTGACTATTCAGTTTTTCCTTGACCTTGAACATACATTTACTTTCCTTACCTTGAGGCATTGAAGACGAATAGCTAATACTTGTCTTCCTGATATTTGTTATTTTTGCTTTTGTTGTTTTTGCCTTCAGGGCTGAATGTTCGAGGTTTCAATTTATTTGGCTGTACGTCTATGGAGCATACACCTATTATCTGTCCATATTGGCCATGTTTTGTTTCTGTTGCACCATCAAATGACACTTTTGCATGAAATACCAGTAATTTGAGTGTGTAGAGTTCAGGGATTTCTTTAATTTGCAAAAACTGTCTGAGCTTGATTTTTTTTACAAATCAGCACTTGTTTTTCTTGCTTTATGTTGCTTTCTGGGCTGGATGTTTTGATATTTATGCTGTCTATGAAGTCTATGGAGTGTCATTTATTGAAAATTGGTTGGCATGAAAGAAAGAACAGTCGTATCTAATTCAGATCTATATCAATGTCATTCATGGCAATTTCAGTATTTTCCATATTATCTAGAAAATAAAACTTGATATTGGATTTATTTAAATTTATTATTGACATATTCAAAGGTTTGCCTCAATGTTGGAGGCATTAACTTATAAGTTTATTTTGACTAGAACACAGAGAAATCTATTCTATCAATGGTCAGAACTAAGTTTCTCTCCTTCATGTATTCTCATGTGCCTTTTTAAACTACTAGCAATATAAAACCTTTTGTCACACTGATCACAACCAAATTCCTTCTCATCTGTATGTATTTTTTTGTGACTTTTCAAGTGGCTTGAGTGGTTGAACTTTTTGTCACACTGATCACAGTTGAAAGGTTTTTCTCCTGTATGTATTCTCATGTGTATCTTTAAATTACTTGGACTGAAAAAACATTTGTCACACTGATCACAAATAAAAGTCTTCTCTCCTGTATGTATTTTTTTGTGACTTGTCAAGTGACTTGGGTGGTTAAACTTTTTGTCACACTGATCACAACTGAATGGCCTTTCTCCTGTGTGTCTTCTCATGTGCGTTCTAAGACGACTTGCCAAACAAAACCCTTTGTTACATTGATTACAATTGAATGGTTTCTCTCCTGTATGTGTGGTCATGTGACTTCTCAATGTATTTAAATTGTGAAATTTCTTGTCACATTGTTCACAACTGAGACGCGTCTCACCGTGTATTTTAAAATGATCAGCCAACTGGCGTGCCTTCAAAAACCTTTCATCACACTGACCACAAACAAAAGGTTTCTCATCTGTGTCAGATCCGATCGGTGCTATTATCACAGGTGAACCAAATGATGTAGTATCTTGAGGAATTTTCTCAAGCTGTTCATGATCTGTTTTTGCCTGATGTACAGTTTGTGTTCTTAATAATTCACAGTCCTTCACAGCTAAAATGTGTTCATCAATAGCTTCATCTGACTCTGTTTTGAAATGAAATGTGACATTCAGAACTTGATGTTGTATTGGCCCATTAATACTTTTTTCTACAGCTTCTTCAGCATCATACATATCAAATTCACTTTTCACACATAACTGATCATTGCTGTCAAACTCACTTTTCACACTCAAATGTTCTCTCTTTATACATGACTCCTCACTGCTGTTGACTGTTTCCATTTTGATTGAGACAGGTGTACACGAGGAATCATGATATGCTTCATCAATCACATGATGAATTGTATTTTTTGTCACAGACTCTTCATCAGCAGAGTGAAAGTAGAACTCTTTCTCTTCTTTAACTGGAAATCTTGTCCATCCATCTTGGTCACCACACCATTCTGCCATGATTCTGCAGTTCACTATAATCTTTGCTACTCAATAAGGTACATAAGAACCTTGTATTTTTCATGAAAATTATATTTGAAGAATCTATGAGTTGGGGTTTCTGATTTGATTTGATTTGATATGTTGGCCGCTCCACTTTTGTCTCGTGGGCACTCAGAGCCTACGCAGCGTGGCTACCCAGCTAGAGGGGAGATCCAATACGCACTATCTCCAATCTGTGAGTAGCACTCGTGCTGACCGCCCGGTGCAGGCCCCTACACTGATGAAAAGCTACCCTATCTAATTATCACCTTCTGCACTGACAACTTTCACCTCAACACTCACTCCTTCCCTTGGGCTGACTCTCTGGTGGTTCTTGTCAATTTGTCCTTGACCTTGCATATACATCTACTTTCCTTACCTTCAAGCATTGAAGACTAATAGCTACAACTTTACCACACCACCTGGTGTCAGAATCCATATTTACTTATCTTTGTCCTATTCATGAGGTCGGGAGGTGCACCCATTTGCTGCTAATGAATGGGTGTGAAAGAACAGCCATATTTATCAGCTATTCTGATCCATATTGATATCATTTGTAGCAATTTCAGTATTTTCAGTGCTCTCAAGAGTATCAAATTTTGAATTCTCGCAATCGGCTCCCCATATCCGCTGCATTTTCACAGCGCTACAATCATTTTTGACCAAATTTGTTGCACACGGCACATCCAGAACAGTGGCGGCAGTTTGTTTGGGGCATTTTTGACTGGGGCATCCAGATAAATGTTGATTAAAACTCTATTAGAATTGCTGGAGAACTCAAACTGTGGATAAACTCAACTTGAGGACAAATTAGGTCTTTTCTGTTGATATCCTAAATACTTCATTCACAAAACTAACAAGAAACATATCTTTAAAAAATGAGTCTGTACTTTTTAATTTTTCCCCAATACTTATAATACATGTGGGCTTTCATTTCTGAATGTCTTGTTTGCAACATTTAAATTGATATATATATTACCAAACTTTGTCACATTAATCATAACTGTAATACCTGTATGACTTTATTTTACTCTGCCTACATCTTTATTTTTTTCCCTGACCAATCACACATTCTTTAAAAAAACATTATTATCACACTGATCAAAACTAGACAAGTTATCTCTTTATCTTTGTATAAATCCTTTTGTGCCTTTTCAAATGACTGGACTGAAAGAATCATCTTTTTCCACTCTGACTGAATGGCTTCTATTTTTTGTGTTTTTTTATCTTCCCTTCGGTATGTCGTTTCAAGTGAGCTTTCAATCCTTTTGAATAAGCAAATTTTATCTCACACTTATCACAACTGAATGGCTTCTCTCCTGCATGTGTGTTTTTGTGATTTCTCAAGTGACTTGACCGTATAAATCTTTTGTCACACTGATCACAACTGAACGGTCTTTCTCCTGTATGTATTTTCATGTGCGTTTTTAAGTAGCTGGGAATACAAAACCTTTTGTCACAGTATTCACAACGGTATGGCTTCTCTCCAGTATGTGTTTTCACATGGCGCTTCAAATTACTTGAGTCATAAAATCGTTTATCACATTCGTCACAACTGAGAAGTTTCTCTCCATGTATTTTAAAATGACGTGTCAAATAATCTGATGTTGTAAACCTTTTTTCACACACAGTACAAGCAAAAGGTTTCTCATTTGCATCAGAGGCAATCGGTTCTGCACTCACAGGAGAGCAAAATGAAAAATTATTTTCACAATCTGCCACTGATTGTTCTATTTTGATATTTGCATTATAAACACCTTGTGCTGTTAAAAGATTGCTTTTCATATAACCATCCATAGAATCATCTACTTCTGTTTTGACAGTAACTGTTCCGTCCATCATAGGTGTGACATGTTGGACCTGATATGGCTGTATTGGTTCATTGGGATATACGTCGGCCTCATTTCCACCATCATTGGTATCAAATTCACTTTTAACGCAGGATGGACTATTGCTTTCAAGTTCTATTTTCACACAAATCTGACCATCGCCTTCAAACTCACTTTTCACACATAACTGATCACTGCTTTCAAACTCACTTTTGATGTATAATTGATCACTGCTGGTGTCTGTTTCTCCTTTGATCAAAACAGGTGTACATGAAAGGTCGCGATACTGTTGAACTCTATCGTCATGATCAGGATTTCTTGACACAGGCTCTTCACAGTAGAACTCATTTTCTTCCTTTATTGGCTGTCCTGTCCAACCTTCTTGCTCACCACACGGTTCTGTCATGATTCTCCAGTTAAGTTTAATCTTTAATACACTAAAATATACAAATCAGCTGTCTTTTTCACAACAAAATAATGCTTGTTGAATCCTGTAAAACAGGAAGTCAACAAAAAATCAATTTGTCCTTGACCTTGTAGATACATCTTCTTTCCTTACCTTCACTCATTGAAGACTGAACACTTAAGGCCATCTGGTGTCGGAATCTATATTTACTTCTCTTTGGGCTTCACTGTACTGGATGGTCAGCCACAGCTCAGTGCCACCTGGTTATAGCTTAGCAAAATAGTATAGCCTTGTTTAAACTACAAAAACTATTTTCCCTCGCATTTGTTTTGACTATAAGGCGGAATGTTCGAGGTTTTAACATGAATAAGCTGGAAGTCTATGGGGAATACAACTATTATCTTGTTGCAAAGTGGGTTTTGGGTCAATATAATTAGTCCACAAACCACAATGAGGCCCAAATGTTGCCCATTCAGAAACTTGACCTGAATACACCAATATGATGCCATATGTATACTCATTTGAAGGGCTGAAATGTGCTGCATTTCAAATTTTTAAAATAGATCCACTGTAAGAGCATGAATTTCAACAATAAACAGATACATCAAAACCTTGGAAAAAAATCTACTGGTACCCGCAATACTGCAATGATTCAACTGACAATAGCTAAGTAAACTGTTGATATATTCAGTCCTGAAACCCCCTTCTTATAACCATAGACCCGACAATATTCAATCAGTCTTTGATAAAACTTATTTGATCGCTTATATCACCACTGGCAAATACCAGTTTATGCGAGAAATGGCTTGGTTCATGTTCTGTAAATACAATAATTTTCCCCACATATTTTCCTCTCCTATGTAGATTTCTTTGATGACAATAAAACAAAGGTTTGTGTGGCTTTGAGACATATCAATAAAATAAAACACTGAAACAGAATTTAAACTATTCTGCCACACTTACTTGCAACTCCAATATTCATGCTTCTATCAAAGGCTTCATCTCCACAATCACCATAATTTATCTCAAATTCACTTACCTAAAAAGACAGAAACGATATAATAAATTATTAACATGAAATTAATTCAATATTGTTGTTGCAGCACTGGCAAAGTTGCAGGGGTAGAGGGTGGTGGTGGCTGATAGTTGGGAGGGGTAGAGGGTGGTGGTGGCTGATAGTTGGGAGGGGTAGAGGGTGGTGGTGGCTGGTAGTTGGGAGGGGTAGAGGGTGGTGGTGGTGGCTGATAGTTGGGAGGGGTAGAGGGTGGTGGTGGCTGATAGTTGGGAGGGGTAGAGGGTGGTGGTGGCTGATAGTTGGGAGGGGTAGAGGGTGGTGGTGGCTGATAGTTGGGAGGGTAGAGGGTGGTGGTGGCTGATAGTTGGGAGGATAGAGGGTGGTGGTGGCTGATAGTTGGGAGGGGTAGAGGGTGGTGGTGGCTGATAGTTGGGAGGGGTAGAGGGTGGTGGTGGCTGATAGTTGGGAGGGGTAGAGTGTGGTGGTGGCTGATAGTTTGGAGGGGTAGAGGGTGGTGGTGGCTGATAGTTGGGAGGGGTAAAGGGTGGTGGTGGTTGATAGTTGGCAGGGGTAGAGGGTGGTGGTGGCTGGTAGTTGGGAGGGGTAGAGGGTGGTGGTGGTTGATAGTTGGCAGGGGTAGAGGGTGGTGGTGGCTGGTAGTTGGGAGGGGTAGAGGGTGGTGGTGGCTGGTAGTTGGGAGGGGTAGAGGGTGGTGGTGGCTGGTAGTTGGGAGGGGTAGAGGGTGGTGGTGGTGGCTGATAGTTGGGAGGGGTAGAGGGTGGTGGTGGCTGATAGTTGGCAGGGGTAGAGGGTGGTGGTTGATAGTTGGCAGGGGTAGAGGGTGGTGGTGGCTGGTAGTTGGGAGGGGTAGAGGGTGGTGGTGGCTGGTAGTTGGGAGGGGTAGAGGGTGGTGGTGGTTGATAGTTGGCAGGGGTAGAAGGTGGTGGTGGCTGATAGTTGGGAGGGTAGAGGGTGGTGGTGGCTGATAGTTGGGAGGGGTAGAAGGTGGTGGTGGCTGATAGTTGGGAGGGTAGAGGGTGGTGGTGGCTGGTAGTTGGCAGGGGTAGAGGGTGGTGGTGGCTGATAGTTGGCAGGGGTAGAGGGTGGTGGTGGCTGATAGTTGGGAGGGTAGAGGGTGGTGGTGGCTGATAGTTGGGAGGGTAGAGGGTGGTGGTGGCTGATAGTTGGGAGGGGTAGAAGGTGGTGGTGGCTGATAGTTGGGAGGGGTAGAAGGTGGTGGTGGCTGATAGTTGGGAGGGTAGAGGGTGGTGGTGGCTGGTAGTTGGGAGGGGTAGAGGGTGGTGGTGGCTGATAGTTGGGAGGGGTAGAGGGTGGTGGTGGCTGATAGTTGGGAGGGGTAGAGGGTGGTGGCTGATAGTTGGGAGGGGTAGAGGGTGGTGGTGGCTGATAGTTGGGAGGGGTAGAGGGTGGTGGTGGCTGATAGTTGGGAGGGGTAGAAGGTGGTGGTGGCTGATAGTTGGGAGGGGTAGAGGGTGGTGGTGGCTGATAGTTGGGAGGGGTAGAGGGTGGTGGTGGCTGGTAGTTGGGAGGGGTAGAGGGTGGTGGTGGCTGATAGTTGGGAGGGGTAGAGGGTGGTGGTGGCTGATAGTTGGGAGGGGTAGAAGGTGGTGGTGGCTGATAGTTGGCAGGGGTAGAGGGTGGTGGTGGCTGATAGTTGGGAGGGGTAGAAGGTGGTGGTGGCTGATAGTTGGGAGGGGTAGAGGGTGGTGGTGGCTGATAGTTGGGAGGGGTAGAGGGTGGTGGTGGCTGATAGTTGGGAGGGGTAGAGGGTGGTGGTGGCTGATAGTTGGGAGGGGTAGAGGGTGGTGGTGGCTGATAGTTGGGAGGGTAGAGGGTGGTGGTGGCTGACAGTTGGGAGGGGTAGAGGGTGGTGGTGGCTGGTAGTTGGGAGGGGTAGAGGGTGGTGGTGGCTGATAGTTGGGAGGGGTAGAAGGTGGTGGTGGCTGATAGTTGGGAGGGGTAGAAGGTGGTGGTGGCTGGTAGTTGGGAGGGGTAGAGGGTGGTGGTGGCTGGTAGTTGGGAGGGGTAGAGGGTGGTGGTGGCTGGTAGTTGGGAGGGGTAGAGGGTGGTGGTGGTGGCTGGTAGTTGGGAGGGGTAGAGGGTGGTGGTGGCTGGTAGTTGGGAGGGGTAGAGGGTGGTGGTGGCTGGTAGTTGGGAGGGGTAGAAGGTGGTGGTGGCTGGTAGTTGGGAGGGGTAGAGGGTGGTGGTGGCTGATAGTTGGGAGGGGTAGAAGGTGGTGGTGGCTGGTAGTTGGGAGGAGTAGAGGGTGGTGGTGGCTGGTAGTTGGGAGGGGTAGAGGGTGATGGTGGCTGATAGTTGGGAGGGGTAGAGGGTGGTGGTGGCTGATAGTTGGGAGGGGTAGAAGGTGGTGGTGGCTGGTAGTTGGGAGGGGTAGAGGGTGATGGTTGCTGGTAGTTGGGAGGGGTAGAGGGTGGTGGTGGCTGGTAGTTGGGAGGGGTAGAGGGTGATGGTGGCTGGTAGTTGGGAGGGGTAGAGGGTGGTGGTGGCTGGTAGTTGGGAGGGGTAGAGGGTGGTGGTGGCTGATAGTTGGGAGGGGTAGAAGGTGGTGGTGGCTGATAGTTGGGAGGGGTAGAGGGTGATGGCTCATAACAGAGATATTTAAACATTGTGTTAAATGTCTCTGCTCATAGTTGGGAGGGGCTGTTGGGGTTTTTCAGTGTGGTTTGGACATCCTATTCAAACATTCATTATTCAAAATAGGATAGGGGTAGATTTTTATTTTTATTTTATTTTTTGATAAAAGTGATCATAACTAATATATGGAGAATGGAAATATATATAAATGAATTTTTAATGTAAACATAGGCATCAGAGATGCATCAACCCTCAGCCCTGGCAACTTATTGCACAACATTCGCTCCACACAATATTTGTGAACAAAACATCACTGCACCAAGGCAAATTGATGCAGGGGTAAAAAAACCCATAAAATCTACTTCCTTTGATAGCTTATGTGTGTCAATTATCATGAAACTGTCATAATTTACTCTAGAATTATTGAGATGATGGGCCAGTGACCTTGAAAAGCAGGTTAAGGTCACCGTCCATCAAACTCATCTGGAGTCTTCCCAGATGTTTATGTGTGTCAATTTTCATGAAGCTGCCATTATTTGTTCTTGAGTTATTGCAATGATGTGGATTTGACATGATTGTCCCTGTGACCTTGAAAAGTAGGTGAAGGTCATGTTCCATCAAGAGAAGTCTGAGGTCTTCACCAGATGCTTATGTGTGTCAAGTCTCATAAAGCTGCCATCATTCGTTCTCGAGTTATAGCAATGATAGGGATTTCACATGATTGTACCTGTAACCTTGAAAAGTAGGTGAAGGTCATGTTCCATACAAAAATGTCTGAGGTTTTCATCAGATGCTTATGTGTGTCAAGTTTCATGAAGCTGCCATCATTTGTTCTTGAGTTATCGCGATGACAAGGATGATTTCACATAATTGTCCCCGTGACCTTGAATAGTTGGTGAAGGTCATGTTTCATAAAAAAAAAATCTGAGGTCTTCACCAGATGCATATGGGTGTCAAATCTCATAAAGCTGCCATCAATTGTTCTTGAGTTATTGCGATTCTTGTGATTTCACATAATTGTCCCTGTGACCTTGAAAAATAGGTCAAGGTCGCCATCTACCGAACTAGTCTGAGGTTTTCACCAGATGCTTATGCGTGTCAAGTTTCATGAAGCTACCATCATTTGTTCTAGAGTTATCACGATGACAAGGATGATTTCACATAATTGTCCATGTGACCTTGAAAAGTAGGTGAAGGTCATGTTCCGAGGTCTTCGCCAGATGCTTATGGGTGTCAAATCTCATAAAGCTGCCATCATTTGTTCTTGAGTTATTGCGATTCTTGGGATTTCACATAATTATCCCCGTGACCTTGAAAAATAGGTCAAGGTCGCCGTCCACCGAACTAGTCCGAGGTTTTCACCAGATGCTTATGCGTGTAAAGTTTCATGAAGCTGCCATCATTTGTTCTTGAGTTATCACGATGACAAGGATGATTTCACATAATTGTCCCTGTGACCTTAAAGTAGGTGAAGGTCATGTTTCATAGAAAAAATTCTGAGGTCTTCACCAGATGCTTGTGTGTGTCAAATCTCATAAAGCTGCCATCATTCATTCTTGAGTTATTGCGATTCTTGGGATTTCACATAATTGTCCCTGTGACCTTGAAAAATAGGTCAAGGTCGCCGTCCATCAAACCCGTCCGAGGTTTTCACCAGATGCTTACGTGTGTCAAGTTACATGAAGCTGCCATCATTTGTCCTCGAGTTATCGCGATGACAAGGATGATTTCACATAATTGTCCATGTGACCTTGAAAAGTAGGTGAAGGTCATGTTTCATATAAAAACATTGAGGTCTTCACCAGATGCATATGGGTGTCAAATCTCATAAAGCTACCATCATTTGTTCTTGAGTTATTACGATTCTTGGGAATTCACATAATTGTCCCTGTGACCTT